>OZ010571.1:106612446-106664946 GCA_963932145.1 Acanthosepion lycidas
ATTGGGAACGTGGCCCAGTGGTTAGAACGTTTGCTTTCGAATGGTCGATTTGTGAGGAATGTGACAACTTGATGCTATCGGTATGGAGGCGGGGGTGATCTCAGCCTGCCGCAACTTTCGAAAGTGCCTGAAAACCATAATAGAGGTTGACCAAGTTTTGTGAGTGAAATTGGGAAGACGAAACCTTTGGGGGCCGTTTTTGGTTGTGCTAGCATGAAATTACGAAGATTTGAGCGTGCTGGCCTTGTTTAGATTGTTGATCACGCTAGATAACACGTTTCTCTCCCAGAAACTGTAACTAAGATCTGCTCACTATAGTTGCAGTACAAACCACAGGTAGACTCTGTGGATGCTGAACAAACACAAAATGCGCTTGAGCAGGTGTCTGCAATGAGGATTAGCTTGAATTTCTAGTAGACAATATCCTCGAATACAAGTGACTAGCCATTAACTATGGCAGATAATGTAACTGAACAAGAAATATGCTGCGCTAGAGGTTGTTTGACCGAACATCGCACAATGCATTATTATAATAACTTGTTTTACTTTTAATTAGCCACATACGTTCGGGACATTCATATGGATGTTATGCAAAGAGACAAAACCGTTCAGAAATATCTAATCTCTTGACTGTAATCAACCGCTTTCAATAGTCAAAAAAAAAAAAAAAAACTATATTTGAGCGGGTGAAACCTGTAGATCTGGACGAAGATAAAAACTTCTTAAAACCCTGAAGAGTGGCGCTACAGAATCTCGAACAACTGTACCAAATAATTAAATCCACATGACTTGAGGAACAGCTAAAATGGATATCACATGGAACTCGAAGAGAAAATAATAATCAAGAAGCCGACGTACCATACTACTTCAATAAAATTGTTAAAAATACATCACCCATTAATATCGGAAGAAAATTACTGGACAACGGATACTTGTGTTACGGAGAAACTGCTTTCAGAAAACGATTTTATAAATTTCAACCGACAGTAGGTACAAATTGATTGGTCAATTAATAACGAATATTTCCTCACCAAGAAAACGCTAATATTATCATTACTATATATAGTATGCGCCTAGCATGAAACAGCCTGTCGCCTCTGAGTGTTGACTTTAATATTCACTTGTAAATTTATAATTACATACGCCATATCTCTGATATTTAGCACTTTATCCCATAAATATGGCACACCTTAAAACTATATTTTCTTCATATATATATATATATATATATATATATATATATATATATATATATATATATATATATGATGCCAGTCATCAGCCTAAAAAAGTGCTCACATTTCTCTTCAAACTCTACAAATATTGCGACATTCCTTCTAGCAGTCCAGCTCGTTGGTAGTCCAGCTCGTTGGTTCTCTGTTTAGTCCTGTCACAATAGCAAATCCGTCAGAGCCGACAAAGTTAATCTGACCGCTACTCTTGAAAAGGATCAACAAAAAGTGGTTATCTAGGGTAAGAAATGGCTTGTAAATTTGAATGCCTTCGAACAAAACTGCCCTTCTTAAACCACTGTGTGGGAAACTTCGCTGCCCGCCATTGGCATGGCTGATCCTCGACTCCAAGTGAGCGTCTCACTGTGCCTTCTTGCACTCAGGTTTTCAGCTGACTGTAAGTGGAACAACTATATTGAATCAATAGCTTCATCTACTCTAAGAAATATTGTTTCATGGTGTCGTGTCAGAAAGTTTTTCTCGTCAGAGTACATTTCACACATTAACAATTCTACCATTCGTCATTCGTGCATTGAATACTGTTGCCATATCTGGTATGTGCTCCTGCTATACATCTCGAGGTTCCGGACGACATGTATTTAAGCGTGCTTCTAGATTAACATCTATGTCCTACCCTTTTACTGTTGAAATAATTAAATGTAACCGCCACTTCTACGGCAAATTTTATTGTATTCGCACTTCCCGGCAGTGGAACTCCCTGCCGTTTACTTGAATCTCTGATAACTACAATCTTGAAAAATTAAAATGCAACGTCAACCGCCATCTTCTGTTGACTTGAAACCGGTTTATCTTTTCCTCCTTCCCCAATCCCCGCTATACGTAGCCTGTTCTCACTCTTTTTACCTCCCTGTTTACTAGTGGCACTCCCGCCTGGCTTGGTTTGAATATGATTAATATATAAATGTGTGTGTGATAGAGAGAGAGAGAGAGAGAGAGAGAGAGCGTTTGAGTTCCGTTTTGAAATACTTAGCATAACACTGTATTCAATCAATGGGTGTAGATTATTACTATTCAAATTTCCAATGCTCATGATAGAATATATCATTTTGAATAACACTCATTAAGCTGATTCCTCTTCGTGTGGCTTGTCAGTTTCTCCCACTGAAACAGCGCAGATTATTTTTCTGTGCTACCTGACCCAGGTGTTGCACACTCAAATTTAAACTAAAACGTATATATTTTAACAAAACACGTTAATCCACAGGGGCTGGTAACTTTTTGAGATTCTTGTTGTACAATTTTGGAGGAGTATACCAAAAGGCTGAACACCGGTGATAGGATATCAATGTCCTGTCTCAAGTGGTAGAATCTTATGATTTTTTTTTTACTTTCACCACGGACTGCATAACGGGCTCCATTCGAAATTCCGAAAATATAATCGATAAGGACGAAAGAAAACTGAAAAGTTTGAATATCCGAACTGTATAATAGTTGTTAATGTAAAAATCAGGATGAGATTGTTGGATCAATTAATGAAACATAATATCTTTTGACCGTGCGCCGATGGCTTAGGGGAAAAATTGCCGAATCAGTCGGGTTTCGATCCTGGCTTCAAACAATCGGATGTCAATCACAATTATGAAACATTTTCTCTGTGGATGACTGAATTCTCGTGTGTGATCGAATGTTGTTTACCCATTTCCACAGTTTTCATCCGCTTTCGATAATTGTTTTTGTTTGATTGATAATTCTTCAATGACGTCATTGAGCTTAAATTGTTTACGACAATGGCTCTTCACTATTTCCTGTCCATCATAAGTCTCAGCAACGTTTTAATATTTACTATCGGTTCTTGTATATATATCCTTGGCAAAAATTTAATTAAGTAATTTTAATTATTACAATCATTTATTTATTGTTATACTGGTGGAGATGTGGCTTTGTTGCACCCAAATGTCTTGAAGAAGATTGATTTTCGAGAGGGGTGATTTTAATATTAAACTGCTCCAATTGAACGGCAAAAATTCACATTGATGAAAGACGCGATTAAAATCGGCTAATTATATATATATATATATATATATATATATATATACACACATCAGGATTTATAATTTGTTTTAAAAATAATGTAGCGCCTGCTTTGAAAGGAAAACTTTTTCGCCCAACATTTCTTCAGAAATCTTCAAAGATCCAGACATACAAAATAATAATAATAATCACAAGCAACAATAAGGAAAAATTGTATGGGGTTAATAAGGATCCATGTCTAAAACAAATTTATTATTAAAACAATAAATTGATGTAACTAAGCTCCTAGAGACAATAGAACAGAAAAACTTCTACTCTCGACCCACCCATCAGACAGAACAAAGAACCTTCTTCATTCTGACGATGAAGCTTGATATGAACTTATACAATCTTAGGTGTTTAGCCGGCCAAGCTTTGTGCAGTAGCTGTTTAACGATTCCTGATAATATTTTATTCTATTGTATGTTTGTTCTTTTTGTGTGTGTGTTTTTTTTTTACAATTTATTTTCTAAAGTGTGGCACAAAATTGGTTCATTTTAAATGACGCGCTCCGTCATTTATAATTAATATATATATATATATATATATATATATATATATATATATATATATATATATATATATAAAATTACTAGTAATCAAAGTGTAGATTAAGGGTTATTATCAATATCCGTGTTATAATTATAATTTTTTGCGGGGAAATAAAAATGCCGAATAAAATGTGAGTGTGCGCGTTCTGTTATTCTTCTACTTTTGTGTCTGCGTGAAGCGATACAATTTTTTCATTTATTCAACTAATGTCTGACAGTTGACTTATATTCATGAAAAATAATTTAGTGTTTAATATATCCAAATATCCTTCGCCAAATAAATGAAATTATATATTTCCTACAAATATGTTTTATTTTTTAGTATTATTTCTTTCCTTGTCATCACAACTAATTATTTCGTAAATATTAATCGGTATGATATATCATTATACAATATTACCTTATAAGCATTGAGTATAAGTCTGGACACACACACATAGATAGATAGATAGATAGATAGATAGATAGATAGATAGATAGATGGCTTTGAAAATAGCGGAACGCTTTTATTTAAAGGAACCATTTTCGCCCAAAACTTCTTCAGAATGATTTGTTGGCACGACATCAATCAAAATGGCGAAATGAACAAGTTAGGTATACAAAGTAATTAAGGTGCCACGTCTAAATTAAATTTATTACTAAAATCACAAAAACAATAAATCGGTGTACATATGACGCTGTTTATTATAAAGCATATAAAAAAGAATTACTCACGATCTACCTATGAGACAAAACGAAGGTTTTGATTATTGTGGTTTCAAAGAATCCTTCTGAAGAACTGTTGGACGAAAAATCTCCGTTTAAAGTCTTGTCAGCACCTATTACTTATATGGATTCCCACTTGGGAATACCAAGTGGTGTAAGCATGGATGTTCTCTTATGCAATGGATAACGTCTTTGAATTGTAAATCGGAGAGCTGAGTTTCAATTTTAGTCTAATAATATATCTTTTCGCGCAAATATCCTTGGGGAGGATAGTAATCCAATACTCATCCTCACAACTATGGGATAATTAGTAAGATTTTTATCAGTAAAGCATTATCATCTCAAAAACATTTTAAAAGTCTAAACATATTTTCTGGCTTCAAATTAATTGATAAACCGTAAAAAACAAATTAATGAAACAAAAGTCCTCGCACACTATACACCTCAAGGATAACCTTCCCTATTCTCAAGCACTTTGACTCAACATGTAGAGCTAAATATCACACTCAAAATTTCGAGCAGCAATTCATATCATGGGTCTATAAATAATACCTAACCAGGGAACAAAAAATAAAGCAATTTCCACGCCAAGAGAAGACACCCTAATGTACAAGATAAAAAAAAAAAAAAACAGAAGCATCCCTTTAGTAACCATTTTTAATCCCACTCTGCCTCCACTATTACAGATAATAAAAAGTCCCTCGGAAATACTTCATCTTAAACCAGGCCTAAAAAAATTGTTTGAGGAACCCGGCCTTCTAGCATATCGTAGACCTAAGAACCTAAAGGAAATTCTCGTAGTAACCACATTTCAGAGGATAAGATAATCCGTAATAAACCAAAAAACAAAAAAATTTTCACAACTATGTAAGAAAAAAAAGAGCTTATATTGTAACCAAATTAGACCCACGAATTCAGTCATTGACTCAGTCACTAAATTTTCTTTCAATATCTACCATTACTTTAACTGTAGAAGGCATAACACAATTTACCTATTAGAAAGCACACTATGCCAAAAACAAAATGTGGGAAAATCTGAACGGCCCATTCACAACAGAATTAATAATTATCGCAAGCGAAATAAGTCGGCTCCCCATGAAAAATTATCACCTGTAGAACAACGTATCCGCCTATAAATACACAATTTTAAAACCCATACCAAATACACTATAATCTGGAAAATAGAAAAGATCAGATCAGATAACATTAGAAAAAATTTAGAAGAGTATGAAGATAAGTGGATTCTGCGCCTCAAAACGCTCCGTCCAGAGAGGATTAATCACAAATGTAACAGCATAAATATATTTAATATATGACCCCACAAATCAGACCCCACCCATATTTCTCACCCACACAAGACAGAAAAGTTTGCTGAGGTGGTGAGGCCTCACACATATACTTACATACACATTTACACACATAATACTCACTCACTCCCTAAGAACCAAATAAAGCAGACAGTTAACAGAGACACATCGCCTATCAAGGAACCAATAAAACTGTCAAAATGACAGAGGTAATTCAGAGAAGCAAGAATCCATCCAGCATATATCTTAAATAACAACTTAAAGAAGCCTGTTTGACAAACACATGGACTGACCAATTTTTATGATAAAAAAATAAAACAAATGCAAACTACAAAGTTCATTTGCTCTCTGACGTCATTCATATTCTGCTACTAATAAGATTGTTTTCCTGATGATGGCCATGTTGGCCGAAATTAGTCGAGCAATCTAACTCAAAGAATAAATTGAAAAATTATTAATACACATCCCAGTATATATATATATATATATATATATATATATATATATATATATATATATATATATATATATTTGTATGTGTGTCATCTATCTTGAGGAGAGAAAATCCTCTCTAAGAATATGTAATTTTGATTGCTTAATTTTATTATCGGCCATCCTCGCTGGCTAAATATAACTGTTGTTAGTGTTGTAGACGCCTCATTTCAGCTAGTTTCTTTTGTCTAATTCAGTCAAATTTTGGCAGACATTTAAAAGTCATAATCATCACTAAAAGATATAGTTCACAAAACAGTCCTGAAATGCCCGCCTATATGGTGAGTTATTATATATGTCGTCGTAATTTTATACACTTATTATCCTCATACTACATTTATAATTCGACGGTTACATTTTAAATAACTACAATGATGTCTTAGGTGTGTTTTTGCAAGTGCCCTTGTGTATTTCCACATTTACAATCTTCAGCGGGATTCGAAAGGTGTTGAATTCTGGCTTTTTTCCATGACCGAAAGGCATGCGTAACCATAAATCTGACGGAGGAAGAAGTGTTAGATATTTGGCGGACTTTTCCGACATGTTTAATGTATAGGGTAATGGGCAAAAAACTCAAACGGAATATATAATTAGTAAACAGGCCGGGAACAAAGGGAAAATCAGTATATAGCTGAGAATAATTGATGGGGCACAAATTGAATGCTCTTTTCGAAACTGTAGAGGAGAAAATTTTATAAACATCAGACGGTAAAAATTGTTCCCATTAATAAATAAGTGAAATAAATATCAAAGCGTAAGCCAGAAAAAAAAGGCGATGGAAAAAAATGTTAATAAATAGTATTTAAAGAATTGTATAAAAAAATTATCCTTTTGAATTTGTAAAAAAAATGATATAAAAGTAATAATGAAATACGAAATTTTATGTGAAGTAAGAGAAAAAAAAAGTTGGAAAACTACAGAGAAATGAATAAACAACAAAAATTAGAAATTTTCCTTTTAAACCAGTAAGAAAGAATATAAATAGGATGAATCATTTAAAATGGATCGGGAATAAACGATTGAAAATACAGCAAATTTTTCAGAGAAGAAAAGTTCAAAAGTTTACGAGTCAAGTTGAAATTGAGGAGAAGAAAAACAGACAAGGCAGTCATCTGAAATAATATAATTAATGAAATGAAAAACTAGAAGAGAATCCAAAATTATGAATTGCCTGAAAAATAAAAAAAAATATATATAAACAAAGCAAGCATGAGAAGTAAAAAAAAAAAGTATTGCAGGAAGCAGTTTGGAATTAGAATTGAAACAAATCTGTAGAACATCGTAGATATAAAATATATATAAAATACAGAATATCATTAAAACAGACGAAAAAGATAACCGAATCCGTGATGGCAATTTAAATAAAATAAATAATATGTAATAAATAAAGAGAAATAACTAAAAAAGAAAAGACTGAACAAGCAAATATAAACACGGGAAGAAAATTTGGGAATAAAAAGGGAAGTAGACAGTGACTGAAAACGAAACAATATAGAATCAAACAGGTAAGAAGACATGGAGCGGAATAGAAAGAAATATACAAACGTATTTTTTAAAATGTGATTTGTTGTGCGAAGATAAAGAATTATTAAAATACGCATAAACATTGTGATATAAAAAAGCTACAAGCGAAACGTTGTAATCATGTCAGAAAATAAAAAGGAAATATTATAAATATACATAAAATTGAATTATAAACAAAAAATATGGCGAATACATGAGAAATTGAAATAAGTCAAAGAAGACGCAGAGAACAAAAACGCGATGAAAACAGAAGATAATTAAATCTTATGAAAAGAAGATGAACAAAAGAATTAAGAGAATAGCAAAAATGGTGGATTCTGCAATAAGAAAGAATTGTAAAAATAACGAAATTGTCCGTGGAAACTAATGCATGGGGGACACAAAGAGGCCGATCACGCAATTTGCTTGGAGCAGGCGCCGATTGAAGAAAGAAAGAAAAAAAGGAATTCAAAATGGAAAACCGAGCACAGAACAAATAAAGATAACATATATCTAAAGAAAGAGAAAATAGGCAAAGAAGCAATTTAAATATGAATCTAAATAAAGAGGAACGAAAAGGAAAAGATGTTAGCGTAAAATTTCATCACAAACAAGACAGAAAGAAAAAAAAGAAAGAAAGGATGGAAGGAAATAAAGAAAGAAAGGGAGGAAGGAAGGATGACGCTAGGAAGGCAAGAATTTAAAGAATAATTAAATATAAACTGATGAATTATGAGTAAAAGAATTTAAATTAACGAATAATACCAAATTAGAAATATAAATCAAGTAGAGAGAATGAAAGATAAAAATTTCAACGCGCAAACAAGAAAAAAAACTTAACTAATAAATATATATAAATTAATATACAACAAATAGAAAACTTACAAAGGAAGTATTGCAGTGCAGTACAGACAGAGAGAGAGAGAGAGAGAGAGAGAGGAAATGAAAGGATAGAATTAATGAAAAAGTGCGAGAGAAGGAAACATTACTTTCAAAAATACCAATTGTGGAAAGCAAAAGGCAAAAAAAATAGTGAAGACTTAATATGAAAAATAATGATATAAACAAAAGAAATTTAAAGAAATTTAAAAACAAAGAAAATTGATCAGGAAAAATGAAAAAAAATATTCAGAAATAAAAGAATTTTTTAAAAGTAAAGGACATCGTAGTTTAAAATGTAGATAGTGAATCGAAAATACGAAGACGATTTTAGAATAAAATAGACATTTTTCGAAAAGAAAAAATAAATATGGATTAGCTAAAATGTTGACAGAAGTTACCTACAATACAAAATGTATAATCGTTGTCTGATTTTCATGCAAATGGTTTCTTGACAACAAACCAAAACATTGACTAAAATATATGTCTCTAAAAGCCTTCTTGTTAAACAATTGCGCGATTTCATATATATATATATATATATATATATATATATATATATACTAGGTGCGATGGGTAGATTGTCGGGCATTCGCGTGGTTTACTATTTACATTATTCGGACTATAGTCCTCATCTTTGTCACCATATTTATTACAACGTTTCGGCCGTTGTACGCTCCGGTCTTCTTCAGGTTATTATAATGTCGAACTAAACCATTTATGTTGCTCACTGCGGTAGACTGTTCTAGTTCCACGTGCCATGTTTTTAATTGATATCGGTTATCGGTTATCTCCGGTTAATACCCCTCTCCAAGTTCTCCACCGCCTTAATCGGGTATTGGATCTTTGTTCACTGGATGTAACCAACGCTTTTATCCACTGCGCCATGTGTTCCTGTTTATGAATTTATGGGTATTATAAACCTAATGTCTCAGCAATTTTTTTTTTTTACCAGTGCTCATATTGCAATTTTTTGCTGTTATTATTTCATGTTTTTTTACCAGAGCTCTTATTACAAATTTTTGCTGTTGTTGTTATCGCTTTTCTCTGGCACTCCTTATTACTGGTTCCCATATTGTATTCATTTCTATGCTTGGTCACTATTTACATTATTCGGACTATTGTCCACATCTTTGTCGCCATATTTATTACAACGTTTCGGACTATTTACATTATTCGGATTATAGTCCTCATCTTTGTCGCCATGTTTATTACAACGTTTCGGACTATTTACATTATTCGGATTATAGTCCTCATCTTTGTCGCCATATTTATTACAACGTTTCGGACTATTTACATTATTCGGACTATTGTCGTCATCTTTTTCGCCATATTTATTACAAGACAGATAAGTTTACGCGTTATTTGTGTTTGATTTTGTCGACTGCAGAGTATAGTAGTTCTGAGTTGGAGACCGTCCGTACTGTAAGAAAAACATCACCATGATGCATTTAACTCCGCCAGAAACTACATGATGAAACCCCTTGGTTTTCACATCGGAAGCTCCACTACGAATATTTCAAAATTTTTGGATGTCAATCAGACGACAATGCAGAGGATTCGGAAAGAGTGTGTTGATATATCCAGTCAACGTCATGATGTTTGGAGTAATGACTTGTGATACCGACGTTATGCCTCCATTCATTTTTCGCACACGGCTTTCGAATCGACATGGATTCCTTTATCAAGTGCCTTGAAGAGGTAGTGATTCCCTGGGTCAAGAGGGTGACTGCTGAAAGAACTTATGTCTGGCAACCGGAATCTGCAATGATACACAATCAGGAGAATCTAGTCATGGATGCCATTTCTGTGGACATATCATACATTTCATCTGGCAAACTTACTCCTCAGACTTCAATCCCCTTGAATATTAAGGGTGGGACGCAATTGAGCGAGATAACACAAAAAAAAATCTCCTTCAACACCAAAGATGATCTGAAAGCAAGCATTCAACAACTTAATCAAGGAGACCGTCTAGATGAGATGCCGGAGATTCTGAAGTCGTCCGGAGGCCGCAGTTGAAGCCAATGGTGATTTTATTGAATAATCTTACTTAGTATTTCAAGATATTGATGTGCATGTTTTTTAAATATATCTGTTAAATTGTGATAACAGTGTTTTTTTCATTTTTTTGTAATTTAATGACAGTTAATCTATCGCACCATATATATATATATATATATATATATATATATATATATATATATATGTGTGTGTGTGTGTGTGTGTGAAAAGTGTGTGTATATAAATATAAATAAATATATATATGTATAATTATTTATATATTATATGCGCGGTACTTATTAGAAAGCGCTCAATATCAGAGATAGAGCTAACATATATGGTTGGATAGATGTGAGCTTGTGACCCTGGGTTTCACGCTATAAAAAACTACGAATTTTCCCCCACCACTTCCACAATAACAGCAATACACACAATCTACATAAAACCAATTTTTTTAAAAAAATTAATCAGTTTGTCTGACGATCGCTAAAGCTTATATTTATATACACACACTTTTCACATATATATTTCGCTCCCCCACGGGTTGAGCACTCGCGCTATTCTTTTAACGAATATGGATAAATTTGACCCATGATATTCACTGAAAAACATTACCATACCTACCCAAGCTTCATACAAACTCCAACTAACAGAGAAAATCGAAAGTCTAATAAGACGAATGAGATGGAAGGCATATTTCTCCCTCAACGTCCAAAAAAATCAAACAACTGAAAAACCCGAGACATTCAACTTTTATACAAAAAAATGCCCACCAATATGCCAAAAAATGCTAAAATTCGAAGAGGACATGATAAACATAGAAGCTTAAAATTCAAAAGAAACTTGGACAATTTCCAGAAAAAACTCATAGACGACAGGAAAAAAATAACCAACTTCTACGAGGTATTCATTTTGGCTGACAGACCCACAAACATATATACTATAGATCCTACGGCCTACAATCAACTCTTAACCAACAAAATTACACAACTATACAAAAAGACAAACACGAACACAATAAACATTATTAACCAAGAAGCCAAAAATATAGCCACCAAATTGAATATAGATGGAAGAGTAAACAAACTAGCTGAACAACATCCTTTCATCACGGCAAAGGACCACAAAACCAGCTTCGTAGAAAAACCCACTTTCAGACTAATTAACTCGGCGAAGAGCGAGATAGGAAAAATTAGTAAAAAGATAATAGAAAATATCGACACCAGCCTAAGAGAAAAATTAGGTCTCAACCAGTGGAAGAACACCAAAGCCGTCATAGAGTGGTTTAAAACGATAGATAACAAGAACACATCAACCTTCATCCAATTTGACATTGTGGATTTTTATCCTTCCATTACAGAAAGCATATTAAATGAAGCTATACAACTGGCACAACTAAATGTAAAACTTACGGACGGAGATATAAAAATACAATGAACCATGGGTAAAGAAACAAAACTACAACCTATTTAACGTCACAATGGGTAGCTACGATGGAGCTGTTATATGCGAATTAGTAGGCATACTCATCCTCTCATACCTGGCCAGAATCCCGGAGATAAAGGACACAGGATTATACAGAGATGAAGGGTCTTAATAAGGAAATCTAATGGTCCCAAAGTAGACAAATTCAGGAAGAAGATAGTGAACGCCCTAAAAAATATTGGATTATAAATAGAGATTAATACAAGCACAACAATAGTAAACTTCCTTGACGTCACACTTAACCTGATCAACAATACATATGAACCATACAAAAAAGAAAATGACACCCCAACTTACGTACACACATCCTCCAACCATCCACCTTCTATCATCAAACACATACCAAATTCAATCAGCCGTAGATTATCTGAGAACTCATCTAACATACACATTTTCAATAGCAAAAAAGCACCGTACAACGAAGCACTAAAAGCAAGTGGCTACACAAACAACTACAATATATACCTCCACAGACAAAACGCAAAAACAGAAAGAGAAACATCATCTGGTTTAATTCACCATCTAACAAAACCGTTAAAACGAACATAGGCAAAATATCCCTAAACTTAATAGAAAAACACTTCACTGAAGCAAACAAATTATCAAAAATATTTAACAAAAATTACGTAAAGATCAGTTACAGCTGGACAAAAAACATAACAGAAATAATCAAAAGCCAAAACAAAAAAATGACAACCTATAAAAATGAAACCAAGGATCCAATATGCAACTGCAGAAACAGAACAACATGTCCACTCCAGGGAAATTGCCAACTTACAAACACAATATACAAGGCCAAGGTAAATGCAAACAACAACATAATGCACTACATTGGTGCCACCGAAGATCCATTCAAGATGACGAATAACAATCACAAACTTTTATTCACCAACAGGAAATATTCGAACAGCACGACACTTTCTACATACATATGGCAGCAAAAAGACAATAATATTACACCAGCAATAAGTTGGGAAATATTGAAAAAAGCCCCTGCCTACAGCAACATTACAAAAAAATGCCTACTTTGCCTACACGAAAAAGTAGCAATAATATCACACAAACCGCAAAAGAACCTACTAAACAAAAAATCAGAGATAATCTCCAAATGTAGGCATGAGAACAAGTACCTATTATCCGAATTCATACCAAACGGATAAAATAGACAAACCACCAACAATCACAATTTAATTTCAAGATACCATCAAAATAATTGCATCTATCATTATTATCATTGCACCACCATTAGTAATCACTTTTACCACTTTACAATAACTATTATCTAATAATATTATCATTACCACCAACACCCAGCACCATCACTTACACATCACACCTACTATTATAAATCTTCTACAATCTTTAACGCATATTACCCCCCAGCATATTTAACACCTTAAAACAATAAGATCAGATATAATTTCCATATATAACCATGAGAATAAACACCCATTACCAGGATTCATAATAAATAAAATAAAATAAAAATAAACAAATAAATATAAAATAAAATAAAACACCAACAACCACCCTTTAGATAAAGCTAGCACCACAATAATTCAATTTATAGGTTTTATTATTCTCCCACCAACATTACTAATCACTACTAACAATTTACAATAAATATTAACCACTTATACTATTATTGCCACCATCCACCGTACATATTACTATCACACCATATCTAACATTACCATATAATCCTACCATAATTATTAACGTATACTACCCCATCTCCCAGCATATTTAATACCAACATAAAAATAACCAATAAGGATTACAAACTGAAATTTCTACCAGCCACATATACACAGTCACAAATAAACAAGGAAATAGCGACCTTTAATATAATAAACAATAATATTTTTGTAAATTAAAAATTAAAAATTAAAATATTACAGCAATCTTCAACTACCATAATTTTACACAGAATACCTATTATCAGGATTTATACCAAAATAAATTGATACATATAACAAAATAAAATAAAATACCAACAACCACTCTTTAGCTACCACCACTATAACTACATTCATAGTTTCATCATTCTCCCACCACCGTTACTAATCATTTCTACCAATTTACAATTTCTACTAGCTAATTATATTATCATTGCCTCCAATTCCTTGCAACTTTACTATCACATCATATCATATGGACCCGTTATTAAATCAAACTACCCTCCCACCCAGCATATTAAATATTAAACATCACCATATAAATAACCAATAAGGATTACAAATTTCTACCTGTTACATACACAAAGTCAAAAACAAACAAATAACCAGCTTTAAATATAACAAATAAACCGCCATTTTTTTCAAAATTTAAAAATAAATATAAATAATAATTTTTACCTATCATAATTTTACACAAACCCCACCACACGTATATACATATATGCGAAGAAATATTATTGAGCGGATAAAAATATATATATATATATGACATCTATACATTCACGAGACTTTCACGCCACACTTCCAATCTTTATATTTCAACATACAAATGCGTATATATAGAATAGACACAATACCACCCGTATACATACATATGTCATATCCGAAACTGCCCACATATGTTTATATATGTATGAGTTCCGACGGACGACCAAGTATGTATATGTGTCTGCATACATCGATGTTTGCGTCAGTACGATGAAAAAACGACGAGGTTTCCCCCACCACTTCCACAAAAACACCAATACACGCAATCTAGAGGAAACCAAAATTTTTTAAAAAAATTATTCAGCTAAAGCGTGAAACCCAGGGTCACAAGCTCACATCTATCAAACCATATATATATATATATATATATATATATATATATATATATATATATATATATATATATATATATATATATATATATATATAAATTTTTATAAATTGGGTATAAAACACACGCTATCTTTGAAAATCTTCGATATAATACCATTCTATTAAAAAAAGAAAAATCTGTTACTTAATATTGCTACATACTTTCCTAAACAGGAAAAACCTGAAAATATCACCATAAGAAAATAGCATTAAAACTAAAGTTTACTGATCTTTAGTTGAGTTCAAACCTTCATTGCTTTCAATATGCCTTGGAAAGAAATCAGACTTTTATCTTCGGATCCATTATGATCAAAGAGAATATCAATCTCAGTCCTATCAATTGCATTGCTGAAGACATATTTCTTAAATGACTTAATCACCACATCACTTATATTTTCCACTGAATACTTCACCCACATTCTCACCTGAGTAAGCATCCGCCTCTTTCTTTATTTAGTCTTAATTCTAATAACTAAGCTTTTGCGTCTTAAGAACGGGTAACACGGGATGACCAGCAAAATATTCTAAATTATTATCTTCAATCCTCTTCACATTAGTTTATCCCCACCCGCACAAAAAAAAAACGCCCATGCCTCCGTCGAGCATCAAACTAGGCGTAAAATTTCTTTCCGAGATCTTTTCCATCTAAAATTGCTTTTTTGACTTTTATTCATATGTTTGGTGTATAGAAATCAAAAATTTGATATCAAATATTGTAGTAAGAACTGCGTCTTCCGCTTATTGATATTTTGTTTTACTTTCAATGATTTTTTTTGATTAAAGTCAACACTAAATGTCCTGCGTATATATCACTGATCAAGTAGCTATTTATAAATCTTCGTTTCTCGCTGACTATTTTTAACGGTCACGTAGTGACTCCAATCCATGCCCAAATGTACTCAGTTATTAGCGAAGGTAAATTAAAGTAATATAATTCATTGAAATTTTAAAAAGGAAAAGCAAATGAAGAGATATGGATTATTATATTACGCTGTAGTGGATATCAGCTCTTGCATAAGTATTTACACTCCAAGTATAAAAGAAATATACTTGAATCTTTTTTATTCTTAGATGCATTATGGTTTTATGATGTTCCTCATTAAAACACACTTGTTTTCCTTTATAAAATTAAAATGGAATTAAAAACGAATAATTACGCTGTGCAAGTAAGATATTATTAGAATAAACTCAACATGATCTCTATCTATAAAAGGCAGGATGTGTGTGTGTGTATGTGTAACGAATACACGTCTGCAGTTTTCGACGGATTTGCACCAAAATTTACAAGCACATGCTCCAAGTAAGTGAAAGACCAAGACCGAATTTGCATTTCCCAACTCCCATCGATAGTGGAAATAATTGAATTTTTCATGCTTCTACGGCAGTTTTCATCTAGTTTGCGGCCATTTTCTGCTGGCCAAAGTGAGAGACAATAGCTGGCTGCTACGAATAGGCAGGAAGATTCTATTGGCCAGAGTGAGAGCCAACATCTGAGTGACACAAATGTTAAGTAGCATGCAAAAAAATATCGATTCGTCACAATTGGGAAAAATGTAAATCTGCATGGCACTATACTCCAGTTGGCTCTTTCGCTTGCTTCAACTCAACGTTGATTCTGATTCCGCAGAACTGGGTTGGACGTGAAAAAGTATTTGTTGTTAACATTCTTTTTACATTCGGTTTTTCCAGTTACGAGTCCTTTTTTTAAAACGGATCGTTTTGTGTTCATTTTGTTTAGTTTTTTTTTCGTAACAGATTTAATGTTTAGCATAGAGCTTAGAAAAATAATTCGCAGTGTGAGATAGGCAAGAAGTAAGGCAGGTAGCAACATGAGCACGGCAAAACGCACTCCTTTAAAGGCAAGGAAGGGCAAAAATATTTTAAGTCAAGTGATAGCGATTGCTGTATGAGTAGTACGATTTTTGAATCAAGCACAGGAAACGCCGGGCTAGCATAGTACTATATATATAGTACTATATATATAAATTTAGAAAACATGCGAATATGGTTTGAAAAACTCATAGCATAAATAAAGAGTGGTGCTAGAGCTATCAAATCTGGCATGCATTAATTTCAACTCTTTTTTGTAATAACTACATTGTCCATTTCTAGGTAAACTAAACTTTGAATGTTCAAAGAAGTGTGTTCATCCTGTTTGTCAAAAAATTCGCCAACAGCAGATGTGACATCATTATCACTGCCATACGAGTTCCCAGTTAAAAGTTTTGTCATATTGAGGAACATCAGGTGAATAGAGAGGGTGATCAATCATTTCAAAGTAACAGTCGCTCAAAGCAGCCATTGAAACGAAGGACCTGTATGTTGGAGCATTGTCCTAATGAGACAATATCAATTTTATAAATTTTCCTGGGCGTTTGGTCTTGATAGGCGTTTGTAACTACCTCAGTAAGTTGGCATGGAAATCTCCATTGATAGTGTCACCTATTTGAACATAGTCAATAAATACATTGTCTTTTACATCCCGAAGAACTGAGGTCATCACTTTCCCGGTAGTTGAAACGATATTGCCTTCCGTTGGAGCTGGTGAGGAATTAGGTTTTTACTTCTTGGATTGTGTCTTTACGTCTGGCATAAAATGACGAACCCAATACGCATACTTTGTTTGCAAAGGTTAAAGGAAACCAGTTGAATCAGCCTCAAACAATATCAGATTTTGTCGTGATGCGATCAGTCTAGTGCCCTTTTGATTAGGTGTCAGAGAACGTGGCACTAACCGAGCAGAAAATACAGTATGCTAATTCATTGTGCAAAACATTCTCTCTCTAACGGAATATAGCTTTGGGTGTTTCATTTATTGTCAATGTTTTATATATGGTGAAATCGTTCAATTTTTTCCTCGGTGGAGGCAGTTGAAGGGCGTTCAGACCTTGTGTCATCTTCCTTCCCCTCCTCAATACAGCTGAACATTTTCGCACTGCTAATAAAGCTGGAGCGTCATCCCTTAATTTAACAACTACGGAGGTACTTGAGGGCTAAAACCCTTTTTTCTACAATTATATGATAAATCACGATGCCAAATTTATTTTATTTTTAATAGTCACTATTAGTTGCATTAAAATCTTATTTGAGCCATGAGGCATCGGTTTATGTGAAAAAATGCATTTATTAATAGGAAGAGTTCAAATTTGTTTATGCAAGATTTCAGAACTCTAACATCATTCTTTCAGCCTATGAAGTTTTCAACTCAACCTCGTATCTTTGTTGAATGATCTATGTAGATTAGTTTGTTTGTTTGTTTGGGTTTTATGGCATATCAACCACTGTGGGTTATTTAATGCCAAATCCAGTTTATATGAATTTTATATGCCTATTTTGTATAGAATAAAAAACGTATAGCTGGCAACGTTATGGTTTCAAAAGCTTAGAGGTGGCAACATTATGGTTTCAAAAACTTAGAGCTGGCAACATTATGGTTTCAAAAACTTAGAGCTGATAACATTATTTTTCTGAAAACATTATCTGAGACGTTGCTGTTGGATGCAGTTTATCGCCATACCCAGGACGCGGATGTAGTTTACCGTCATACCCAGGACGTTGTAGATTGGTGTGTGTATATATATACCTAAATTTATATAAATAATAATATTAAAAATTTCTGATGAGATATAACATTATATATTTTCTTTCAGAACATCAGAGCTGTCTTTTTGTCTTATTAAATTACACAGGAAAACCACATATTGGTTATAAGCTTAAATTATCACCATTCTGTACATTCTGAGCGTCATTTCTGTCTTTAAATTTCTACGGGTAAATTGTTGTTTCTGTGGTCATATTTCTTAGATCATACAAATGTCTTAATCAATGTCTGTGACAAGTCAGTTTTTTTACCATTTAATAAGATATCAGCTGATACGGATATCGCTACATCATTCATCTGAATGAGATTTTCGAATGAAAAAATGAGGAGAGTTTTTACATAAATTTTAGCCTTATGTTTATGGCATATAAAAAATAAAACATTTCATCATGTGCCTATATATTGGGCTATTTTAATGACAGTATTATAGATAATTCATACACACACACACTCGTAAAAAAATACGTCAAGAAACGACATCATTACGTCATTATTTTTGCACCAACCTAATACATACATATACATATACATATATATATATATATATATATATATATATATATATATATATATATATATATTTGTTTGAATAAAAACAGACCACGTTAAGGTTCCATGTAATAAATTATTTCACCATAACCCCTTTAACAGGGCTCTGGATCATCAGACTTTACTTCCAAGAATTGAAATGAAAAATGAAAAGAAATTCACACATTTTTGACGGACCTCATCAAGTATACGTAAAATTAACGAAGTGAGGAAGTGAGGTGGGAAAGAGGATATGAATGTGTCATATGTAGCATTTCAAATTTTTATTTTTTATTTTTAACTCCAATGTGTCGGCTAGATGTTCGAATTTATTGTGTCTAGTCTCAAGATATAGATGGCTAAGGAGTGGAGGGGTGGTTTATATATAGTTTACTTAATAAAACAAGGAGGACCGAAAGGGTACCAATATAGTCAGTACGATAAACATTTATTAAATATTAATTAATAATCATATGATAGAAATGAAGCAGGGAGAGAAAGGTTTTAAGTTCGGAATTTTCGGACACGCCTGCGTCTTTCATCAACGGACCGAGGAATAAGAAGAGAAATGGGAATTACGCACGGACAGATATTATCCAGTGACAGGACCCAAAGAGTTCGAGTTCAATACCTGATTAAGGCGGTAGAAAACTTGTAGAGGGGAATAAACAGGAGATAAATGATAACTGCCATCCATTAGACATGGCACGTGTAACTAGAACAGTCTACGTCAGAGAGTTAAATAGAGGGTTCAGATTGACATTCCAATTACATGAAGAAGGCGGTGCTTACAACGGCCGAAACATTATGATAAATATGGCAAAAGAGATGAGGACAATTGTCCGAATAATGTAAATAATTTACATAATACCCCATCTCAGAAATATAGACAGACAATGCACCGACAGATGTTTGTGTAGATGGGGTAATTTTCCAATAGTTTTGTTAGCTGAAACCCGATCTCTGTCTGATCCCTCGATGTGCGAAACTTTTTATGAAAATAAACTTATATCCTAAATCCTTTTTAAATAATTTTTAATCACACACACACAAACACATACATACATACATACATATACATATATATATATATAATAGCAACGGACAGAATAGAAATATAAACAATGGCATTAATATTTGTTATAAAGGACAGATGAACGAAAATTACACACAGGATGAAAGCAAAATTAAGAACATTATAAAGAAATGCATAACAGCAGTTGCAATAGTAAAAGAAAAAAATAAATTAATTATTTATAACAAAATAATTAAAACCTCTAAGATTATAATTAAAAATAATAATTCACCTTCTAGAACAAAATTAAATAGGACAAATATTTACGAATTTAAATGCCCATTAAGGAATTGTATTCCTGATCAATCAAAATTCGTCAGTGATTATATAGGCCACACTACAACATGTTTGACACGCAGACTCACTGTATACCTTTCTGAACTTAGCTCATTTAGATCTCATTTAAATATTCATGGAGACCTACCGGACACTATTAGTAACATACTTGTTGACAACACTAAAATAATAGCATCATCTACATGCAAAATATAGGCAAAAAATAATTGAATCATTATTTAGAAAAAAAAACAAAAAACACTTAACTTTGAACATGAACACAATATCTTGACCGTGTTTTGAAAAATGAAAACATTTTATAAAACACACATACAAGAAACTATTTCTTATTTTACAGTTAAAAAAATATATATAGCCGAAAGCGCTCGGATAAAAAGAACATTCGGACAGTTTTTATATAATTTATCACCCGAAAAGAACAAAAAAAATAGATCGCATGAGTAATTGTATAAAAAAACTAAATAAAAAGACATTGTCTGTTGTATTCAATGAAATGTGTATATATATATATATATATATATATGTGTATATATATATATATATATATATATATATATATATATATATATATATATATATATATATATATATATATATATTCATTCTGTGGACTTATATTGTCTGTCTCCCATATAATGATGACAAAATCAATGTGTTTTCGGGGAATACTGAATGGACTTTTAAAGGAGAATATTCTAAAAGCATTTAAAACAGATTAGTGAATATTCATGAAAGCCTACATTTCATCAAAGCCTTTTAATGCATTGGGTCACTAGATATAATGGAAATCTCAGAGATAAAGAAGAAATTTAAACTAATGAACGCAACTTCCGCTACATGGCTAATATCAGTATGAGTAGGAATAAATTTAATATATTGTTCTCTCATTGAAACTGAGAGAAGGATTGCAATTCAAACTCCGTGAACGTTTTCAAGTGAGTTATGGTTACCTCTGTAGTTTAGTGCAAATAAATGGTTATTCCAACGTCTGAGGAAAATGAGTTTTCGTAAGACTCTCAAACGTCATCTTGCCACATTTTGAGCGGTGCCGCACGGGTAAATGATGAAAAATTCCGAACTTAAACCCTTTCTCTCACTGCTTTATTTCTATCATATGATTAATAATTGATATTTAATAAATGTTTATCGTACTGACTATATTGTTATCCTTTCGGCCCTTCTAGATGATCCTGTGAGAAAAATGAGTATAATGAAAATATGATACATTATTTCAGCCATAATAAAGGATAAAGATCATGCGATAGAGATTTTTTTTATTCATCATGCTCAAAAGTACTACTATCTATTTTAACTTCCGCATTAGTAAACTATCAAAAGCACAGCTTCGTTAAGCAAGGATAAATTTGAAGATGAGTGATAAGCCATTTGATAATGCAATGACTTAGAGCAGCTTAAATATCTGGCAATCAATCACATCCACTGGTGATGCAACCTTGCTTATTCCACTGAAAATACTGACCTGATACTCCCAGTCTTTCTTCTGTTTTAGATTATTATAGAAGCAATCAGATAATACATATTCTCCAGTAGGGATTAGAAGAAACGGGTAGCAAAAATTCTTGTAAGAAATCAGTCAAAAGTGACGAGGCTTTTCTCGACAAGATTTTGAAAGCTCTGACATTTTTTTAATTATATTATCCAGTGTGTGTTTCTATATTTAAACCTGGATTAACGTAGAAATATTAGTTTTTGACCGAGTATAGAATGTGTAGATGTTGTAATGAATATTTATATTAAGATAACTTTGTGCATATACATATACGAGTTCCTGTATGCTATTGTATATTTATTACTTTTACATATACAATATATACTCTCTACTTATATCGGAGTTTATTACAGATGTGTATAAATATCAAATATGTATATGTATGTACCAAATATGTGTAAATATCATAATTCCTGTCGTGGAAAACGGTCATCATAATCTCAAAATCGATTTATCCAACCGAAATTTGATTTAAAAACATTTATTCAGATTTTAGAATCTCTGTGGTTTTGACAAAAAAAAAGATTAATGACTATCTATCTGTACAGAGACACCCTAAAATGCTACAGGTTTTTCTGTGCAATCAACTAAGTCAGAGTTTGTATCAGGTTGTTGCAAAAATAATGACGTAACAATAAGGTCAAAAAACGACATTATTACGTCATTATTTTTGCACCAACCTAATATTTGTAAAATGTGTCAAATATATGATTGCGTATTAGAATTTATATTTTATCATGTTTAAATGCCATGTATATTTGTTTATATATGCTAAAGTCATACACGGTAATGAAATTATTACTTCGGATTCAAATTGTCTTAAAAGATGGGGGAAATAAGTAGTATAACATTCATATTGTGAGTATATGTAAGAAATATATCGGGTGACGCTGAATTTGAATAGGATAATATTGCACTGGTCTGGGAAAATTCCTGTCGGGAGTAATAGTTTGGGAGGAGAAACTGTGTAAAACATACTCCTTAGCAAAGGAACACGAAGGAAATGGGATAATTCTTTCACGCGAATATGGCACGTCCAAAGATACCGCTGATTTTGCATCAACCTTGACATAGATCAATGAAACTGTCTGAGGTGCGTAAGGGAGGTAATATCTCAGCGGAGCATTGATTAGCATGATTAATAGCTGCATCGGGAATACGGGTCAGCTTACCCACCATCTGGGTCAGCTCGTTTGTTATAGAGAAACAATAATAATGTTTTCTTTTAAGGTATTTTCTGTATGCATAATCTAGCCACTGCTTGTGAATGTTGAAATCACCACAAATGTGAATGTTTCCTGAAATATGACCGGAAACGTTATCATCTAACTTTGTTCCTGTTTTGTAAAATATTGCGATACTATAATTCTGAAGGAGATATATGGTCAAGACGAAGGACATACTCTGAAGTTCACCGTTCCTTTTGATAAAAATGCTAGTAGTGTTTATGGCGAACCGAGGAGAAAGAACGTGAACCATGACTGGCTATTTGGATTTGTTTGGTATTTCTTGTGGAAAATAAAAAAAAATTCCATGCTAGATGGAATTCATTCGGTAATGAAAGATGGTGTTGTGGAAGGTTGATTTTTTTTTATAAGAGCAGAAAGCTTTGGTTCCGCAGTGTAAGGTTTGAAGCTAACTGAATCACCGTCGATGTATCTGAAGTTTGTCCTATGAAATTGCAAATCTGACAATATCTTTAGTTTTTCTTCAACCTTGTCATAGATCAATGAAATTGTCTGAGGTGTTGTTGTTGTAAATCTTGAAATCGTCAGCAATTTAAAAATGACTGGAGTAGATGTCATTTGTCTTCGACGCTTTTTCTGTCAAATATAATTTCATCTTTAGAATAATAGCCGATCAAGAGGAAGGACATATTATGAACGAGGGTCACCCATAAGTATGTTTTGGATGTCAGGGCTCTTTTTTTAGGGTTAGCTACCGGAGATAAACCTGTCAGTATTATAGGCCCAGTCACATGCCCATGTCGATTCCAACAGTCATTTTTTGTGAGAAGAGGTCTCGAATTGTAAAATAATTTTTGCCGTGTGAATGTATAAATTTCTGTCGACTCATTTATTAACAGAGACCATTATTACGATGAAATTTTGGAGACTGTACTGAATAGAGATATCGTGTGCTTTTATATTTTAATAATGTAGAACGGCAATACCAAAGTTGAAGTGACATGAATAAGAGAGATATAAAGAATAACAGAAAAATTTATGAAAATAGAAATAAAGATAATTAATAGCTGTATGAAGATCGTAGTTTCTTTGACCTACTAACAACATATTTCACTAGAGAAAATTATTGCTCTCTATCCGTTACATTAAACCATATCCTCTGGCATTAGTTTATACTGACGCCTTCTCCTTTTCGTAAATATCTAGACTATAATTATATACTACTATTTTAGAAAGAGAAAATGTCACTGGCATATGTTGGAAAAATTCCCAATATTTATCTGAAATGAAGAAAATCCCAAATTTAAGCAAAATGGACACAATTAATGGAAAAATCATACGCCATTTTGAAATGATACCAGCAGTATAAGGTTCAATACTATTTCGTTTCGTTTTTTGCCTAATCGTTTCCAAGAATTTGAAAGAATAATCGCTTATATTTTATGTTATATTATGTATAAATTTTAAAATATATTCCTCATTCCATCTTGATTTTCTCCTATCCAAAATATTTAAAAAGAATTTCTGTAATATGTTTAACTTCTTTAGCGATGTGATCATAATTCTATAATGAAAGAAAAAGGATGTGCAAAGCTTATATTTTGGTTATCCCCCTTAGATTTCGTAGTGAGAAATGGACTGTCAACGTTTATTGTTGTCTTTTCATTCTGATCCATTGCTTCCTAAATAAAACTATCATAATATTTAACTGAATATGAGTGGTATTTTTATGAAGTGGACACTTTGCTATGATGGCTTTGAATTTGGTTAAATCTAACTTACCTGAAACTATCACCGAAAAGGATGTACTTAGATTACAATAGACAATTTTGAAATTTTACGAATAAACTACATAATCTCTCAAACATGCAAAATATGCATTATAAATGGTTAGTTTTTGTTTTCCCTACGTTTATCAAATTTCTTTTCATTCTTCATTATTTATTTGGTAAACTTTCATTCTTGGTATTTATATGTGATTTTTTTTCTATAGTCTACTTTTAATTGTAGATTTTGTTTTATTGTTTTTATTCTATACAGTAATTTCACATTTTTGTGACATTAGATTGTTAATTGTTTTGATTTCATTCTTTATAACTTTTCCATTAGCTGTTTAAATATTTCATATATTTCTTAGATTTATGTTGGCCCAGCTTGTAAATCAGTTCCTTTAATATCTGTAACCGATCTTATTGTTTTCTATTTTCCGCTTTATTTAATGAACTCATTAATCATAAAATTCTCTCAATATCTTTTCTTCATACATTTTATTCGACTTTTCCTGGTTCTCATTTTTTTATTGGTTTCAGGTTTAATTTACTTTCTTGCAAAACAAATATTTAGATTTCAATAAAATTATTATTTTGAAAATTTAGTGTAGTCAACTGAGAATATGAATTTTGATGTGTTTTTTTTTTTTATCACTTTTGGTGCTGATAAAAGTCAATTTACAAATTTCAGTGCTCGACCCTTGCGTTCAAACAGTCAGAGATTCACTTTAGTGCGATGGTGAATGTTTTGATCGTCAGCATCCCAAACATGAGATACAGGTCCATATATTACTGATATCAATGAGAGAAGCAGGTGGTTTTTATTTTATCGATTTAGGGAAACTGTCTCAGGTTGTGCCATTGTTGACACATTGTTGAAAACCATACCAGGCTGTCAAGGAAAATGAGAAGAGCAGGCTGTTTGGAAGCATTTGACGGTTGTTCTAGGAGATTTTTAGCTCGGGGTAGCAATTTACCACAGAATTCGCCTCAATATGAACACGCATCACACAGCAGTCTCTCTACTCGAAGACATGTAACGGGATGAAAAAGGTGCAATGATCAGATATGTTTAGAATCTGCTGCAGAGCAAAATAGTCCAACATTTGGTTTTGTCCTTGGCAAAGGTAAGAATACATCGCTTCTCTTCCGATGAGTGAGGATTGGTGAAAATATGGTGTCAGAAGTGAATTTTTACAAGAGTTGTCAAGATTTGATTGTCAAAACTTTTAAACGAAGGAAAATTCTGAATTCAAAAGATATTGTGGGTAAAACGACCCACTACACCCCGTAAAACGTACTTGCTCGGAAAGTAACTCAGCAAAATCTTTTATGGTGAGACTGTGACTCCATTATCTGTGAAACATTTGTATGTTCAGATAGACAGAATAGTTAATATAAATCAATTATCATACAGACGAACATCGAGATCAGATTTCGGCTAAAAATCATATTGCATTTACTTATTTATTTACCTACATTCGTATATTAATATATATATATATATATATATATATATATATATATATATATATATATATATATATTACATTGTTGCCTCTTTTTCTTGGTTTTCTTTATGTTCATGTATTTGTCATTACATTCCCATTCATTTTTTTTTTGTTTATTTCGATATTTCCTCAGTATTTGCATTTTTATTTCGTTATAATTTACCTTTTAGTTTTTGCCTTTCATTTGATCTTTAGATTTGTATTTCTTTTGGCTAACCATTCCCAATTTTCTTTCTAATATTTCTCACTAAATCCCATAATATTTTCAGAAATGATTTGGAGATATTTGTGATTTCTTTTTGTTTTTTACCTTGCATTTCTATTTTTGTTTGCTTCCATTTTGTCCCGAAATTCGTTCTCATATAAAGACCACTTATTGAACCAGAACACTGTTTTGATCTTCGGAAAAGTCAGTCAGAATCCGATGTCATGATTCATGCATGCATATAATTCATACAGACGTATTTCCACCAAAGTATATTTGTTTGAAAACATTCATGTATTTCCTCTGAGGAACAGCATCTTCGGAATCATTCACGCAAAAACACATCAGCTCCGTTTCAGCTAAAGGAAGAGTACAGCAACGGCGCAAACGTAACGGGAAGACAACATACGCATTGCGAAAATATATGAAGTGGAAAATGACACAAAAGCAGTACTGAGATATATGCAGAATTTTAGTTGTGATTTTTTAATATTAATTATGTATATGATTATTTGAGGAGAGTTCAAATCCCATTATTGTCAGCTGCGTTAAATTCACACTATTCTCGTCCGCATTGCGCATGTTGTCTTCCCGTTACGAGTGAAATAGTTGGGTAAATTCGTCTTCAGATGTTGAGAAATACACTCTAAGACACTGAATGTAAAATCATGGTGAAATAAACAGGAATCCACTCCATTATCTAATATAAAACTATGAAAAGAGATCTATGAACACGAAACCCTCCAAACGCCTGGGCATAGATTAATATTAGAGTAATATTCAATGACGGCACGCTCAAGGATTTTCCTTCTGAGTGAGTTATTTTCTTTTTTATGAGTGTAGCTTTTTTTTAATATAAGAAATTTACTGGGGAAATTGTAGGACAATGTGAAAAAATATACTTCTGAAGCGTTTGATGAATTCATTGTGTATGCTTAAATCTCTGTTTAAACATAGGACGTCTGAATTTATTTTACTGATTTATTTTAACTTATATTTTTGGCGTTCTTGTTGGCATTTAATTGCTCCCCCACTCAAAAAGTGAAACATCTGTAATGTTATTGTTCCTTAACTGGAATCACATTCTGCCACCGTCGAATCGTGGATTCTCTCTATTTTTTCTTCAAATATTTCCATGGCAGTTCTTCGATTGAGCTAGCTTCCTTGAAACCTCGACTGCATAGATTTAAGCCTACTACTAGATTGCTTAATAGGTCTCAGCATTTTACAACAGGAACTCTTTCTTTTCTCAAATATCCCAACTTCCTACTTGCTTCTATGGCAGTTACAATCTTCAAAGATCTAAGTGCAACACCAATCTCAATTTACTGTCTTCATAAATTCTGTATTTATTCTCCTTTCTCATCACTAAAATGTTCTCATTCGCTTTAATTCACAGTAACCTCTTGCCTCTTAGTGGTATTGCCTAAAGTAATCTGTAGCATGAAGATGAATCTATGCATTCCATAAATCTGAATTCTTTCTCTCTGTCTCTCGATATATATATATATATATATATACCAAAATTAAACCTCTAGTTCCGACATCGAATACAGTCCATCATTCCACGTTGGTTGAAGTAGTCTATACTCATGAGGTAATTTGGCATTTCTCTGTTATATATATATATATATATATATATATATATAATTTAGTATCATGTGATACTCAGTTTCAAATCTGTGGAGTGAATTGTGACAGCCGACAAAAGAACTTTGAGCATCCATGACTTAAACTAGCAATGAACGGAAAGATACGTCAAAGTAAAACATACCTGACCTTAGTTATCAACATTTCCAACATATGATATACAATTCGATATATATTAATAATAATCCATGTTTTCAACTTGTGAGAAATAACATTTGAGAATAACAATTATAAAAGTACGCATCTCTCTAAATGTCTGTTTTCATTACTTGAAACCTCATATTTTTACTTAGTTAACGAAATTACGTTCTTTTGAATGATAAAATGTTGTCTAATTTGTTCGAAAACCGGTCTGTTTTCGCATTCAATATTTCTATTTCCCCTGCCTATTTTATAGATGAGAAGATAAGCTTCATATTTTTAAGCATAAGGAACTTTAACATGATACACAGAAAGCGAAGTTAGAATACAGTATACACGCATATAAATATTTCTATATTTGAACAGGAGGTCAGTGAAGAAGATGCCGTCACATAGATTCGTATATGAAAGCAAACAAATCTGAATTTGTAGAAAAACAAAAGGCGGATATTTTCTTTGATAACTTGACAAGAAACATTTTCTAGATGAGACTAGAGATTAAAAGTGGCTGCAGGAAAACGAGTAATATTTCCCTGCTACAGAAAAGAAGTAACAGAAGGTTCTTTGAACAATTGAAATATTAAATTTGAAAAACGTAAAATAAAAAGAAAGTTAGTATTCTTTTCCAACTAAGATACACAAAAGAAAATTTACGAATAAATCAGAGATAAATTTTTCAACGGAGTAGGAAAAAATGAGATGAAAAATATTTCCTAGAAAACTTTACAAATTTGACTTCTTTTATATCGTAAACAGTTTTCACAGCGCCTTGCTCAAAAATGTTCGTTTTACACATCAAACAGACTCTCTGAAGTCTGTACTGGGAAAATCTGCTCTAGATAAACCGCGATAGGGAACTGAAATCTTCAGGGACTATTTCGTGTTGAACAGATTAAAATCATTAATGCCAGCTCGGCTCTTTTGTGTTCATTTTTTGGAAGAAAAGCAATTTTCCTTCTCTTTTATTCTTTCTGTCTTTCTTTCGTTTTGCTGAATATCTTTTATATCATCTACCTTTTCATTTTTTTCTTTTTTATCGATTTGTTTATTCTGGCAAGGAAGAATACAGCTTAGGTAATGACCTTTCTTTAAGGGCACAGTTAAATATTTTTTTTCAAATTTATTTTACTGTTATTTTCTTGGAAAAAATAGTAGACTCTCTTACGAAGTCTTGATGTTGGACAAATTGAAAAATATTTTTTAAAAACAAATACTATTTCTTTTTCGTGAAATCCGTTACATTTTCATATAAGTAATTCAAGAAATATCAAAATATAAAAGATAAGCATGTGTATATCAGGTAAGATGTAAGAAGTACTCGTCTGCAGGCTGATTGATAAGTACAGCTTAATTCAAATTTGTTCTATATTGTTGTCAATTTTCAGTATTAAATATATAAACAAGAGAGGATTTCGTTTTTATAAACTCGCATTTGAAATCCTTTTTTAATTTCAACGCGAACTCTGAATATTTGTACAGGTACCATATTTTAAATATCAACTCCACAATAACTATAGATAGATAAAAAATAGATAAAGTTTATAAATGCACAATGACGCCCATCCTGAAATTTAAGAAAAATAGCAAAAGTGCTAATCCAGCAATTCTATATGGCAATGAATGTGTGAAAATTTCCTCAAAACAAGAAAAATATTTAAGGAAAACTATTACGTATAAGTAAACTATTTAAAGAAACATTTTGACTGTACATCGATAGTCACCGGAATGTTTATACCTAATGTAACAGCAAAATTGTTCAATTGTTAGATTAAGATTTGAACCGTTGTATCTTAGAAATGATTAAGGATATCTTACTGGATTTCTCCGAGTTTTCCTAACATGACTTTGAGCAATACGAATGTATAATTACTCTCGAGCCATAAGAGACGAATCGTGATGATATCAATCATAAACGAAAATGACATGATTAATTAATCATAGTTAAGTTTCGGAAGCTCATGAAGGATTGATATAAAGTCTTATAATAAAAACAAATACTAACTCCTTATATATACACCCGAAGTCAAACCACCCTGCATCCATAATTAAACATATACCCTCATCAATAGAAAATAGAATCAGCATTAACTCCGCTAACAAATAAATATTTCAACAACACAGTAACTTTTATAACGCTGCCCTAAAAAATATTGGATACAAGAATGCAAACATTAAGTATAGAAACATTTGTACTATCCAGAAGAAAAAAAACAGTAAAAGAAAAATCATTTGGTATACCCCTCCGTTCAACCAAATGGTTAGTATTAAACTAGGGCAGAAATTCCTAGCTTTAATTGAAAAAAACACTTCCCTACCAATAGGAATAGTAATATATTAGAAATTATTAATATATTTAATAAGAACACCCTAAAATTGAGTTACAGCTGCACTGAAAATCTAGAAAGTATAATAAAAAAAACACAATAATAAAATCCTAAACAAATACCCATGCCTGACTAGTATTAATAAAAACCCTACACTTAAATTAGAGAAAAACAGTGAAAAATTATGTGATTGTAGAAACCCAGAAGGCTGCCCATTGGAAAATAGATGCTGCGTCAAATCTGTGGTATACCAATGTACTATCTCATCCACTGAGAGTCCTAATACTAATATGATATACATTGGGTCTACAAAGAATGAATTTAAAGCCAGATGGAGGCAGCATAAGTGCCCTTTCAACAATATAAATAAAAGAAATCAGACATCTCTATCTAAATATTTTTGGCATTTGAAGGAAATGAATAAAACACCAAAAGTAAAATGGAAAATTATAAACAAAACTAGAACTTGTAAAGCTTGGGATGTCCCATGCCCTTTATGCCTACATGAGAAACTACACGTTATTAAGTTTCTAAATAATAAAAATCTATTAAACAATAGACATGAGTTAACGGTTTTTCCCGACATCATCAAATCTTTGCATTGGATAATTAGCATATATATTTTTTTAAATCCATAGTCCTAATAAATAGCTTAAATACCCTACAAAAAACATAACCCTTTATGAAGTCGACAAAAAACAAATGTTACGGCAGTTTTTTTTATATAAACACAAAACCCTTTCAGAAATAATAAATAAAAAAATAAATAAATCTCCATAGACACGTAAACCAGACTAGACGAAATCATCTTCCGTTTTAAATTTATACACCCCCAACCTTATCTTGACTTGACATCTATGAATATAACTCCATACTGATACAAATTATTAACACCCTGCGCCCCTTTCTATATGAACAATTGCTCTGCCCGTTACCATGGAAATTTTTATTTCAATAATGAATATGCTATTAAAACACGTAAATTTCAGTTTATTCAAAAAAAAAAATTCGCTTGAAGATGGAACAGAGCTTACTTTAATTCAATTTAATTCGAATAATTATATTGAAGTTTTCGGCTCTTGTTTTGAAACATGAGAGCTCTTATGTAGTGTGTTGGAATCATATTTTTAAATAAATAATTATATATATATATATATATATATATATATATATATATATATATATATATATATATATATATATATATAGAGAGAGAGAGAGAGAGAGAGATTATACCAGGATTATTTTACCACTTATTCAAGTTGATCTTCGCCCTCTAGCCTTCTAATTTTCTGTCCTGGAGTAGCAAGTTGCCTCACATGTTTCAGGTACGATTTCATTTTCCAGTCTATTTTTCACTGTTCTTTGTACTGAAATAGCTGAATCTCCCATCTCATGTGCCAAACGTCTTATGGAGTGAGTGTGATCTTTTCTAATTGGTCTTTATAGCTCTAAGTTGAAATGAAGATCACTGTTGCTGCTTTGACCATCCGATCCAATTTTCCTCTCTACAGTTCCATCTTTATTATACACCTTTCTCCTCAAGGTTCTTAAATAGATTTTGAAGATGGAAGTCAAAGTCTGCATGTTGGTACCATTACTGAAGGCCTAAATGATCTTTTTCCTCTCCCCTTTGCTCAGTTGTGAAGACGGTGGTTTAGACAGAAAACGAATTTAACCTGTTGTCTTTCTAGCTGAATAACCAAAAGGGTTTTTTCAATGATTCTCACGCCAGATTGTCTCAAGATGTCTACAAGTTTCATATGAAAACCTGGGTAAAAGAAACTCAATCAGTTTAAGACATATTAGATATTACACATTTTGTATGATGGACACTTACCCCATACTGTTGCACGATTTAGACAATGTTGTAGTTACACCCACCATATGTATTATTTTTTGCTTAATAAATGGCACAAGAACCACTCAAATTAGAGATCTACTAAATTATATATGCGAAATGAATGCAAGAATTTGAAGCCGTATCTGTAGCTTATGAAATTAGGGATGATAGGATTGAACCTAGCAGTGAACATTTTAAGATTGTAGTCTTCAGAGGATCATCTATAGGGTTGCTCGACCTGAAAGTCCAGGTTCCCGTCAAGAACCGACATGAAATGAACGCCCTATAGAACAAAGGCAGACGAAAGGAATGGAAATAATTGTTCTATAGACGTATAAATATGAGTTTTGTTTGAAATAATCTGAGCAAATTGTGCTATAGCATGGAGCGCGTTTGAATATTTGCCATTGAAATAAATGTAGATTAGCTACACGTTTTCGACTTTGCGTGTGAAGGGAAACGGCTGTATACTGTGAATTTCATCTTGAATTCTCTGTTTTAACTCATCCAGAGTTCTTGGTCCAGTTGTGTAAACACATTATCCCAGCTGAGATGTTGCATCAGTCAATGAGGAATCTCAACAGCAGATTTCAAGAATGCATTCGTACAGGGGGACGCCATCAACAGGACGTAATTTTTGATAAATGAAAATTACATCATTGTTTCTTAAATGGCATGTATTAAGGTTTCAATTACTATGAATAAAATAGTTTTCTTCCATAACTCTTGGTTTTATTGGATTATTAAAAAGTTACCGTTTTTTGGGGTCACCCTTTATATACTCCATAATATAAGTAAACTGTTTTGAACTTCAGCAAAGTCGGTAAGTAATGATTGGGTAACTCTGGATTTGTATTTATTTCACATTATTTTCGATACAAAAAGTCTTTGGTGACATGTGATGTCAAATGTTATTAGCTGTTATCAAAATGGTCGTTCTCGAGGTACAGTGGAAAATACGATGAAACTATGTCCGATGTTTAGATATTTCGTTAGATGCCAAAAGCATATGACACAAAAATTGCGTTATATTTTATCTCCCATGCTCTATATACTTTCAATGCATCAGAAGTTAAGATAAATAATCTAGATTTCTGTCGGGCAAAGTAATACGCGCATGAGTCGAAACAATTGTAAAAGAAATATTTGTAGTGACATTTAATGTCATCATTAAAATATGGTAGAAAAAAGGATTTGCAAACATAAGTCCACACTAAGACGTAAGACAAAATCTTTGCCATATTATTTGGCAAAATGTATCTCTATCGGTATATCATATAAATACTAAAAATCACGTTTTCAAGTGCGAATGTACTTGAATCTATCTTCTTCATAGCTTCTATTTTTTTTTTCTTTTAATCTTTTAAAATATAACCATTTACCATTCCACATGTCTCTCTTTCTCAATTTATCACAATGTCATTTTGGAGATGATATTAAATATGGTTCCTAAACAAATATTCAGCGTTCGAGCAGAGATTAAGTAAAGTATTCAGAATGCTAATTTTAACAAAAAGAAAATGAAATACACATTATGTATATCTATTTACTACTGAAATTTAACTAAAATATACAACTTGAGTTAAGCTGTATTTATCTACTTATATCTGTCCGTCTGTCTACAAATATATATATATATATATATATATATATATATATATATATATATATATATATATATATATATATAACATGTTCTGAATTTTTAAGGAAAACTAGTCTAGTACGATTCATTTAAATAAGGAAAGTGAATCAATGTATTTGGCAAAAATACCTGAGAATTCATCCACGTGTGTATACTTTCTTTATAAATTCCCCATAATATATCGATGCTCACATGTACGAAAGTAATTATGGGAACTACGCATTTGTTATGGGGTCCACCACTTTTCTATATAAGTGGACTCTACCAGTGAACCTTGAGTGCTGCCGTTAAATACCCAGAGTTACAGTCGGAAGTCAGATAGTGAGGCAACCTCTTGTAGAAGTCAGTTACAAGCACGTAGACTCTAAGGAAGTCCTACTTCGAGATTGTATTAGTTTGGTGCAAAAATAATGTCATTTTCCCACATAGTAACATAAGTGAGGAAACGACATTATTTTTTCACCAACCTAATATCTGTATTTACTACTAACCACGTTCCTGGACTTACTAACAGTATTACTCTTTGTATGATTGTGTAAATACATTTTATTTCTTATATTTAATTATTGCGTTTGTCATTCCTTGGAGACCGAATTCATCTCGGAATCCACAACAGTATTAAATTAAGTATTTGTTTCATTGTCAAATTATTCATATTCTTAAGCAGTTTCATCATAAAACCGTTGTTTTTTTTAAGCTTTTCAGGAAAACAGTATAGCAAAGATATTTGTCGAAATGTCTCTGTCATATTTGGAAATCGTATAAATATCTGTATCATAATTAATAATTAATCTTGCATATACTTTTCTTAGTTCCACTAGCGCAGATTTTCAAAACTAACATTCAATTTTTTATCAAATTCACCCATGTAAGACAGTAAAAGACACAATGGTTTAATGAGTATGTAAGAATTAGAAAACAGAAGCATTATTGAGGAGCTTGAACAATAAAAGCGTAATAAGGAAAACAGTAGATAACGATTAACATTGACTTTAAATTTTTGAATTCCATTATCAAGAATTGCGAGAAAGGAAACATGTATAATAGAACTAATGGTTAAATCTGGGCAATTCAATTGTAAATCGATAGGACCCTGTTGCTAAACCAGTGCTGTAATTAAATTCATAAAGTCCTGGTGGAAAGTGCACATAACACAACTGTACAGTGGTGGTGACATGATTGTAGCCGAAATGTCAGGTAAGGAGCAATAATATTGCTGATTAGTCTTTGGCTTTTATCAAGAATCTCTAAATAGCAGCAATACTGGACTATATGTAGCAACAATATTTGAGGCCTGGACGAATGGTAGACATATATATGTGCGATAGATTCGAGAAACATTGTTTTGCACGACACAGTGAACCAACATTCTGAGCAACAGACCTAGCAATTGATTCAATATAGGTTTTTCACTTCATGACCACCGTGAATGTTAAACCGAGAAGGCGCAACGAATCTTCTTTCGTGAGGTTAGCATCAACCATGCTGATGAAAGGCAGAATATTGTGTTTCAGATTATTAATATAGTGTTGATTTATTTTGGAAATTGAACGTTTGCCCTAGTTCATAACAGAATGAAGGCCGTTCTTGACATCAGCCGCCATTTTGACCTTAAAAATCTTATCAGACTTACTGCCAAGACAGAAGTGAATCGTGTTTCATCAGTAAAGGTACAAAGTTGAGTGTTTTTGTTATCAAGACAGTCATTAATGAAAATTTAAAAAGAAAAACAGGTAAATCCAAAGATAGAGCCCCGGGGACATGACAATTAGTACGAAAGGATTTAGATGAGTGGCCTTTCAGGATAATTTTCATTTCAAGATTATATATAAAAGATTGAACCAGTTCAAAAATTTGTCCAGAGACACCATAAAATGCGAAGAAGACCGGTATAAAAAAAAATCTCCGTCGAAGCTATCCAGATATCAAATGCAACAGCTCGAGATTTATCACTCTGATCTAAAGCTTGATAAATCCATTCCGAAATAATCATTAACATACCAGATATTTGCTGAAACAGGCTTTGCAAGGTGATATGTTTAACCAATTTATCGTTGATTATGGTCTATAGTACTTTCTCTAAAATAGGTAGAAGACTAATATACAAATAGTTAGAAGGATCAGACAGCTCACATGATTTCTTAAAGACTGGAACTGAAGGAAAAAAATTTCCAACAAGAAGCATCAAAGTATTGTAGAGTTTAAATAGAACAAGATACAGATCAGGAGAACTATTCTTAATAACTATTACAGGAACACCATTAGGTCAACATAATTTATAGGGTTCCAGATTAAAGATGATAGCAGAAAACATGAAAGTGGTTAGATGCATATTACTTATGTTATTATATTATAGAAAGTTAGTTCAAAGTGGAAAGTCAGACAAGAGATCTCCAGATATGTCAAGAGTAGAGCTTAAAGAGAATTGGCGGGCAAAACATTCCGCTTTATCAGTAGAAGTTTTACACCTCAAATTGACTGAGAAGAGGAGGAATGAAAAAAAAACATTTTCTTATTAAATACCCTAATACAGAGTTGCAAAATTTGTTAGATGCAATAGGTTTCCTAGTTCTATCAGCAAACAGAGACAGCTTCTTCGAGGATGCGTTTATATTTAATGCATGCAGCCAGAAATAGGGGTCTGTTTTGATCGGAACTCTCGCGGTGACATAGGAAAAAGTGATTCGCGCGAGCTATAACCATTGAATAAGTCGGTATGAACTATGGAGAAGATTGAGATTCTACCTGGCATATTTGGGAAAGAAGAAAAGCATCTCGGCTTTGATACAAGAAGATATCTCACTAGCACAATTTTCTATAGGAAGGTTAAGAATATCCATCCAAGGGTGTCTCGAAGAAGGTCAGGAAGGGAATGCCAATTAGCATACTGTTAAAAGAAAAAGGTTCCTGCCTAGAAGATGATTGGCACACACACACATGTGTGTATATATATATATATATATATATATATATATATATATATATATATATATAGGCAAAGTCTTCAAATCCCCTAATCAACGCCGAAATGGTTAACCGCCTTACCTCACACGACCTGCTCTCAGACAACCAATATGGTTTCCGCTACGCCCGATCTACAGCTGATGTGCTTACTGCAATCACTGAAACCGTCTACCAAGCCCTTAAAAATAACGGTGAGGCTCGTACCGTGGAACTAGAAATCTCCAAAGCATTTGATAGGTTTTGGCATGCCGGCCTTCTTCGCAAGCTCCAGTGTTATGGTATTACAGGTACATTGTTTGACTTAATACAATCATTCCTGTCAAACTGCGAATTGAAGGTCGTTCTCAACGGATTATTCTCCAGTCCCTATCTCACGAACGCAGGTGTTCGCAAGGCTTCATCCTTGGCCCCACTCTATTCCGTATTTTCATCAACGACCTTCCTGACACTATAGATTCTCAAGTTGGCTTCTACGCGGACGACACTACAATTTACTTCGGCCTCAAAAACAAATCTAGTGTCGCTGACAAAACTAACCTGGCCGCTAGTTTTGAAATGGACCTCAAATCGGTTGTTAATTTGGGCTAGAATTGGCTGGTCAACTTTAACGCCTCATAAACTAAACTACTCTCTATTAATCACCATAGAGATCATTCCCTGTCCCTCATTAAAATGTCTGATAGTCAACTTCTTGAGAGCAACTCTCTCCGTCTGCTCGGTCTCACGTTGACTGCTGACCTGAGATGGAACAAATACATTGAGTCAATTGCTTCGTCCACCGCTAGGAAAGTTGGCTCTCTGTGTCGCGCCAGGAAATTTTTCTTCCCGGAATCGATACTTCAAATATACAAATCGACCATTCGCCCTTGTATGGAGCATTGCTGCCATATATGGTCTGGTGCACCTTCTGTTTACCTCGGAATTCTTGACAAGATCCAGAGGCAGATATGTAATATAACTGGACCTGATCTGGCATGTCGTCTGCAGTCGCTCACTCACAGACGTGCTGTCGCCTCTCTCTGTCTTTTTTACAAATACTTTCATGGTAACTGCTCCGATGACCTGGTTTCACTGGTTCCCGGACTCTATGAATTCAAGCGCCCTACAAGGCTAGCATCCCGCTCTCAACCTTTCACTGTAGAAACTTTTAAATGTAACCGTCTCTCCTACTCCAATAGCATCATATCTCACACCTCTATCCCGTGGAACACCCTTCCCTATTACTGTTTCCCTGAGAGCTAAAATCTTCAACTATTCAAATGTAATGTCAATCGACATCCCGAGTTACCTTGTGTAGGATATTTGTTTTGTTGATTATTATTTTTTTATATTATGAATGCGGACAGGAATGTTGTTGATGTCTCGCAATTGACGAATGGTCAGACATGTAATGTAAGCCTTCTTCTTAGTATATTTATCGTGTATGTATATATATATATATATATATATATATATATATATAGATAGATAGATAGATAGATAGATAGATACGAGAGAGTAATCAGAGTTGCGAGGAGGACAGTTATCCGAAGCTCGACAAGAATTAGAAGAAGTGGTTAAGAAAAAATCATGTAAATAATTACATTGATGAGATTCATTAGGGAAACGTGTATGGAAATCCATGATTTGAGTAAACCACATTAACAGAAAAATTAAAATTTTGAATACAGGAAACATCAGTGTCATTAGAATGCTTAAGACACTTTTCCTGATGTGCATTAAAATCACCAAGAACAAAGCTATTTGCAGATGGAGGACGAGAGAGCGACAATTCTATTATTCCAAGAATTTTGTCAAATACATTAGAGTCCTGAGAAGAGGGGAAGGTATAAATACAAAAAAATGATAGCTAACAGTGTGTAATAATGAACTCCAAAATCACATGAAAAATTTGGCTATCGGAAGATTGTCCCAGATGAAAACACCGAGGTCATGCCTGTGAAGGCTATAACCTTTTTCGAGAAAGAGGAAGATGGCCTACAACAGAAAATTCGTTGGTAGCAATGGAAGAATTTAAATTGGTTTAATAAATTACAAAAATATCTGGCGACTATTCCAAAAGAAATGATAGTACACTGCAGAATTTGGAACAGATACCACGAATATTGGATATGCTCAGGAGGTAGGTGATATTTTTTGTTGGTGTTCTTGGATTTCAGTTAATTGTATTTGTCATAAGGAGATTTGGTTTTGAAAAGAAAGAAGAAAAGCGGCAACATAAATCACTCTGTTGTCAATAATACATTTTATCCAGACCGTGGCTGAGAGTAAAGCGTAATGTGACCTCGAGGTTTGCGCAACTGAAACACCTGCACGGACAACTACCCATGCCCCGATATCGTGTCACTGTTGATCAGAGAAAGCTATTTAAGCGCAACACAAAGATGTTGGACTAATAATGCCAACACCGGGTGCAGCAGCTAGAAAACTGTCAAACCTGCACTATCATGATGAAATTCGAAGCCAATGATGAGTCATATCATCAAAATAGTAACACAGTTATATTAATATGACCTTGGAAAGATGAACTGGTGAACCATATATTAAACTGGGAACAGGAGATAACCATCTACTCCTGTTCAATAAACATGTAAAACGAGTGGGCCGGGCGATAGCTGAGCTTAGCTACTCTTAATAACCAGATCGTTCTACACGGGGATGGGCGATTTTATCGAGACAACAACACTAGGGAGGTTGCCGTGTAGGGTTATGACAAATTAAATGGCAGTCCGTAAGGCAGGCGGATTCAAGTAGTTCTGGAACGGATCTGATGTTTTGAATCAAACCTAACTATTGACTCAAGGACAAGCAAAGATGTTTACTTTTCTTCTTTCTAGAAGTGGGAATACTTACTTTCGTTCCATATATTTTATTATGAATTAAACCAAAGTAAGACCTGCAATATCGGAAGACACCAAAGATATAATAAGGCCACTTGAGAGGTGAATATGTTAAAACAAGTGTAAATATAGACACTAATTAGAATAGAATCGTTACAGGCAGGTGTCGGGATATTCGGGGTTTGATTTCAAATAATTAATGACTGACGAGGGAGATTTTTATAGGTTTATGGTTAGAATTTACTTCACTGGTTCAAGCCCCAGTACGATTGGTGTATAAATCAGAAATATTTCAATATATGTCTTTCAAATTTGTTCCATGGCAGACTAACTCTCTTTCTCTCGCTCAGTTTATGTAGCTATCTCTTTTGTGTATCACTTATTTGAGAATGCAATAATTGCATTCTAAAACTTCCCACATTTATTGTGTTGGCAGTATGCTTTGGGGCATACCCCTACTGCATGAGAAACTTCTTTCCAATTAGTTTCGTTGAATTCCTCTATAAATTGGCAGAAAAAATGTTTGTAGACTTCTGAAGTCATGCTGTACCAGAACCATCCACCTAATCCCAAGCCAAGATACTGCCTCCAGCATGCTTCACAGATGAGTTTGGATGCTTTAGAACATAACCAAATCCTTTCTTTCAACACACTTTGGTAGAGATTAAACATAAAACATTTTTCCTGGACTAATGTGGCTCATCTCTGGTCTTCCCAATCTTACTTCTGATGAGTGATTTGTATCTTGTGGTATGGGCTTAATATTCCTATTCTCAAAGTTGTCTTTGAAAAGTGGATCGTGAAAACTTCAGGCCTGCACGGTGGATGTTTTTAATGATGCCACTGACTGCTGTTTTAGCGTTTTTTTCCCAACAACTCTCACAATGTTTCTGTCGTCAACTACTATTGTTTTCCTTGACTGACCCGTTCTATGTGTGTTTTTCAGTACACCAATAGTTTCTTTCTTTTACAGGGCATTTCAAATTGTTGTTTTGTCTATGTCCAATGTCTGTCCAATACATCTGATCAGCTTTCTTTCTTTTCTCTGCTTTAAAAGGGCTTATTTTTTCTCACATATATATATATATATATATATATATATATATATATATATATATATATAGTCTTCATCCTGGTTTATCCTTTTCAACAAGAAATGTAGTTTTACAGGTGAAATTCAAGTCTAAAATCTAGAGTAGTTCTTCAGATTATTTTTACTATTTAAATAATATACACAAAAAGCAATATCTGAACAACAGGAAACACCTTTCAGTCATTTGTTCCAATAGTTTTACTCACTTGCAAAATGGGTGGGTTTAAACAAAAGATTGTATGTTCTAAGCTGTTTAACGCATCTAAATTTAAATACTAAGAAAGATCAGCTGTAATTCTGAAATCTTGGCTCAAATTCATCATTTGTTCTTAAAACCAAATGATATCAGTGAAAGACAAAAACAACACAATTTCCTTGCCGTTTGAATATTTTTGGTGACGAGTGTAAGTAATTGACTAGTCAGGAGTGGGGAAAAATAATATAGGCGAGACTATTAACTTTCCAATTCTAGTGGACCCCGGGCCTTGTACAACGTCAAATTTAACGTAAAAAAAAGAAAAAATGCATATAACAATGGATATAATAAAAATATAATGGTATATAGTTTGTGGCAAAATTAATTCATATTTGGTGTATTAATTAAATTCCACGAAATTTATTTTTCAGAATCCGTCCGTCGTCAGAAGTCCTGGAAATGCACCTGGGGATTTAATGATTTTTTCTAATTCAAATGGTTGTAGTAGAGCTGAGTCTTGGTGTCTAATAGATCCTAGGTATGGCGAAGCAAAAGTACCCTCTCTTGGGATGCAGAAATTTGAAGGCATTATTTGTTAGTAGATCAACTGTTATCTAATAATTACCCTCATCTACACACAATTTTTGTAGTCCAAGGGAAGCACAGAAGCCGTTACTATTCTCGACCGGTCTTATAGCAGGAATTGCTAGAACATCTATGCATCATAGATCTTGTGGTATTCCGACTCTAGATTTTCTCCTAATGTGTGGATATTATGTCAAGGCATCAAGCCAGCGGTGGTTTGCAATCAAATATTTAAAAATTTTCTTGGATACTATATATTTTAAACACTAAAAGATGTAAAATATATGCAGCAATCACATTGGATAAAAGTTTAGAATTTCAAAAAGGTTTAAGTTCATTTGTAATTTTATCTTTTGGCGTACTTTCTATTTTTTTATTTAATTACCTATCTTCTAGTGTTTTGAATTCAAAGTGCTGGCAAATTTATTTTATTCTCTTACCCCCCTACATCTGCTACTCTATTGACGTCTTTCTACAATAATTTTCCTTTATATTTTTGTATCGTTCTAAACCCCCTCTCTTACTTTCTGTATCTACCTCCTCATTCTATTTTCCGTAATGTAAATCTCCATTTTTACGGATGCAAAACTGAAATCCCACCCAACAGACTACCAGTCATTTTGTTCAGGACATGTCCTCTGACTTAAGAAGGCATTAGGTTTCCCCATACAGAGTTAAACATAATGTTTCAAAAAGAATTAACGTTTGCTGCAGTCGTAACCGAAAGAATTTTATTTTCTTAACAGAATAAAAGCTTCCTTGCTGTTATCTGTCATCATCGATAAATGTTAAAAATCCATTCCGACATGACTTCCCAAAATTTATGGATAGACTTGAAGGATGACGTCGCTTCTAGTCACGTTTCTTTAAGGTCAATTCTTCCAGAGGAACTCACTTTGAAAATGCCTCAAGTAACCCAACATAAATGTGTGTTTACATTTTTCTTTTGTATTTCCATACCCAGGGCACATGTTTCTTTCAACGTGACGAGTGTAATACAGTTTTATTGTTTAATGCATATTCGCTGTAAGTAGAAAATATAAGTAGCGTATAACATGTCAGAATTTATTATGCACGGCAAATTTATCAAGAAAAATCTTGTATTAATCAGTTGATAAAGATGAAGCTATTTTTTTTTTATATATAACAAGTACATATTCTTGTCGACGCGTTTACTTCCGACTTTATCAAGGCAAGCGAAATGTTTTGTGATCATAGTTATATCAAGTGTAAAATTAAAAAAGAGGTGCTCGTTTATGGATATTGGTACCATTTTTTTTTTACTAAGAATTTGTTTTTCCCTTGACGACAATATAGTTAAATATACCAGAGTATATTTCGCGTTGACTACTTGGCTTGTGTGTGTTGATGCATGCTTCGGAGAGGCAGGAACCATATGTAAAACTATTAACTAAAATAAAAATAATTAATTAGAACCTGTTTTCACATACGGGTATTTACCTTAATCCCCCAGTTGCCTATGTATAAAAAGAAATGGCAGCACTTGGTCTCAGAATTGAATTGACGTGCGAAATTGACAGTCATCCTCAGCTATTTATTTCTATGTACATATTAAATACACATATGCATGCATATGTACACACACACATACAGATATATATATATATATATATATATATGAGAGAGAGAGAGAAGCATCTGACACTGTTGGACAGAGGTATTCCGATATATTAGGTTGGTGCAAAAATAATGTCGTTTTCTCACATGTGAGAAAACGACATTATTTTTGCACCAACCTAATATAAACTATTGTCTGCCACGTTTTTAAACGTTAACTAAGTATTAATGATCCGTGACCTAAACGAATTACCTTAACATTACACAACGACAACCGCTTAATATTAGATGCTGACCTTTTCGCAGTATTTAAAATAATCTATAAATTATGTTTTGGGTCAAATATTAAAAAAAAAAGGATGACGATTCATTTAATACGATTATTTTTTATGAAAAGATATCCGAGATATTCAAGTTTCAGGAAATAGGTCATATTACATCGAACTCAGCAGTGATATTTAAATCAAGTCGTAAAATACGAAAAAAGCTACCCTCCTTCCTCAAGCCAATCTTGCAATCTTGACATTATAGTCCAGGTTGACCATCAAACCAAATGATAGATTTCCCATTTCTAATAAGAATTTCTCAATATTTTTTTCTTGTAATTCTATTTTAATGGTTGTACAAGATGCCAGAGGACGAACTCGCCACTTCTTTCGTTCTCTGAATCTTACCTGAGGGATCTCCTTCATCCTAAGATTATTTAAGTACTCTGCCAGTTTCAACTAAATAGTAATATCCGGTATTCGCTCCAGTTTTCTCCTAAGCTATTCAATAAAAAAAAAATTAAAATAAAAATGAAAGTCATATAACATTAAATTACTTTCATCAAAGAGTATAAGTCAGGATTATGGCGAGTGTCATTGTCATGTAGGAAGAAAATTTATTACTTGCGTGGTTAGTACTGCTTAAAGGAAAATCTTCAATGACGACATACGCTTGGCCTAAAGATATTCGTCAATGAAATATTCACCAACAAGCTGCAGCTGATATATTCAATGCATCTATACGAATTACTCATCACACAAGAACGTTGATGTGCATAAAAGTAAACTGACGCAAAGCAGTGTTTCGGGATCTAATCCTCAGTGCAAATCTCATGATAATTCTTTACAGATATACGACAGATATCTACTCCAAACTAAGCGCGACTTAGTATGTCGTGGTCCACGTTGTAATTGAAATGATCACAAAATGCCCTAGGAAGCTGAAAATTATATGCAGAATACACTACGAACAAATTAATACCATTTTCCACATAGCATGCTAAATTTATACGTATTGCAATACCGATTTCTTGATATAAGTAGACAGTGATATTACATTGTTGTCATCGGCACTGTATATATTTGACATAATGTTAAATTGTCTGGTAATAAAAAGTAAATTTTCATCCTTCTTTTAAAATGTACCCTCATGTTAACAATTATATATCTTTTAAAGACCTTTGTACCAACAAAAATGTGGATTATAAAAATATAGAACCGGTTTCTTCAGCTTCATCCAGTTAGAAAATATATTGAATACTCGCCCATATTAAATGAAATATTCTGGCGTACCATATACAAGCAATTTATAACATGCATTGATTTTTTTAATTAATGTATAAAATCTACAGGTCGTCGTCGACGTACAGCCACGATTGGGTTACTACCAGCAAGTCGTAAAGCAACCTGGTCGTAAGTCGGCCTGTAAATAATTTTGATAATTTTTTTTTTATTTTTCTATAGACATTATTTCATTTTTATAATTTTTAAAGTTTCTTTATTTTTCATATCATTTGTAACATCTCCCTGCACATTGTTTCTAGTCTTGATTTTACTTTCATCAGGCCTAAGTTAAAGATTCCCTAATGCATTACAATTGCTTTAATATTTGACCTATTTAAACCTACCGAAAAATAAAATAGAGTTAAAAACTACAAAAAACATTTTAGTTGCAAAACATACCCAAATCAATACAAATAAAACATCTTATTAGCCGCTGGTGCATGGCGCTGAATCGTTGATGGACGGGATAGTGGTGACCGGTGGAGTTGATTTTCACAAAAATCGTGTGCTTTGATTCTTTTTCTGCTCATAAATTTCAAAATAATTTCGAGATGCCATTCATGCACGTTATCTTCACTGCCTCCCCGGCGATCGTAAATTTGAACGGTCGTAAGTCGACGACGAACTGTACTCTAAATATTAAATTTATTTTCTTTGCACATATCATAACACATTGTTGTAACCCAGGGAAGGTTACAGAATAGAATAATCGCACGAAGTTTGGTAATGAACGATAATACTTAGGACAAGAACAACACATATAAGATTCGCCAGCGGCTCGTAGAAGTAGTAATCAACTACAAGAATTGATTCAAGTTAATTCCACAAGTGAATGGGGACATACCCCTTATTGTCCGTAGGTATGCTACAACACACATGATTCAAAATTTAATAATCTATAAAGCGAGGAAGTTATTTCCATAGAATCTGAAAAAATAAACAAAAGTTTATTTGGAAATAACGTCATTATAATCAACCATGATAATACACCAAGAGAGTATATTACAACGTAAATTGGTTGTCACTAATTAATAACAGATTTGTTTTCTTCAACATAAAATGAGTTAATTGTCTATTTCGATCAGTGTATAAAAATATTACATGATATAGCTAAACATACATACATGCATAATACTTACTGAAATCTCAAAATATATTTGACAGCATTATGCAATAAGTTAAATTAACACTACTGTGTATTCAAAGATTTACGAAAAGTATGTCCATAAATTAGTAATTTCTATTTCACCCATCCAATTTTATTTGTTTAATTTAATAACATTTTTCGATTGTTCAAAAATAGACGACGTTAACAGCAGAAATTTCAAATTGTACGATAATACTATCATAAAATATATTCAAAGTAAATAAACAAATGCGACACAAGACAAGAGTGTCAAAAAATGATTGTGATGAAGTATTTTAATTTGTTCCAAGATAATTACATTATATTCCTGAACATAGTAATAGTTTACATTAAGAAGAACATTTTCTTTTGAAGCAGCATTACAAGTTGATCATCCACATTTAGCTAAACAATCAGATAATAATCATGTTCGTATGCAAAAACATAATAAATTCAATTATTTTCATAATGTTTAATGACAATATTTCTTTTAGGTTCATCACTATATGAGTTAAATCAATATGAGCATTTTTAGTCGGATAGTGATACAGAATGCGTGCAGAAACTATAGTTATCGATTTGTGACTTGGACAACGTATATTATACCCAATAAGGGCCAGTTTATTTTCCTACAGTGTCACATTATATTGTAATTCGATTTGTTTCGTTCTTTTGTAGTGAGCTAGAGACGCTTTTTGGTTTTTGGTGAGAAAAGAAAAGAAAGCGAAGACGATGACACTCTCATGTGCTTAAAATATGCTTACGTGAAATGAAAAAACAACCGTCAATTTTAAATAATTTTAATTGTATCCATTTACTTCTTCAAATAATGACATACATTCATACTTCAGCTTGTTATTGCATGTGTTAACGCTGTAAGCTCAAATATGTAACGATGCAACAGGGCAATTTCCACGGGTTTTTTTTATTGTTGTAGATATCGTAAGAAAACTATTTAATTATAAAATTAAGAATTATGATTCACCAGGAAATTCAAATAACTTTCCGGGAAGTTTTCACAAGTACATCTTTATTTAAAACAATTTATATTAAAAAAAAGAAACTTTTATCAAAGTATATTGTCCGATGAAGTTGGAAACCAAACGTCATAGAGCGCAGAGGACTAGTTAAGTTTTATGGATCTTATTACAGTCTTTGCAAAGATATGAGGACAAAAGCCAAGAACACACGTACAGTTTCAATGAATGCCACAGGTATTAGAGTGGTAGCGCATATTCATTTAAGGTACAAAACAAGTCAGGATGTCCAAATTGTATAACTTAATTACATATCTATTTATGACAATACTAATTTAAAAAGAAAAAGAAAACATGGAAATTAGCATAAAGTAACTGTACTCATTGATCACAATGGTTTACAAAGAAATTTAGGCAAACATAAAAATAGGTGTTAGAACATAATTTTGGGGTGCTAATTTCAGATATCAAATCCGTTTTCACATTACTCATTGATTCTCAGATATACATGGATGTATATACGTAAAATATATACAAGTAGATGCATTCAATGATGTCATATATGTCCTACTTAGGACAGAGTGATTTACATTTAATTTTAGGAATTATATTCTTTTTTTAAAGTGATATAATGGCTTCCTTTGGCCTGCGGACTAAGTTTCATTGCGACGAAATGAAATCCTTTTCAAATTTGAAGGCCCGATACGCATGGATGTAAACATTTATATAATCCATGTGCATATTATTTTCCATATTTATGAGAGCTAATACCTATCTATACCATAGATACAGTCTCTTAAAAACATGGCGGATGTATCAACAAAGTCAATTAATTATGGTACGTGTGTTGGGAATTCACAACATCTGCATAGCACCAGCCAGTAACTCATCTTATGAGATCTGCTTACTTTCATTTCTTTGATTGTAAAATTGGATATCAGAACAAATTCTGTGCACCAAACATATGTTGTAAACTCTGTTACAATGGATTAACTTCATAGTTTAATGACAAGAAAGCAGATTTCAAATTTGTTTTACCGATGGTCTGGGTTACATTCCTTAAGCCATTATGACTGGAGTTCTGACTGCTTCTTAGAATTATCAGCGTCGATGTGTCTAGTGCATTTATTTTACTAAACATCAAGACTTTTCGTCTACTTTCCTTGCTAAGTTACGAATATCCATTTAAATGTATGAAGTTAATGACTTAGTGTATAGACTTGTTGAGGAAATTTATTTAATCAGTTTACTTTTTCGGTTCATTAGTCTATCATGAAAAATGGCTTTATATTTGAAACGTAGATTAAATATTTTCTAAAGAAAAAATATCAGTTCTATTTATTTAGGATTAAATGAGGCATTAGTATTATACTGGTGAAAATGAAAGTAATTGTAGCTTAATGAATGATATGTTAATAAAGTGTAAAAAATTGCAGATGTATTTTTCAAACGTGAAAAAGAGCGGTAATTTACCTATGCCTTCACCATCTTAATACTGATTGGTATATTCACAAGTAGTTTTCTTTTTTTTCTTTTGAAATATCAATTCTACATTGAATCTCAATAAGGGAAATGATTTTGTAAAAATTCAAAGATACAAAAAGAATAGTGAGCTAAAATATTATGCAATTTCTTGTATGGCAGAAAATACCATAGATGGAAATAATTAAATGATAGAAATATGGTTCTAAAAGAGAATTCCGCAGACAGTATGTTAGGAACGAGTACATTGTAAAGTAAATAGTGTTACAGAAAAATTTACATTTACCCTCAGAAAGAGATTCAGAGGAAAGAGTAAATAAGCTAATTAAAGGATGAATGATTGGAAGAATAGTGACAAAGAGGAACAGCAAAGGAGGAAATGCTACTTACAGCAAGAGAAAACAATAAACAGAGACACACTTTAGCTATAGAATTTGTGATTGCATACAACCGATAATGGCATCCCAATCTTCCAGGAATCCATTCTATAAATGCCCGTAATCTTTAGGAACCGATTGTGTTTCTTTTCTTTTCAATCTGTAAATGGAAACAAATCCTTTTATAATAACAACCAGAATTAAACTTTTTTGATTACTTAATAGAAACTATTTATTAAGATATTTCCAGAATGAAATAATTTTCTCACCATATTTCTGTTTAGCATGATACTTCCTAACTCAATATCTGCTGTTTTATTTTTTCTCAACTATTTTTGAATTGAATCCTGCAGCGCCAAAGATCCATTGGAAGAATTATTACATTTATGACTAGAAAATTTGGCACATTATTAAATTCAAAACGACTTCCTTTGTCAGAATAAATTATGTCCTCCGCAGAAATTGCAGCAATGGTATTAATTATATATTTCAATTTTTGGATAGTTTTGGCTACATATTTTTATGCTAATTTCTCGTTATGTTTTGGCGAAATAGTTTATAAAAGTCTGGTAACTTTTTCAGCCTCTTTTCAGGTAACTACAGCTTCTTCCATATTCCAGTAATTCAACAGACATTTCGCAAATCTTTTATGATTTTAAAAAACGACTCGTGCGAACCAATATTATGTCAAAACTTCGTGGTACCAGAGGTTTTCCATCGAAAATGCATAAAAGATACATCACTAATATTCTCTGCAATGCAGTACAGCCATTAGCACACAAAGGCTTACAAGGCAAAGAAGAATTAGAAACATTAATGATGAGCAGAAAGAGAAAAGAGCAATCAAGAAGGCAGTAGATAGCGATTTACATTGCATTTAACATTTTGCAGATTAAAGTCGGTTGGAAAGCATGGAGAGGGAAGTGAATTCCACACTTGCCAAGTGCGAGAAAAGAAAATACTAGCATAAAATTTACGTTACATTTATCCAGCTCTACTGTAAATAGTGAGATCTCGATGTTCATCTCGTACTGCGCTTAAATTCATACAGTCTAGATACCAGAGCAAAGAGATCATCAGAACAATTACCATGAAAGTTTTTTTTTTTTTTTATAGAAAACGCATAGAAAGTCATCCATACAGCGGTGGGCAAGTGAGTGAAACCGAAAGGCATAATCAGGACAAATGATATTGCTGATTCTTTTTTGGATTTTATCAAGGAGCTCCAGGTAAATAGCAAAGGACCAGTTATTTCAGCAATATTCTGGACGAATAATAGACTTATAGATATGCAAGACAGATCAATGTTGGACTTACAGATATGCAAGAGAGAGAGAGAGAGAGAGAAATTATCTCGCCCGAAACAGTGAACAGATATTGTCAGCAGCTGATATAGGAATGGATTCAATGTAGTCTTTTCACTTTATGTCAGCTGAAAACGTTAGCCTGAAATGTGAAATTACTCACTTTATTGGAGTACAGCATCAGCGAATGGAATGCAGATGAATGAGGCTGGTGAGTTTAGTTTTGGAGGTTTAAAACTGCTAATCAAACATTTTCTACATTTAATGACGGTCATGAGGTGGATTTGTACACCTGCTGCCATTTTGACCTTGTCTTACTAGCCTTACTATTGAGGCAGGAAGAGATAGTAGTGTCGTCAGCGTAGATGACAAGTTGATAGCTGATGTTATCGGGAAGGTGGTTAATGAAGGTTAAAAACAACGTAGGACTAAGGATATATATATATATATATATATATATATATATATATATATATATATATATATATATATATATAACTATACTCGTCTCGAAAAAACTTCGAATTTTTGATTTGCCAATAATCAAATCACTCTCGAAGGAAAAAAAGGTTTTTAAAAAAAGAAAGAGCCAGGAACATGAAAGTCTGTCGAAAAATCGCACAGATACAGGTTCAAAGCCCAAAGAAAAAAACTCCGACACGAGTAGACAACTAAAAAGAGCTCAATAAAACCGTACAGCAGAACTTTGACTATATATATATATATATATATATATATATATATATATATATATATATATATATATATATATATATATATATATATATGCTAGCGTTACTTCTTTTACTTCATGAAGAATATTATATGTTCTCTGTTCCTTCAGGACGTCGGTGATCACGACACTCTATATCTTCCTATCGTTTATTTTATTTTCTATATTTTGTCATTATTAGGTCGCTTACTCATTGTCTTCTTCTGTCCCTCTTGCCGTAAATATGTCTTCCTAGTCTCAGTTTGAGCAAGCCCTCTTTCTTCATCACGTGTTAAAAAAAGTTCAGTTGTCTCCTGATTCTAATTATGCATCGTTTTTCTTTCCATCTTTAATGTTTCTCTATCCCTCGCAAGTTCTGTCTACGATATTTCCAGCATTCTTCGACAGAATCATAATTTTGTTGCCTAAAATCTCTTTTTCATCAGCGAGAAAACTCTTGGAGGATCCCATATTACAGAGAATTCTGAAATTATTTCAGAAATATCTTCAGGGTAAGAATAAAAAATTTTATCTTAGATTTCAAAGGTGTCAGATAAAAATCCTAAAGAGATTATATAGCAAGAATTGAGAAAAAAAAAACAAAACCATGTCAGAACAAGAAATTCGTATGAATATATAATTCTACGTAGTGCTTTAATTGAGGAGGGGAAATATGATGGCCAAATCAAGGAACATCGAAGAATGTATTGTATTAGCTAGTGAAAGTATTAAGAAACAGGTTTATTTTGTTCTATAACATATCAATCTCAATGGGTTATTTAATGGTGACATTATTGCTGGTAATATTTTTTTTCGAAAATGCATTGCTGGTAATAATTAAAACCCATTTATAGTTTCATAGTATTTTGACCCCAATATTTATATCAACTATCTGTCCATGGCAGGGATCCTAAAATGTGCTACCAGTGTCGATGCAGGGTGGATCTGGGAACACCAGCAATTAAGAGGTTATTCTAGCCTCCTCAAAACCTCCTGATCAGAAGCGTTGCTGCTTTACGTAGTTAATCGCCATAACCACGAGGTTAAGAAACGAGGAATTTCTGTAGAAAAAAAAATAAAACGTGTGTTGAATTATTATGCAATATAAGTCCTTTTATGTGGCAGTGAATGTGGATCAGTCTCGTCACAGATGACGAGACTTGAAATAACAGTAATAGGGTGCAACCTAAGGATGCTGAGAATACAATGTGAGCGACGGCAAAGATTTAATGGATACAGAAAGGACACTTGAACAAGTTAAATTTCTTAGCACATAATGGGGAAAAGGTTCCCGGAGAATTAGACAATCGCCTGGCATATTGAAATCCAGAGCGACAGAGGAAAGCAGTGAATATCCTACCTCACGAGTTTTGTAGGAACGGTTGTTAGACCAGTGTATAGTTGAGAGTGAAAAAAGGAAAG
>OZ010571.1:106669946-106687446 GCA_963932145.1 Acanthosepion lycidas
CACGAGAAGTGAACGAAAAAAGTAATAACTTCGATTCTTTCAACAACAGCAACAACTAAAATGTATCTCACATATAACGCGGATCGAAAAAATGGCATAATCCAGATATTGACGTTAAACAATATTTTAAACAAAATGTGAGGAAGGAAAACCTTATCAATACTGGAAACAATGATCACATTTAATTTACTCGTGAAATTTGTTTTTCTTATGAATCGATTTAAGAAAAGGATTTTATAAATTTCAACAGAAAGGATCACATGATGCTCGGTCAATAAATGAGGAATGTTTCATTAAAAAAAAACCGGCTAATATTTACCATTACTATTCGCTTTGCCCAACAATTTATATAACGCTTTTCTAATCATTCACCAGCTTTCCTAAATTCTATCATTTTTATAGTATAGTTTCCCAGAATAATGAAAACTTTCTAACTAGAATTTTCTTGTCTGCCTGGACGTGAAGCAAATGAGATAATGCAGCCGATCGCCACCTAATAAAATGCTGCTTTGGCTATATGACGGTTCGACCCGTCCACTCAAAAGAGGCTAAGAAAGTTTTGCCGATCAAAACGGTAAAGCAGACAAGCAATTTTGTGGACACGTAAGTCGTCTGTACGGTAACGAAGCACAAAATGAGATTTTCCATGTTATGCAATTGTCGAAGCGTCGCTGCAGGCGCACGGACCAATCGAAAATATAATAGTTACTCCAACTGAAAGAAACTAACTCGTCAAACGGCTTTGAATTTCTATGATTGGCCGCATTGTGTTGAGATCTCTTTAGCTTCGACTAGATTTGAATTTCTGGTGAAGTAGTGCGAATCTAGGCGGACATTTTTTAAACATCATGTACTGAAATCTGCCTATCTTTATTAGTCTTTTTTATTCGATTATTTCTCTTGAGTTTATTTATTTAGGTTTTAATTCATTGGACAATTCAGAATTATCCAAATATATTAAAATACTTTACCAAAATATCCAAATTGAACTGAAATTAATATTTTCTACATTTCTTTTTGATCCGAACACTTTTTTCTCTCTATCGTTTTAATTGGTAATTGAGGACGTGTGCTTCTACATTTCGGTGAATTACGTAGCCAGCAAAATGAAAAAAAATTAATCTTTACTTCACTATTCCAGTTCTTCAATTTTCATATTAGTTTACAACGATATGTTAGACGCAACGGGAAACAGGACGCAATTAGTTCTTCTTTTAAAAATATAAATATAATAATTTTCAATATATTTCTATTTTACGTTCATTGATATTTAGCTGCTTAGTGATTCGTAGGAAAATTAATTGCTTGTATGATGTATTTTATAATGGATTCTATTGATATGATGGCCCTATCTGATGCCTAGCAGTGCATTATATATATATAGACAGACAGACAAGTTCTGTCCATGAATTTTTTACAAAATCTTTTAAATTTTCGAATAAGTTTTGTGTTATCTGTAAATTTGCCAAAATTCTTACTACCTTTTATTTCATAGAATATTTTCCCGAGTAGTTTCAAATGTCTCTACATTCGTTTTGCAGTTACGCAACTATTTTCGAATTCCGTCGTTCTTGTGTCTCATGGAATGTTTTGTAAGTCACTAATGATAACGTCATGTAAACGGTCAAAATGAAAAGTCTATATATGTCTATTTGTGTGTTTTCCCATATTATTTAACAAAACATATCTGAGACAATTTTTGCTGTCGAAATACATCTTATATCTATCTATAGTCATCCAAAGAAAAACTGTTTCGCTGTATCACGGCTCATCAGTATGGCTAGACATCTGATTGCTTCAAGCTGGGCGCGAAACCCGACCGATCTGCTATCAATCAGACATTCAGCCCCATGATATCTTCGCATAGCAGAGAGTAAGGGAAGGTTTAACGTTTTTTTTGGTTTTTTTTTACTATACGAAAGACGTCAGTGGTTAGAAGAGCTCGATTCTAGTTGAAGATCATAGCATTAGCAGCAATAGCCACTGTTTATAAATACCCCTTCCTCTACGAGAGCAGAATCGAAATATTTCGAGAACATAAATATCGATACTCAAATATTACTGGCTTCCTGCAACTTGGTTTCATGTGGATATATATTTCTATAAATATGGAATTGAGTATATTTTGACTTGAAGATCCCGAATAAGTTCAGACAACCTGATAACAACTTGGGTGTTCACGTGAAACTTTAAGTCGTGGAAAGGCAACAATACATACATACATACATACATACATACATATCTATATATATATATATATATATATATATATATATATATATATATATATATATGTATTGTGTGAATTTAAGCAGCATTTTTCATTGCCCGTATACTGTTTAATATGTTCTAATTGACATCTTTGATCATGGCATAAGTAAGCCCCAAAGCTTAGATTCTATCAAAAAAAATGGATCCATATTGCGAATTTCTTTCTTCGTTCAACGATAATGTTATTAAACTTATCATATGTTACGAAAAAAAATTACATAAAATAGACAACACTATATTATTTAATGAAACGTGTATGAATATATATATATATATATATATATATATATATATATATATATATATATGATAGAAATTATTAGGATTTGATAATTATATTTAATTAATTCATCGGGTCTGAAAGAAACCGCAACAGAATGCAGAAGCACTGGACTGCCGTTTCAGCCTATATTTTGGACTCATCAGCAGTGCGCATCCACTACCGAGAATTGAAACCCTGACATCATACCATAATTTCTATCATGTACATCATTGCTTGAACCGGCTTCTAGCGCTCTAGAATGAGCGGCATGGTGATAGTAGCCGTGGCTCCAGGAGGCACAGACCTATGGTTACAGAGAACTCTGTAAGAGTTCAACCACAGAATATGTGAGCGAGCCGGGCTATGTTGAGTCCGATTTGCAATCTCTTCGTCACCGAGACCCGGTGGAACAGTTGGTATGATGTTTGCTAGACAACCTGTCAGGGTTTCAATTCTCGGTAATGGATGCTGATGAGCCCCAAATCTAGGACGAAACGGCCGTCCAGTGCTTTCTGCATTCTGTTAAGGTTTCTTTCAGACTCGATGAATTACTTAAATAGCTATATATATGTATATAGCTTGTCATCTAAAACGATGAAGTAAATTCAGAGTACATAATTATTTTTGTCATAATTATTACTCCAGCTAATAAGTACCTTAAAACTAGATTGCATTGCTTTTTTTAGGTGGGCGGTTGGATTACTTATTTTATTGTTTATTTCTCCTTCTTTTAATTTTTGGGAAGAACAATCCACCGTGTTCCTGATCATTCCATATCCTCGCTTTATTAGATACACAAGGCAAACTCTTTTTTCTTTGTCGTGAATGCACGCAGACTATGAAATTCAGTGAAAGCTTTTTTAATGTGAAATAAATGTAATGGCTGAAAAAATAATATCCTGAATTTTTTTTTTTTTTTTTTTTTTTTTTCAGAGAAATCTCATACCACCTGCTTCCAAATTAAATTGTTACCAGAAATTAAACAACTCGCTCATTGCACTGGTGTACCAGTGAAAACGTTATGATCACATCTTTGACACGGAATCATCTCAGACACCTCTCTTTGCCTTCCATCAGTATGGCAGATGCTAACCTCCAGGAAAGTGACTTATTGCGCATTCTCGAGCTAACGTTGTCAGTTGACATGAAGTGGAAAGTTTATATCGAATCCATTTGAAGGTCAGCTGATAAGAAAATCGGTTTACTGTGTAGAGCGAGACAATTCTTCTCTGCTAAATCTATTTCGTATATCTATAAATCTACCATTCGTCCATGCTTAGAATAGTGCTGTCATATGTGGTCAAGTGCGCCAATGCTTTACTAGGAGCTCTTTGATAAGGTCCAAAGAAGAATCAGCAATATTATTAATCCTGATCTGGCGATTCGGCTTCAGTCACATCCTTAAGGTTGCATCTCTGTGTCTTTTTTATAAACGCTTTTATGGTAACTGTTCGGGTGAGCTCTTTGCTATGCTACTCAGACTGTATAAATTTGAGCGCAATGTTAGACTGGCGGCGAGATCGTAACATTTCACCGTTGAGCTAGCTAGATGTATCCGTAACTTCTATGCTAACAATTACTTTTCTCGCACCTCTCCCTTGTGGAGCTTCCTTCCGCCCCCATTCTTTCCAGCCAACTTCAGTCTACAAGAATTTGAATGCAATGCCAATCGCTATCTACTGTTCTCCTGAATGTTCTTTTCTCTTTCTCTTCATTACTGATGTTTCTGTTGCTAATTACTTCATATCCTGTAACCGCTTGTATGTTAATGTCTGTACTGTCTTGCATTGCGTGATACTTATTAAAAAAAAATGCAATTTTATTAAAATTGAATATGCTTCAATTAGATGGCGGTGAATTGAAATTAGTATGAATCACTTTATATAGAAACCCGCTTCTTCCGCCTATTAATTTTCTCACTAAATTAATGTTAAGCAGCGGCTCGGATTGAGGAATCGGAGCTCCAGTCGTTTCCATTACATTCGGTTACATACTAATATCCTTGGGAAATGTATGAATCCTCTTCCACCCCACCCCCCGCTATGGGTATATCACAGGACACGCTTTGGATAGCAACTGGTCTACCTCAGAAAGAAATGACATCTTACTGCGGGAAAAAATCTGCCTTGTCAGTCATATATCGAAAGATTCATGATCGCCTAAGCGTTTGTCACGCATGGCATACAGGTGAGAAATTGTTAAAGCAATCTGGTACGAGAAATATCATAATAAAGAAATGAATATATGAATAGAAACTAGATTTGAAATTAATATAATCGGAATTAATAGAATTAGTATAATTTGAAAATAAAACGCAATAGTTAAATGCTGTTATGATTACGTAAATCACTAATTTACATTTTGTATAGATTCACAATACAATTATCATAAACCATTTTTTTCCGAAATAAATACCCTATGGCCTCACACCCATTCTGCATATATTCTTTGTTGGAATATGTATAACATTTCATTATATACGCTTAATGCTCTTACTACTCAGCCACCTTCATGTGCATTGACAAACAAATCTGTGCTAAAAATTTATTTCAAGTATCCACAAGAAAAGTTTATTTAAAATCAATATTTGGTGTGACCTGCTTTAATATATTTAATATATATTAGTACCTGTAATATCGAAGAAAAAATACTTCATTCACTGAATTATTTTTCATAAAAGTAATATGTATTTGGTCAAATATATCTTGTCTGATTGCCGTGATTGCGCTAGGTACCATTTAATTATATTCCACAACTGATCAGTCGGATTTATATTTGGCGAAATGCTAAGCAACTCGATCACTTAACTTCTGTTTATTTGAATATATGTTGTTATTTCAGAGAAATGTTTTTTAGATCATATTATTTTGATGCAGAGGTCTTTATTTCAGGTGTATGAATGATGGTAATATGTTTTCTTTCATCATAATGCAATAAGCTTCAGAATTAATTACAAAGTCGATCATATGCATGCTCCAGCTTCCTTGGAGTTCATAAAGAATATCATCCTTACATTGCTTTGAACATGCTTAACTGTTGGAACCAAACTATTTTTTTTTTGTTTTATGCCTCAACAGGACAATACAAAATTCACGCGAAGCTATGAAACAAAAGATTATTGATTTATTTTTCATAGTACCACAGTACGTTGTCCCAATCTTGTTTTTTTTTTTGTTGTTTTTTTCTATCCCTGTTCTCTTAGTCAAACATTAAACAGAAACATTGGTGTCTTTCTTTCTTGTTATGCAAGCCAGACTTTTAGTGTACTATTGTTGAAATAAAATAAACACAAGTCCTCTTTACTGACGAACTCCATATTTATAAGAAAAATCACTTTCCTCGACGTCTTCGTCGATGCCAACAGCCATAACATTGCAACCACTTTGTTTAAAAATGATACTAGCAGAAGCATCTTCTCAACTACAAAAATAAATGTGCTCACAGATAGAAAATAACTCTTATAAAAAAACATCCTTTACTGCACAAAAATAATCTCTTCTTCGGACACATTATTCTATAAGCAACAAAGTAACATTAAACATTCCCTAACAACATAGGCGAACATAATGATACAACATTGAAAAATAACGCAATCCATCTCACTTATACAAACAAATATAAACAGACAATTAACTTATTCAATCATAACCAGATTCGCTCTAATTGTAAACAGAATGAAAAAGTAACTGAAAACATAATTCCCCAATACAAAATACTCAATGATTATAAAACAGTCTCAGGTTTATTATCTACTATAATATTTTAAAATATACAATCAAAGTAATACCAGCAACATGAGACCTGAAAAATCCCTACTGTTTAAAAACTAATGTTTCTATGAATGCTCATACATTCTGGGGTTCAACATTAATATACAAAAAAAAAAAGAAAAAGAATCTTTAACTTTCACATTTGTTACTAATGCAATAAAATGTCACGCCGATTGACATTTACCTATCAAACCACGGGGCAGTACGTGCACGTATCAACCAGTACAACACGAACGACCAATATATAACTACCAGAATATGCCAAATATTAGTTGATCATAACAAAATGCTATACAGATGCAAGAAAAGATACAAAACCCCAGAAGATAATATTATACGATATAAACTGTCCATATTATATATATATATATATATATATATATATATATATATAACCCACCAGAGAAAACGTTTTATTGAAGTGCATATGATATTTATATGTAAATCTCATCCATTTTCGTACATCCCTTTTCCCAATGACAACGTGTGTGTTTGTACGTCTGTCGTGTTGAAAAAACGGTTTTTATATTGTAACAGGCAAAAAAGGGAAATATCTATGCGTTGAAAGTGATAGTTTAAGAAGGAAAATTAATAAAATTAGCTATATATATATATATATATATATATATATATATATATATATATATATATATATATATATATATAATAACAGATATAGCTAGGCTATGCAATAAGAAATGTATACATAACTTACTACATAGATATCTGAGCAAGCAGAAGTCACTATTCTCTCTCAGACTGACCAGAGATTCGCTATTCACGCAACAAGTCTTGGAAATGTATCAAGTAATGTCAGCTTGAATAAACCTAACCGATGGCACAGTCCAAATTCAATATGGCGGCCAATGGTTCGTGAAAAACTTACAGTGCTCTTCTCTGGCAAAATATACTTTAAACACTGGGGTGAAATGAGCGCTTCAGGGCATATGCACTTGTGCCAAATTCCATTAAACTCTGCCAGATGCCCGTACATTTGAGACTGAAAACATATACACCTATTTTACTGCATCCAAATAGCATGTCATATGCACATGACACACGCACACACACCTTCTCAGTGACCTACATGCAAATATACATAGATTTTTTTTTTTTTTTTATCAAACATATGGTGGATAATTCGATCTTTTATGTACGGTGTCCATTCAGGATGTAGGTGATCATGGCCCTCCATCTCCTCATGTCTCTTGTAGCTCTTAAAAAGTTTTATCTTTTTGTTATTTCTCATGGACCCAGTTCTGCCATCCACTTGTGTAAGCCCATTATGCCACACGTTGCTTTCCCCTGTCCTTCATTTCTTCTATCCGTCCTGTGAGTATCGGATTTTCCAAGCTCTCCTTCCTCATTACGCATCCCAGGAATTTCAGCTGCCTCTTCCTGATGTTAAGTATGTTTCCTCTTTGTTTACATATTTTTCCAAAATCTCGTCATGCTCGGCCCATTCTGAAGCATCCCTCTGTAGAATCACGTTTCTCTTACTTTATGTCTCTTCTTCTTTAAGGTGTTTGTCGGCATTCGCTGCCATATAGGAGGTCAGATTTTAGTGTTCCTGACCAATAAATGGAATTTTGAGCTTATCTTTTCGCTGATAGCATGTATTCTGTCCTTGTAGTTTATGTTTAGTTCAATCTTCTCGCTCTTCTTCGCTAACTTCCGTAGGAGGTTTTCTTGTTTCCGTTCCGTGTCTCCTATCAGCACCTTGTTATCTGCATATCTTATGATGTTAAGATTGTGACCGCCAATGCTGACTCCTTCCAGAAATTATAATTCTCTCAAAATTGCCTCGCTGTTTAAGTTGAATATGTCCGGTGAGAAGATACATCCTTGCCTTATACTGCTTTCCATTTTTGTGTATCTGCTGAACTCATTTTTTTATCCGTATGCAGGCGGTTTGCTGCCAGTAGAGATTTTTCATTGTTCGAATGTCTTTCTCGAACATGCCAAGGTTGCTGAGCAGCTCTGACAGAATTTGTGGCGTACTTTGTCGAACGCCTTTGCGTAGTCTATAAAACAAAGGTACAGGTACTTCTGCATTTTTATTGCTCTTCCTGATAATATTCTTTGTATAAATATCGCGTTCCTTTACTAGGGTCCTTAACGAACTGGCGCTATTTTTGTCCTACCTCTGGCCTGATATTGATGCGCGCTTTATTCATCAGAATTCGGATGATGAGTTTTGTTATATGGATCATAAGTTTGATTGTTCGGTGGAGTTTACATTCGTTTGCACCTGGTTTCTTTGTCAGGGCCAAGAAAATATATCTGCTTAGGTCTTCCAGTATATCACCACTGTGGTAGATTTCATTTATTATTTCTGTACTTATTTCTATGCGAAAATCGTCGAAGGTTGCAATCATCTCTGTTACTATTTCGTCTGTCCGTGCCGATTTGTTTCTGTGCTATTTGGATAGTGCAGCTTTCACTTCGGTTTTTAGTATTTTCGACAGGTCGGTATTTTTGCGTATTGCCGACTGTTCTCTTTTCTCATAGTTCTCATACAAGAGATTACCAATATAATCGTTTCAGCGGTGAAAATCTTTTTTCTTTCCTTTATATGAGTGTTCCGTCCTTAGATTACATCAATCATTTTGATGAGTATGTCTTCTGTCCTGTTAATTCCTTCTTTTTATTTTTTTACATATTTTTAAAACATATTTGAATATGAACCTATCAAGTTCAAACGAAGCGCATTCGTTCTTGTCTATTGAGGTCAATTACATTTTTTTGTTTAAAATTATTTAAAATGTCTTTACTGTATTTTATCATACTTTTTGTCTTAATTTTTGTGCTATTTGACTTATACTAATCGTCTTTTCTCTTTTGAGACCGAGTGATATATAGGAATGTTTATAGTTAAATTATGAAAAATGCCAGTAACTTAATGTAAACATAAGTTTCTCCTGTTTCAAACCTTAAGCAGAATCGCAGAATTTCATCAAATGGAAGGATTAATTGTTGAAAAAGAATAAACAGTTTAAAATTATATTCTGCCCATTAACTTCAGATTCTATCATGGCTTTTAGTTTTAAAATATTATCCCAATTCACATTTCAAAACTAAAACAAAATTTTTAATGTTTAGAGATTTATCCAGCTAAGTAATTTCATATTAAATCAGAGGTTTCTGTCTTCAGCAATATTACTCTCCATGTAATACCAATATAAGAGAGAGTACAATGACATAGTGTGATGGCTGGTAATCTTAACTCCCTACATCAGTTACGATTAAGTAGTGAGTTCAATCCTCACTGGATGCTTTTTTTCTATCATCTTTGTACCACATCTAAAGTACGGTTAAAAAAATCACCGTACCAATATAAGCGTTTGTGTGCTTAATCTTTATGCTGAATTTTCTTAAAGGGACATTTTATTTACTTAAAAAGATGAGATCAACGAAAGATTTTAATACAATACACATTGATTTCGTTTCAAATTAGATTAATTAGAATATTTTAACTGTCGGAATTAGTTTAAATCGATTAATTTTTAATATTTACTAAGAGTGCGCAAACTAGTCAAAAAATGGAATGCATGTTTTAATTTAATTTTACAAGAAAATGTAAATTTTACAAAAAAAAAAAATAACAATTTTAATCAGTAAGTGTCTACCTGCCTTATTTGGTTGGTTGGTTTGTTGGGTTTTATGGCATATCAACCACTGTGGGTCATTTAATGTCAAACTAAGGTATATATATATATATATATATATACATACAGGAAGACACACACACATATATATATATATGTATATATACACACATATACCTATACATATATTAAATACACAGTACTATTAAAAATATAGCTGGCAACATTTATCTTTTCAAAAACGCATAGCTGGCAACATTATTCTTTCCAAAAAACGTATAGCTGGCAACATTATTATGTCCAAAAAACGTTTAGCTGGCAACATTATTTTTTCAAAAACATATAGCTGGCAACATTGTTGTTTCAAAAACGCATAGCTGGCAACATTATTTTTACAAAAAAAAGTACAGCTGGCAACATTATTGTTTCAAAAACGTATAGCTGGCAACATTATTTTTTCCAAAAAACGTATAGCTGGCAACATTATTTTTTTCCAAAAAACGTATAGCTGGCAACATTATTTTTTCCAAAAAACGTATAGCTGGCAACATTATTTTTTCCAAAAAACGTATAGCTGGCAACATTATTTTTTTCCAAAAAACGTATAGCTGGCAACATTATTGTTTCAAAAACGTATAGCTGGCAAGATTATTTTTTCCGAAAACATTATCTGAAGATTTGTTGTTGGACGTAGTTTATTGTCATACCCAGCAAGCTGCATCATTTGGTTAATTAAATGTACAAATCATGTTTGATAAAAAGTATCCATCCTGGGAAATTGTACATAAATATCAATAAAATGGGAGTCGTTATATATTGACCATTTATTTCAATTCTGTTTAGATAAATAAATCGGTCATATGGTGATGCGAGGAGCCAACATACGCTAAAGAATATTTGACCATAAAACTTAAATTACTTCACTTAGCACATAATTTCCACCGTCTCCTTTGTAACAAGAGAATATTTTATTGTAAAATTTGAACTGGAATCGATTCACAAGCAGTGTTCACATTTATTGAAATTTAGATTACCGCTTCTTATATTAGAATTAATTTTAAATTAGCAGCTCCATATTAAGCTAGGTGAACGTGGATGCAATATAAAGAATATCGGTGCTGAAATTGGAATCGAAGGTGCATTCTCAAATCCCAGCTTGGTCTGTTCTGTTCGCTTTCAATTTAAATCTCTTGAAAAGGAATGAAACAACATCTCTCCCGCGAAACTGTTGTGTAATTAGCAAGGAAGTCTGAGGTCTCTAACATTAGCTGAGAACCAGTCTAAAAGAATGAACGCTCTGAATTTCCCAAAAAATGTAGAATGCGAAAGAAAACAACTACTCTTCCTTTCCCAAGAATACATGGTTAAATGGTAAATGTTTACCGTTTCCCTATAAGGAAACATTTGGCATTCATTGACAGACTAGGCAGTACTCTTCCCGGATGAAATATTTCAAATGTTTCTCTTTAAACAATTTTTCGGGAAAACAGGCTTATCAAATCCAGTTGCTGTTATCACTCTTTCTATCCTAGATATTAGTTTCCTTTTTAAGCTACTATTTGAATTAGTGTGCAATGTCAATAACTTCACTGCATTATGGAGTCAGTGGAATAATAATTTACGTCCTAAAGGAAGATTGCATTTTTGCTAAAGTTAGGAAGATACATATATGATTTGTAATAATTTCTGATAAAAAGTGGCTATTTTTCAAACGAAATTTTACGATCGAAATAGGATAGAAAATATATCGGAGAGGCCGACAAGGGTTAAAGCGGGGTGGGGCCGTTAGCTCAATTGAAAACACTTCGTGTGTTCTGCCTTTGTTTAATCTTCTATTTATTACCTTGTGCTAATCATAGTATTTTTTTATCATGAAAAATATTTATCAGTTATTATAAAATTATTTTTTTCAGTCATCATTTAACACGATCTAAACATATCGATTGTCGTTTTCTTGTTTAGAAAACACACAGTAACGCGAGCACGCACACATATACACTGTGTGAGAGAGATAGCGAGAGTGGTCTTTAAAGTCAATCATATCATTCTGGCTTCTGTTCAGACTCGAGTTTTCTTTTGTTCTATGTGGTGTTACTGTTTTGATTAATGTTAGTATTTTCTTTATTTAGAATCAAATCTTGACAATTTTCCAACATATTACACTGCAATTTTCTGTTTCCAAAACTATAGATCCTTTTTTCTGTGAACGAGAAAAAAGTTAGCTTTATTCTCTGTCCTTTTTTTGAGAAAAATTGATCGAAATAAAGAAAGGAACAGAAAATAATACCAACATGATCCACGAGTTGTGTTTTGGAGACGAAGTATTATTATTTTTATTTTTTATTTTTTTTTTGCATTAGATTCCTAGGTTTTATTTTTGGTGCGGCCTTACTCACATTAACCGTTACACATGGTGTCATCGTAGACTATTTCAAACATCCAGCTTTTAAATGAATATCAGGATTTAGACAACGGAATTCTGCCTACATATTTTTCCAGTATTCAAATAAGATGTTAAGTATAATGCTCGCAGTTGTGGATAAATTTTCCGATGTTTGTGAAATCTTATTTGTTTGTTCAAGTATATTTTACCATCTCAGTAGTTTTCAGTAATTTATTGTCAAAAATTCTTTAGCGTAGCTTGGCTCCTCGCATCACTATATGACCGATTTATTTATCTAAACAGAATTGAAATAAATGGTTAATATATAACGACTCCCGTTTTATTGATATTTCTATACAATTTCCCAGGATGGATGCTTTTTATCAAATATGATTTGTACATTTAATTAACCAAATAATGCAGCGTCCTGGGTATGACGATAAACTACGCCCAACAACAAGGCTTCAGATAATGTTTTCGGAAAAATTATGTTGCCAGCTATACGTTTTTGAAACAATAATGTTGCCAGCTATACGTTTTTTGGAAAAAAATAATGTTGCCAGCTATAAGTTTTTGAAACAATAATGTTGCCAGCTGTACGTTTTTTAGAAAAAATGATGTTGCCAGCTATGCGTTTTTGAAACAACAATGTCGCCAGATATATGTTTTTAAAAAAAAAAATTGCAAGCTATATGTTTTTTGGAAAGAATAATGTTGCTAGCTATACGCTTTTGAAAAAATAATGTTGCCAGCTATTTGTTTAATTGTACTGTGTATTTAATATATATATATATATATATATATATATATATATATATATATATATCTTAATTTGGCATTAAATGACCCACAGTGGTTGATATGCCATAAAAATATGGGCTACATTGGTACTTGAAAATGACTGAGATGGTAAAAGATACTTGAACAAACAAATAAGATTTCACAAACCAAACTTCGGAAAATTTATCCACAACTGAGTCTGCTGTACTTTTTCCCTGGTGCCCCGACTACACGAATTTATCTGTGCTACTAGATTGGCACACTTAATATTAAAATAGTTAAATGTAAAAGCTACTTCTACTCGAACAGTTTCTTTCCTCGAACATCCTGACAGTGGAACTCCGTCCCGCTTACTTGCTTCACTGATAACTACTATCTTCAAAAATTTAAATGCAACGTCAATCACCATATTCTGTTTTCTTGAATCCCGTTTATCTTCCTCAGTACCACTATATCCAGTCCTTTCTCTCACTTTTTCTCTCTGTAACCTCTTGCTTACTAGTGGCAATCCCGCCTTTATGGGGTTGGGGAAGGATTAAAAAAATAAGACTTAAACACACAAACCTTTCGGTTCTCTTAAATCCAACTTCTTTGGATGAATATTTCCTTCCGAGATTATATATATATATATATATATATATATATATATATATATATATATATATATATATATATATATATATCTTGCATTTGGAATCTAGAATCAATCAGCATGTACCTTCCAAAATACGACTTGGTAAGATAGATAAAATATGCTATCTTCCCCCCATGAATATGGAATCGGCTATCGCTCAACACTTAGTTGAGAATATAGCCTGCGCCAAGTCGTACAAAAAAGAGTGGTTTAAAATTATTCATGCAGCCGATTACAACAATCATTTGAAGATTTTGGAATCGGTCTGTATAGGATTAAGGAAACCTTCTCTCTTCCGGCAGAAGGAATTTGTAAAGTCTCTTAATCTGTTTGGGGATACTTTATTTTAACTGTCCCTCGCTTATTTATTTACACGTTATTTCCCCTCCCCTCGTTACAAGTATATACACGTGTTTGTTATTTTAGCGTGTTCCCCCTTTTTGCTCTTTATTGTCGTTACTATTCTTTTCGTTAATTAATTATCCAACGATTACCTCCTGATGAGATGTTGGTTGAAACGGCCTTAGAGACTTTTAAAATTAAAATCAATACATTCCTTGTTTTTAAAATTATATATAAATTTTGTACCTCTAAACATTTGTTTATATATATATATATATATATATATATATATATATATATATATATATATATATAAGATGCCTTAAGTACCATATATCTGACCCATTTGCCATAAATATCATTTAGCCACTCACAGTGTACAACAATTTATTAGGAAAATTCTGGTTGATACACGATCATCCTTCATAAAGCTTATAAATCTAAAACAACTTGCTATCAGAAAAAAATCATCTATATAAAACATTTGTACCGAGTATTAATCCCACCTTGTTTAGCAAAGTAACCAACGAGCTACTGTCGCTCGTTTCCAGACTACATGAATTTAAACGTGCTACCAGGCTGGCATATCGGTTTCACCATTTCATTGTCAAAACGGTTAAAGGTGACCGTCACTTCTTCTCAAACAGCTTCTACTCCTGCACTTCCCATCTTTGAAACTCCCTTCCCCTTACTGGCTTCCCCGATGACTATTATCTTCAAATATTCACGGGTAATGTCAATCAATATCTGACATTCAGCGATTGTTCCCCGTCCTTCTCTGCATCCTTTCCTCAAACACGCCTATTTACTCTTGTTCTCAATCCGCTATAACCTTAAAAAAAAATCCAAAGGCGCCAACTCTAATTTCCCCTACGTTTATTTCGCGGGTCTCGGAATAAACGCTATTACTATATAGGCATCAAAGAAATATATCTTAAACAGACAACTATGGAACAAAATTAAAAGCACTTAACAACAAACTCCTTAAAATTTGCTAAAGAAGTGGCCAACTATCTTTACACTTCCTTCCACCCACCAAATGGAAAAATATACGAACATAAGAAAAACTAAATAAAAAAATCATCAAATATTCCTTCTCTCTCTTATTCACGGAAACATTTATGTAAGAATGCTTGCTGCCCACATGTACATTTTATACATATCTTGCTACATAGATATCGGAGGAAGCAGCGATCAAAATTCTATTTAGGACTGACCAAAAACTCGCTATTCCTGCAACAAAACTTGGACACATATCAATTATAATGTTATATTTTTAATAGTTTGACCGGTTTGATTTTATTGTGACTTTGTTCAACTGACCAATTATTCGTCCACTAAAGAAAAAAAGGTGAAAATTAAAATATGAAATATGGTTTATGATGGGAATTATTTCCTGTCCGTTACTTCTCTATTTATGGACTAATCTTGCCAAAGGGGTTAGACTTATACCGGTTTCTCATTACTCAATTTGTGATATAATTCGCTAATTCCGTGGCTGATTACGCCGTGCTGTTAAATACCAAAGATTAGAGGAACATTTAATTGGTTGTTTCAGTACAGTAGTACATACGAAAGATACTAGTTTTTGTTTCCATGTTTTATTGCTTTGCGTTGGTACGAAATTAATCCTATAATTTACAGAGGTAAAACATCATCCTATCTACAGATATAAAAGGAAATAAATGAAATAACACAGATTTCAACGTATCTTGAGGAAATATTTGAAGATGTTCATCAGACAGTATCCATCTCGACACTCTTGCTATCCAGGTTGTATTTTCAGCAATCGTCATGGCATCCATAATTGAGTTAAATGAGATGCAATGAAAATTATGTAAACTTTTAGAAGTATGATTGATAAGTATTCAAATTGATAAAAATTGATTTATTCTGAATTGCATCTAACTTGTTCCTTTTTATGTTTACAATTCTACGTGTTTCTGTATGATTCTTTTAAAATGACTTTTCCTTTTTCGTTACTGTTTACATAAAAGGATCTTTTCGACTAACTTTCAAATTCCCATTAAATGTACTCAGTGGCGTATATCATCTGGCGCCTTGTTTTTAGCTGGCAGAAAATCTCGGTACATCCATATATATATATATATATATATATATATATATATATATATATATATTAACCCAACTTATTATTAATTTATCTAGGAGGAGAAAGCATCAGTGACCAGACGAATGAAGCGTATTTCGTTGCCTTTTCTTGGGAACTCTCTGATCAACTAAAGCTTGATTCGAGGCCCCTAGCAGGGGTCAGTGACTGATTGAAAAAACAGAAAGCATTATAATCTGTAAGTGGTTCATTTCCCGTTTTTTTTATGCAAAAATTATTTTATTATGCATATTTAACGCATTGAAGAGAAATTAAGTAAGAAATCATTTAATTTTACTGGTTTCCAGTTTGATGATTTTCCTGCAGTATTTTAAAGATCGATTGATTATTTGTTTACTCCATTTCAAATGTAAAGCCATGAGCGAATAGTTGTGATTTCCACTTACTTACCTCCTTTCCTCTTGATATATATATATATATATATATATATATATATATATATATATATATTAAGAAGAGTAGGTAAGTTCGCCTATTCACCGGTTAAAACACCCCACCTTTTTTTGGCACAGTTGAAGAAGCTTTACACATCTTTGCTGTTTAGGATTTAATTTCTGTGTTTTTCTAAAGTCATCTCATTCCTATTTCCGTCTCAATATCGTATGGAGTAACGATTTCAAATACGAAGTGTTCAATATAATGACGTTTACATTTATGAATGTCTGCTGATGTGTGTGTATGAAATAGGCATCAGTATATAGATAAAAGAGAGTAAAACAAATAGTGTCGCTATTTACTTCTACTTAACTTTAATTTAATACATCTATCTATCTAGCTAGCTAGCTAGCTATCTATATGTAAATAGATGGATTCACTTAGATAGATAGATCAGAAAATGAAATTGAATTTGAGAATTAGTTTGAACTATGAAAGTTAAAATCTGGTCCGGTAGAAACTATCATGCAAATTAACCAAATATACACACATATACACTGATACTACATAACTCCCTAAATATTTACATATAAATTTACACTGATATATATATATATATATATATATATATATATATATATATATATATATATATATATATATATATATATATACAAATATTCATATACAAACAGAGAGAGAGAGAGAGAGAAAGCGAGAGAGAGAGAATCTGAGCTAGCCATTCCAGCTGGCTAGAAATACGGGGAACTCTCCACAGAGAATGGAATGTAGGTTTTTGAATATGTCGAAAAATACTGGAACGAAATATCTGCTCTGTGGCTGAGTATATATCTACATGTTTCCATTGAAGTTAAATTGTACAACGCTATGTAGTTTTGTTCCAAATCAATAGTTCGATAATATTTTGAAGTCATCGTAAATAT
>OZ010571.1:106692446-106724946 GCA_963932145.1 Acanthosepion lycidas
TTGTCAGCCAAGGCTATAGGGACCATACATTACTGTTCTTTAATACATAGATGGGAGAGAAGAGATGGATACATGCCTTTTCACAATGGTATTTGCGTGTAATTAAAGGCAACAATCACGACTGAATTTCGAACTCAGCTCTCCGATTTCTTAGTAATAAACGTTGATCTCTTTTATATAACGCTTGAAATAATGTTACCAATCCGATTCATTCTCATCGGCATTTCGCTTTCCAAATGAATTCCATTATTCCCTTCGACAATTTGACATACCAACTCTCTGCCTTTCTCTCTCTTCTTCTGAAATATGGAGATCTAGTCATCCTCTTGAGCAATCTGGGACCCCTGTTTCTTTCTAATGATATCCGTGTGTTTTGCTTACCGATACACCATTTAATTTGATATGCCTAAATTAAAAATATTGACAAAATCTTTTTAAACTCAGTATCATTCCTCTGAAATAAATATTTTTTATAGTAATAATCAACAATATTAAAAGAAAATTCATCCGAATCATTTAAATATTTAATTTGAAATTTTAATTCAAATAATGCGTGAAATTAAATTGGGTTTTCGACTCTTAATGGAAAGTTATCCAAGTATAGTGAACTAAGAAATATTGAAAGATAAAATTAAACGCTACATTTTTTTCAAAAACCATAAATATTGACGTTGACTTAATAATTGGACAAAAATTAATGATTACTGGATTTCGAAAATCAAAAAGATATATTTCATTTAAGAATTATTCAGAAATACTTTTCAGCAAGTAAGATCTACAGAGCAGATTATGAACACCATACCTATAACCCCAAACTAAACAGGACTGAACATTGTGTAAAATTTCTCTGACGTCGGCATTGCATTATTCTAGTTTTTACTGGATGGGATTTTTCTGTGACAGATTTTCTGGTTTAGACTATGATAGCTTTCACATAGTTCAGATATGTTTGATAGGGTTTTATTCTCTATTTTCTGGTCTTCACACATACGCACGCACACACACACACACACACACATATATATATATATATATATATATATATAACATGTCTGCTCATGTATATAAATTTTTGTTGCAAAATATATATTTTTGTATTTGTCTTAATAAGGTCTCTCAGAGGACGAAAAGCATCGGCTAAGATACATTTTCCTTTCGTCTTTATTCGTTTTGTCTTTTTACAGTTATATTCTCTAGTGTCAGAATTGCCAATAGACTGAGTATTAGATTAATGTTGTACCGAGCAGGATCTATGTAGAATGGAAAAGAATATGTCCTCATACATGGCGGCACAATCAGCATTATCCAACAAATGCTGCCCAATCAACAAGTCCTGAATTGCTTGAATATTTTTTTTTAAATACGGTTATTACTACTCGAACGCAAATACATGATGCTTAATATCTGTTTCTTATCTCTGATTGTTTAATCCTATGTAAAACGCTTCCATCGGCATTTGAATATTTATACTACTAGACCTCTTTGAAAATAGGACAAATGATCCCTTAGTAAAGGAAGGGAATATAGATGCTGTTTGAAAAGAAAATGCGCAACTTAACAGCATTGTTGCATGCGGTAATACAAGCTGAAATTCTGTGAGACTGCACCAGGCACTTCCAGCCTAACCAAGGCCACTTTAAATAAATAGGACACCAACTTGGTTCTGAAATCACTGGTTCTTTAAAGCCTCTGATTTTATGTTTGATGATATTAGTGAGATATCCATTATTTTCAAAATTTTTTGGATAATAATGAGGACACACTCTTTTCCATTCTATATAATGCTCGATGGGTATACCATGTTAGAGTCCTCGACGATTTGTGTATCAAAATCTACTAACCGAGCTAATGCAAGAAAAAATATAGCATTTTATATGTTCATTAAATTGATTGAACGTCAAAATTTGCGTGTCTACCGCCGAAAACAAGAACGCAATGAACCATCATGCAAATATTGAAATGACTGCTACACACCGAAAGTCGAAACACATCAACATGCGTCTATACAGCATTGGACAATAAAATAAGACATTTAAGAAATCTTCAAAGTCGGAAACCACCATATGCAATTATTATTGTGTCTTGATTTTGTTTCTGTATCAGCAACAAATAACTTTTAAAAAAGCGTTGGTCAGAAGGATCCTAAATGTATCAAAAATGACATTAATATATATATATATGTGTGTGTGTGTGTGTGTGTGTGTCATTCGCAGACAGTACTGTATCGCTGTATCACATCTCCTTAGTGCGACTAGACATCCGAATGTCTCAAGTTCGGATCGAATCCCAAACGATTTCGTGCCAATCAGAGTTTCTACCACTGAGCTATTTTCATTCGACAGAGAGAAGCAGCTAAATATCCCGTATTGTTTTTACGAATATCAACAAATGCCACTCAATTGGAGTGCTCTAATTCATTTTACTTAAGAGCTTTGCATTAACGCAGGTCAGTGTTTTTTATAGAATTAGCTTATCACTCAAAAGTGCTATATATATATATATATATATATATATATATATATATATATATATATATATATATATATAAGAGAGAGAGACAGAGAAACAAACACATAAATATTCCTACAACCCGTGCCTGTTTCCACTATTAATCAGTGGTTTACACGTAATCTGCTCGTAGAATATTCCCTGGTAATAAAGAGTCGGAAATTGGCAAAACAAGAAAAGGCCTAAACATTTTTTTTTAACATCAATATAATCAGTCTACTCCTCGACACCCGGTTAATCGATTGTGCAAAAGAGTACCTTTTAATAATAGATTCTTCAAAAGTAACACAGAAAGAAATATTGGAAACATTAATGGGAGAATTATTCTTGAAATTGCATCAGACCTTTTACAAATCTACGTGTAGAAGAGCAAAAAATAAAGCTGAATCCACAAAAAAGAACAATAAGTAAAACAATGTCCTATCGAAACCATTTGCATATTTTGTTTGAGAAAAAATAAATATTTTCTGGATATAGGAAATAAAAAAAATAAACCAGAAATTCTTATGAACTTGTTTGTCACTTGTCAAAAAAAATGATGTAAATCATAAATACTGATATTCGCTTAATATATATTGTACAGCTTTGATAAAAATATAATTTTTAGAATAGATATATTCTTCTTTCGACGAAACTGGACTTCAATTCATGTGAATTTTCTCATATTCAAGTGATGTGCTTTAAGATAGCGGTTCAATTAAACATTTCCTTACGTCAACACGGACCCTAATTATATCTCTTACTATACGACATCGAAAGTTCAATTTACATTTCAGACATACTGGTAAAGTGAATTGAGATTGCGTCTTGATTTATACAAATATTTTTGTGAATTTAAAAAAAAGGAAGCTTAAAACGATAATTATTTTAACGAGTGAATAACCTACAGTTATGCTTCGAAGTATTAATCATTTTAAAAGTAGATACTTTACTAATTTAAGTTATATATTTCGAGAAAGAAGATCAGCTTACAAAATAAAAATCGGAATCAGAGTAAATGTTCCGTTTAACATTTTATTGATATTTTAAATCGATACACACATGCAGAAATTTTAAATAATTTTCCAAATGAGGGACCTTTTTAGTTATTGAAAACAGAAGCATACATTTTAAGTTATTGCAGCGAAAACTTTCTCGATCGATCTACCTCCTAGAATCTGTCATGTTCTTTTCACAAGAGCTTCTAGGTCTGGTCGATAGCGTTTCAGCATTTTATTGTATTTTACATAATGATTTAGATGAAGTATACGAACAAAGTATGTAAGATTGAAAATGAGAAATAAGTTGGATGTAAAAACCAACCACACATTTTCTATATATGATGGAGAAAATGGAAATTATTTTTCCTTATTTTTTTCTGTTGTTAAGATTATTTTCTCATTGAACGAAATATTTACAACGCAATATCCACCTAAAACATCCAACTAGTTTTCATATATTACATCCCATAATCAGTTAACTAATACTAGGTATTTACGCTGTCTCCCCACTAAGATGAGTTGTGACACAAGTTCTTTTTCTAAGATGGGGACCCAAGCGCGTACACATGGTCTAAGAACAAAAATTGCTCAGACCGATCCTTCTCTCTGGGGCAATGAGAGGGCTCAGCCTCGGAAAGCTGTTCCCCGGAGCTGGGCACCACTCAGTACAATAGTTATCAGTTGCGTCTCATCCTTTGACGGAATCGCCCCTGAGTGCACCCTTTGCAAAAACAGAGATGCAACTGAGAGATGATAAATAGATCTGTTACAAACTACTCACAAGTAATTTACACACTAAAGTTCAATAATACTAAGACATAACGACGACTATATTTATTAGGCTTGCTCCAAATATAATATATACACTTTTGATTATTTTATGTGAAGGTTTAAAAATGTATTAGGACAGTGGCCATAATTGCATAAAAAATATATTTATCGTCTTTCAGTGAAATAAGGTTTCTTCGAATATATTTTTACTCCACACACCTTACTGCTAATTACTTTCTTTCTCAACCTTACTTACATCCCAGGTAGCAATGTATTAAATATATAAATTTATATAGCTTCTGTATCTAACACTACCTATTAGTTAAATTCTAGGACCCTCACATTAAAAGCAATCATTTTTATTCAAAAAGTTGTCTAAAGCTATATTCACTTATTTACATTACTCGAACTCTTTCCTCATCTTTATTGCTTGTTGGATCTAGAGACTTGACACAAAGAGTTGTGAGTTCAATACCTGGTTACTGAAGTGATGAAAAAAAAAACAAACTTGGAGACTTAACTTAGAGAGAGATAACTGAGATATCCGGATGGGGCATGGAAAATGGTACTAGAACAATCTACCTCAGTGGATGAATTAATATATTCAGTTAAAAAAGTCCAATCCCCTGAAGAAGGCCGGATCGTACAACGGCTGAAATGTCGTGAATATGACAGTAAATATTAGGACAGCATTCCGAACAATGTAAAAAACTACAATACATCATCACAGAAATATAGACAGGTTATATTGGCTTGAATAAAAAAATTAAAAAAAAATGAAATGCTGAAGAAATTCGAAATGTTCAAACTTTAAATGACCCCGAAAATGTTGATAATCATTCAAAAATACATCAATCAATCAATCAATCAATGTATAGCCGTTGGAAAACATAATGTCAGGCAGTTTTGTTTCAATTATATCATTATATTGCAAATTAAAGCCTCATAAAGGGTTTACATTTCCCAGTATTTCAAGGAATTTATACTCATAATACATTTCTACTATCTTTTGTACCTATATGCAACATAGCACATGATGTAGCCTAAAGATAGTAAGTCGTGCCTCTGTTTCTCTCCCCGTTGCGACAACACGCTGTTTTCTCACGGGATTAACCACACATACTATTTTCTAAATATAATATATGACATATGAGGTGGTGGTGCTGGTGGTCTTGGCGGCGGTGGCGGCGGTGGCGGTAGCGGTGGTATTATCATCATCATCATTTTCTTGCCAGGGTGTAATTTTAAGTGTCTAATTGCCCCTCGGAGTCTATGTATAAAAAGGGTACTCTAGGAGAGTTATCGGTGCACATTTTGGACGTTTCATTTACACGGAGAGCGATTTGCGGATATTATGTGCTGTTCTGCAGAAATTTATATTTTGTAGCTCTGTGATGCTGTGTCCAGGAATTTTAATCATATTCTTTCCGCGTCCATTATTGTTGTTGGCGGTGGCGTTGTTGTTGTTGTTGTTTCCTCCCGGCTCCCGAACAGAGACCTAAGGTCAGAAATGGCATCATGATATTTTGCTCTGAGCAATTAAAAAATAAACTTATTTTACATAGATAAAGCCCGTCGTAATATGTGAGCAGTACATGTTAATAGATTTGTTGTTTGTTTTTTTTTTTCTCGATGTGCCTATTAGAATATTTTCCAATCAATCCGAATGATTCAACTACAACTAAAATTGTTAATGTCCACATGTGCAACATTTTTGAGATATCGATTTCAAAGTACTCGTGTTTTGATAGTTTTTGTTGAAGATCTTCAAAAGGTACATTGCAGTCTGCAGGGAATGCCATATGAATAAGGGGTCACATTTGCTCTTGGAGGTCTCTAATCACGATGTCAGTGCGATTTGGTTTGATTATTTTGTCTGTGTGTATTGTAAAGTCCACTAAAATTCGTAACCGGTTTTGGGTCGTGTTCATACCAATTTCTAGCAGTTTTCTTTACGTAAGCGTTGCAGATATCCTAGGGCATATTTTGGCCCAATATTTTGTGTCTCGATTTATATTAAGACGCTGCTAATATGGCGCAACTTGATACAATATGGCCAATTGTTTCTGGATATTTATCACAGAATCTGCATTTGGGAATAACACAATTTTCATTATTATTATTATTATTATTATTATTATTATTATTATTATTATTATTATTATTATTTCCTTGGATTTCTGGTGTATGCACATTCTTTGACCTAACGTCGGAATGATATTTTCCACTGATCATTTCTTTGAAAATTAAAAAGAACGCACATTTTTACATAGATAAAAATCTTTGTAATGTGTAGCCTCTAATTGTGAGTACAATATTTTGTATTTCTTATAGACAGGGACTATAAAGAATTCATTCAATAGGTCTATCAGAATCTTTTCTAAACAAATCTCGGGGTTCAACTCCAACTAGAATTATTGTTGTCCTCATGTGTCACGTTTTTTGAGATTTCCATTTCAAGATACTTGTATTTTGATAGTTTTGTATATTTAAAGCGTATATTTTTTTTAGAAATGCAATTTAGTTCTATAAGAGAATTATTCTCTAGTTAACTGTTGTTTTCCTAACAACAATATAAATAAACATGTAGTGATCATTTTTGTAAAAGTAAATTTCTAAATTTATAATTTTAACTAACAATTAAGACGGCATTTTTCTCGTATATTCAAGCAATTTTTTTCTCTAAAAGCTAAATGTCCAGAACTTCTCTTTTAACTGGTTGGCATTATCTAATCGATCGGTTTCTCAATGTTAATTTTTATATTCTCTGAACTTCCGTTTAAAATTTACTTTCTCTTCATTTCTTTTCCAAAAGTTAACCGCAATTATATAGTTAGTCATGCTCCATCCCGAATAATTCTCAGAGGAAGAGTTAGTCAAGAATTTGCGTTAAGGTTTCAAACGAGAGAAATGAAGCTGCGTGCGATTTTTGAAATGAAATGTTTAATAATTGAGTTGAAAGGTCACATATTCCTTCTTGTCTACTTTCCCTGCCACCATTAATTTACTCATAAGGAATTTATTCATGGCTTAAGGGTAGATGCGAAATTACTTTATTGCTGTATTGTTAGCTTCTCATTTCTTCGTTCACGCTCTTCATAAAGAAGGGCTTAGAAAAGAAATTAATTGACAGAGAAAATCCTCAATATGTCCGCATTCTTATAAATATTCTATCTCATTTTAATAAAGCTTTCGTCTTGAGTGACGCAACTGTTCCCTTGATAATCCATTTCTCTAGTTTCTTTTTCTGCTCTTTGTGTAGGACTCTGGAGTGCGGAAAATGATTGGTACGATTTTTATGTACCGCAATCCCGAAAGACTGTAGCAAGGTGGAGATATTCCCTACATTTTTCTTTTTTTTTATTCTTATGGTGTATCGGAAGAAGGAAATCAATTCTAACATGTTTTATTTTCCATTTGTGTTATTTTTTTTTTATATGTAGAACATCTGGATTTCGTAAGTTTCTTACTGTTGGATCAAATCCTGACAATTCATGTCTGTATGTCAAAACGCTGTTACGTATTTAGTTCGAAGTGACTCAGTCATGTGTATTCTTATTTTGGTTATCTGATCAACTGTCTAATCTAGATACGCACACGGCATTTTTTGATTTCGTATATTTTATCTGTTTTGGATTTATAAACCTGGTTCCCATGGTATTGTTTTGGGCCGGTATGAAGTATGCCCTCGCTTGTTTTTCTTAGAAATTCTTCTACATAGCAACGGCTATATGTTTTGTCTTTTTTTTCTGAATGATCATATAATTAGTTTTCTATTACTGGATGCTAGATTTTCATTCTTCTGCGCCGGTTTTGGATTCTGTTAGTAGTGATTCTCTTTCGTGACTACTGTTCCTTTTTTTTATATTTTCCTTAGCTGTTTTGTCTTTCTCATATCATATCCGTTACAGTCATCGCATATGTTCTTATCTCTTCTGATTGAACTACCTTTTCAAACACCAACTAATGATTAACACATTTGCTTCCAATACATTACTTGGCTGTTTTATAATATTGTTGATTGAAATTTCTTGTAGAAGTTATTCACATTCGTAATTTCATATAACACCCTTATACAATACTCATCTTTTGGCAATGATACCATTTTTAATATTTTTTAGTTTTGTTTTCAGATGAATTTCCTTTTATTTTTTTGCTACTAGTTTTCAGTGAAGTGGAGTGAAGGATGTAATCGTTTGGACGTTTACCTTTCTCTCCACCCCCCATATTGTGGAGCGCTGGTTTCACTAAAAGATATATCTCTTATCTGAATTCTGCATATTTCCATAAATTAAAAATCAAAGTATTACCCTCTGATCCGACATTGTTTCCCTTGATCGGCAATTCTTTAAGTTCTTGCAGTGAATTATGCATGCATGCCCTATATTCTGACTCTGGTCGATTATAGCCTCATTGGTTTGAGTTTGTTTATAATGTAGAAACAGAGAGCTGATATGGTATCTTACTTGATGGTTACGTTTATCTTCTAACAAACGATGGCATTAGAGTATATATATATATATATATATATATATATATATATATATATATATATATATAAATAAAAGATTGGTGCAAAAATAATGACGTAATAATGTCATTTTTTGATGTATTTTTAACGTCAAAAACGACATTATTACGTCATTATTAATATATATATATATATATATATATGTGTGTGTGTGTGTACGTTTCATAAAAAACGGCAGACAAGGTATTACGCTTAAGCTTTTTATTTAATTTTTCTTGTGTTCGAACAAGAGGTTTCTTTTCTGGACAAAAGGTGTGTAAGAACTGTCCGAATGTTTTGTATTTTCGAGTGTTCTCGGCTATCTCTTTAGCCATTATCAAGGATGATTCGATTTTCCAGCTTACTTGAGTGTGCGTTATGTGTATGTCTTACTGTGTGGTAGGGTTTTTTTTTTTAATTTCCGAATACAGTTAGCACTTTGTGGCTTTGATCGTAGTTAATACTGTTAAGAGTTGGCTTCCATTATTTTTAATCTTTTTTGCACGTGGATGCAGTTCATATATTTGTGTTTTGGGCTAGTACGTTTCTAATGGAGTCTGGTAAATTTGTGTGTCTGTTTAAATGGGTTATAATGGAGCTTTGATCAAATAGGTATAGCGTAAGACGTCTGGGTAAGCATGTAGTTTTGTAACCGATGTAATTACTTATGAGTACCGTTTAATCAGGAACACAGTTTCTTAAGGGGCATTTGAACACATAGATGAGGACAGTTCACACCCTTTGTCCAGAAAAGAAAGCTCTTCTTCGAACACAAGAAAAATTAAATAAAAAAGCTTAACCGTTGTACTTTGTCAATCGTTTTTAATGAAACATGCATAAACGACGGATTGCTGCCTAAATTTACAACTAATATATATATATATATATATATATATATATATATTTAAAGTGATCCGAAAAATAACTAGATGGCGACGTATGCTCTCCTAATGGTTCTAACAAAGAACCTGTCGATTAAGATGTTTATTTTTTTTTCTTTTTATCCCAACAGATTTACATATAATTTGATTTCGCATAATCATGAGTAGTGTAAAGTGGATATTTCATACCCGGGAGTTTTTTTTTACCAGGTTTTTCTGAATTTGTGGTGGTTTTGATTACTTTTTGTGACTTCCAATCAGGTTCGGATCATTATTGACACCTCACTAAAGTAATGCACATTTCCGATCCATACGTTTGCATTCAGTTAAAATTATAACTGCTCCATTTTCATTTTCCTGAGATTACCTTTCTACCTCTAGTCATCTGTGTATGATTTTATTTTTTTATTTTTTTTTTTTAATTTATCATGTTAGAAGAAAATGCAAGTAAACCACAATCCACTCATCGATATTTTCTCTTCTCATTCGGTATGCAATTTTCATGCTTACGATCTATGATCACTTTGAATTATATAATATTTTATGTGTTTCATACAGAAAGTGATACCCAGCAATTTCAAGATAATATTTATTTATAGGAATTTTGGCTTCCATTTTTTTTGCGCAAATTTTTTAATTCTATCCGTGTAAATTACTATTATTGCTAATGTTATTATTGAGTGAGTGATCAGTACGCCAAAAAAAGGACACTGGGTTTGATATACACGAATCTCAATATATCTATCATTTCACCGACGGAGATAAAGTTATACAAAATAACCGCATCACCACCAAAATATATGTGATATGGTGAAATATTTGGATAATATAGTCCAGCTAGGATGCAATCATGACAAGTGACCTTGTTCTCTTAGATTGTGATGGTAATGGTAATATCAAATGTCTCCTTATAAGGAAACAGTTAGAATTCATTGACCTAACAGTCTTGAAATTTATAAAAGCTTTCTCAGAAAACAATCTTTCTGGGAAATAAGTACGTCACGTCGCTGGTGTTCCCTACTAAACTTTTGTTTGAAATAGAGTGGAACATCAACATCTTGATTAGGTCATTATTTACTCTTCGACATAAATGAGCTATTTTAATTGCTGCATTTGCTGAAAATCCTCGTGTTATGTGGTTAATGTTATCTGGTAGAGTTTTTTTTCTGATTCGTCAAGAACCATAGGAGTCACTCGTTCCAAGCCGTTATTAGCTAATGTCCTTACAAAATGTTTGTATTTAGCTGTCAATGTTGATATTACTGAACAATTGTGGCGTCATGTATGACATCTATATGAAAGTTCCAACGTGTCGAGACTATTTAAGTACATGACTCGTGTCTTGAGTCTGATTGAGGGTGTTCTCAAATATCTAGACATGACGCCCAAGTCGGTCTTGCTGTTCATTATTCCCAAATAATAAAAAAAAAATAAAAACTCTCAACATATGTTTATGATGCTGCCACATTATTATTATTATTAGTAGTAGTAGTTGCAGCAGGAGTAGTAGTAGTAATAGTTACGTTAACGTTCTATAGATTTCTTTCATGGGAGACATTTTATTTTAGATATTTTTGCATTTTTTCGCGAAAAATAATTGATTTTCTGTAATCAATCATTTTATTATCTCGTCTTCAGTAGCTTATGAAATTATTTTCTTTCATTTATTAATTCTTAATTTTAGAATATTATTACACCTTTGATTTATTTAATATTCATTTTCATTATTTTACTTAAACTATAGACGCTAAGAGATCTATAAATAGTAATAATATATTAACTCAATGAAAAAGGAATTTTGCAAATTATTTTATAACAAATAGTATTATATAGAATAAAGCTAAACACACACATATATATAGAGAGATGGCTGTGTGTTATGAAATCAAAAAAGCGTTTTTCGTTTTTATTGTTTTAAATATTTCGTGATCGTTTAAGATCTCTGCGTGTTATTTGAACACGATGGAAAGAACAAATAAAGTGTTTTCGCTTATATTTTATCCATATATTTGTTTTACATATATCATTCGATAAGATACGGTAGTAAATAAAAAGACCTTCCAAGAATCACGTTTTCATATCAATATTTTTTCAGATTAATGCTGTCTCCATTACTGGAGACACTTTCTCCAAATCGTCAGACATGAACGTATATTATGTAGAAAAAAAACAATGCTGTACCTAGGCACTTTTACCAATATTTCAGATTCTGGCAATCATTTTTGACATAACCATATCCAGTTATTTGAATATTCTCTTTAACAGAATGCAATTCTTTACTTAGGAATTCTGGAAGCGCCTCATAGATGACACAAATTTATTTTCATCTGCCGGCCTGAATGTTCGAGAAATCATGTTAGAGAATATATGCGCTCTCTGGCGTCAGGTCCATAGACGAAAATAAATATAGTGTTTAATAAGTAAATTGTAGTCTCTACTCAAATATGAGTATCCACTAAATATCACGTTTAAGTAATAAAAATCTCTCGGATTAATACATAGAAAATCCAATCCTTTTCTTGCAAAGAACAAATGTGAAGAAAATTGACAATGAATTAGGATAATAAAAGAATTCTAGAAAAGTTTATGTGAATACAGTTCCTCATGTAAGGTTATCTTATATTATTTCAAACCTTTTCCCTTTCTATATTCGTTTAACTTTCCTCATTTTTCCCTTCACGTTATAACAAATATGCTTGTGTGGCTAGGTTGGATTTTTCGATGACTATGTCATGTGGTTTGATGTCGCAGCGAAACTATTCAATACTAATAAGAAATTAGTATTGCATGATTACTATCATTTCGCATTATGCTACATTGGTTATGCTTTTTTCTGTTTTTGTCTATAATAAAGAGTTTGTATATTCACCAGAGTTTTAAAAAATGTAATTAATTTATATAATCTTGAAATATTTTCTATTTTATTCAGGTATTTGGGATTTCTCCCTTGTAGAGTATCTTAGTAGTGTATTGTTTACTTAATTTAATTCCTTCGTATATTTGTATTTTTTTATTGCCAACATTTCTCACAGAAAAATTACAAACCTATCACTTGGCTGAAAAATATATATGAATGTTTCCAGTTCTTTGAAAATGAGATATCTCAAAATAAGTTTCTTATATGCCGAATTTTTCTTCTTTTGCTTCCTTAATTCTATGAATTTGTTTCATATTTATTCCTTTCATTGATGTCCTATTTATCCTGTAAAATGCTTTTCTATTAGAAATAATTTCATTAGAAACAAAGAAAAACTTAGGGAACTGTTATGCAACGTCGATCGAAGTCAATGCCAGTTAAATATGGACAATCTCATCACAAGTGAAGAAAAGACTTGCGGTATCACAAATGCCATTCTACAGAAGGATACTTAGAAGACCGTGGACTGAACGAAGATGTTTTTGTGGACAGGGATAGAAAAAGGACAGTAGAATCAGAAAGAGACAGGCACATAATCTTGAAAGAAGTCTTAAAATTGGCACATATACGATTTATTACAGGAAACAGGGACAGCGAAAACAGTGCATAGCCTATCGACCTTGTGTAATTGGCTGGTAGAACAGTGAGTAAGTGTCATTGCAAAATGTCAAACTTTAGTAAGAAGTACAATGGAGAGGAAATAGTCGAGAGCCATGATCGCCCACATTATGTAGGAACACAACATATAGAAGGAGAATGTTCTCAATAATATCAATAATCATATTTATAACAACATTTATATGATAGATTTTCTTTCCTTTTTTTTTTGTTCATCCATAATGTATTTTTTCTCTATTCCTGATTTCCCGTAAAAACACAAAACCAATTAACCATAAGAATAGTGTTTGTTACAAGCGGCTCCAATTACGACGTCAACTTTCAATAGAATCGAAAAATAAATGAAACAAAAACTCTGCCTAAACACTCATTAAAACATTCTAAACTTGTTCAAGTGGACATAAAGAAAACTAGTCAGTCGTGTTTTGTTTTGTTTTTTAAACAATATACTTAAAACCAATAAGGAGACATAAGTGTACATCGTTTATCTGTTTCTTTTTAAATTTGGATATAGCTTATATATTAGAAGATATATGTGAAAGTATTTTATATGTGAGTCGGTATTTAGTAATCTTAAGTTAGAAAAATATAACTTTTTGCCGGTTTAATTGTAGAAATCTCAAGTCGGATTAAGATGAATCGTTTATTTATAAAATATTTCCTTTTTTTAATATGTATAAACAATCATTTCAAATGTTTTTAAGTTGTTCAAGTACAACATGGTGTTAGAGAAAGGTCCAGAAATATTTTTCGGTACTTGTGTTCAAACTTTGTGTTAGGAATTATATGAGAACGCTAATGCAAATATTTCAGAAAACAAAGAAACTATTATATATAAAAGTCATCTAACAATAGGAAGATTTCGAATTCAGTTAAGATAAATATATTAATACTCCCACAGTTTTGAATAAAAAAAAAAAAAACAGGTCGTTAGAAATTTACATTATTATAGATGCATATATACATTTTCCAGACAACTTGAAATGTTGGCACCCTACATTTTTTTGCTATAAGTTAACTAACTCTTAATGCTAATTACAAACCAGCATACACTAGATATATACTTTTATCGTTTTTCGTGTCGCTAATTTATTCGCTTTAAGTAGAATCGTTTACACATACAAGCTTTTATTTATATTTTTTTTTATGGTGCCGTAAAAACATGTTCAATAAAGAATAACTTCAACTTTTATTAGGTTGGTGCAAAAATAATGTCGTTTACTCACATATGTTACTATGTAAAAAAACAACATTATTTTTGCACCAACCTAAAAGCAACAAATGCTACGAATTCCTGTGGAATATTGAGAGAATATATTTTCAGCATATTTCTCCAAACGTTGCGATTCAAAATTACTACTATCTGAATATTTCAGAGCGTAAAGAAGTTATTAATTCTGAAAAGCCTCAAACAATAGAAAGAACAAGACTGAAGTTTAGGTTTAAAAACAAAAACAAACACGAGGTAAGTACGAAACTTGCATTGCTATCGACGTATACATACGTTATCAAGAAACCGTAAGATGTCGGTGCTAATTGTTTTTGCTATAAATTAACAAGCGCTAAATGCTATTTCCAGATCACTGTAGATATATTGTAGCTTACAATACGAACAGTTTCGTAAAGTATTTTTATTAGTTTATGTTTCGGAGGTGTCGTTTAGCTTAGTCTGTACAGCAGGGCACCTCGACGCTGTGTAACGGTTAGAAAGCTTCTCTCGCTAGAACCATTCCGACTGAGATGTGAGTTTGGTCCTCACTGGGTGCCGTCTACTTTCGGTTTTGTGACGCATCAAGCTTGGAAAATCACTCGTCTGTACAGCTGGGTGTCTGTTTGTAAACAATATGGCGGTTGTCAGAAAAAGCAATGATTGTTTATAGCGCCACTTAAGGTTGAAGATTAATGTGTCATATTGAAGCGTAAGACAAGGCGATATGTGAAGGTCATGCAGTTATGCAGGGAATTAACCAAATACTTGAATAGAAGATTGTAATGATTGGAAAGCATCCCACCAGGAGTCTCTTTCCCATAGATGCAGTTCTTGTGAAGAAACTGTCTGAATGGAAAAATTCTTACTAATGGAATGCGAAGAGAATATCAATTTAAAATTATTTACGTGGTATGACGGGTCCAAGTAATAAATGTGGTGGTACGAAGAATTGTAGCTCGTCGGAACACATGACATGGAAATAGTGATCGAACCGCTAAACGTTTCATCTATAGGACAAGCCCGTGTAAATGCTTTGAAATGAAGACATGCAAGTGGGACTAGGCAACTTCAACTAAGGTCTGATTTGGTGCTTATAAATATACATACTTACAAGATCGGTGCTACGAACCAACCATTTCCCCAGAAACTTTAGCAACAGATCGTATATATAACATGCTCTGGAGGTCGGTAATGATACTAATTCCTAATACACGTTCAATTCAAGGAACATCACTGTGAGGAAAACCATCCTTAAACATAAGTCAAAGTTAATGTTTTGTTCGATGGTGATGAAACGGTACCAGTTTTTTTTTTTGGCCGCATTTATCATTACAAGCCAGTCATTTCCCGATTCAGTCATGAGGTCTAGGTCGGAGAAGCGGCGAGCAGTTAGGTTCTTATCGTCCTCACAATCAGGATAGAACAACGATATATTATCATCTCAGAGCTTCCTATAATATAAGTTGAGTAGTATGCAGACAAAACGTTATGTTGTATACATAAAAAAAAATGCTGGTGCAAATAATTTAAAAGCAGTAACGATATGTAAGTTTTGTATCTCAAAGATTTCAATGGCAGGTAGAGATGCTAATGACCGAAATTTTTTAATAGTAACAAAATAATGATTATATTTCAAATAATGTATAAAATAATGAAATTTTTTTTTTCAAATATGCTAACATAGTGTGAAAAATATTGTTATCATTCTTATTAAAATTATAACTTTAAAAATGTTATGATTTTAATAGGAATGATAATAGTGCAATTTAAAGGAATTTTAACGAAAGCACTTCATAAAAATCCTACAGCGAAAAACAGATAATCTCTTATATATATGTTATTATGAATGACTCAATCAATGCCATTGTAATTATTCATTATATTAAGTGAAGCCAGACACTAAATTAAAAGTTAACATACTAGATATCTTCGTGCCAATGTCCTTGCGAAATGTACGAATCCATCTCTTTTCCCCGTTGCTATGGGTTAAATACGAAGACTTGTATCTAAAAATTCATAATCTCTAGAATAATTTTAATGCACTGTTCAGTCGGAAAATTTTCTTACAAACCGAAATATTTTCAGCTGTAAATAATCCAAAATAGGTTAATTGATTTGATTGTTTTTTTAAGTTAATCAACCAATCAATACTTGATCAAATAATTTAAGTAATAATGCCTTTGGACGTTAAAGAGATTTTATGTAAGAGATGTCCGACTGTACTGAATAGTTTGGAGACAAACCTTACTTTGAGCTACGAAAGATAAGAAATTGTGGATAACGCTATAGTCGGAATGGAAACCAACGAATAATAATAATAACAACAATAATTCATCAAACAGTACAATGAAGAGCTGACAAAAACTCATAGAATATAACATTGAGAATCCTAGACTATACTAAAATTCAGAATATACTGAGCCATTGTGCAAATTTCTGGGATGAGGAGTTATCATGATTTAACCTATTTATATTTTATTTTCTTCCTCTTATTCTTATCATAACGTTTCGCCCGCTGTACACCTTCACTCCCGGCCGTCTCTATACATCTGCTGAAGACCTGAAAGTAGTGAATTATGTAAAGAATGCCGAGTTTCGTTTCAAACATCTGAAATATGAAAATGGACGACAATGAAGATCTGACGAAGCAGATTAACAAGGCGAGCTGATAACGCTTCCGTCGCGATAGAACTTTTGTACCACATATTGTTAAGTGAAAACGAATTCATGGATATGGTCAAAAATAGATTCGTTATAACTACAAATTATCATTCGAAAAACATCCGAATTCAATTTTTCGAGATATCGTGAGAAATTTCCAAATCTTAATGGAACAATTTCTGTTTCCGCATTTTATATCTATTTTATCGGACTGAAATTGTCTAGTTCTCTCAAGGATAGCAAAAGCGATCTCATCACGAAATAATACGTGATACGTTGCTTATTGAGAGCAAGTAAATCGAAAACTATAAGCTGTCAAAAAAGATCCATTTTACATGCCCCACAGAGACGCACAGACAAACACACACACATATATGTATATATTTATTCATATATATATATATATATATATATATATATATATATATATATATATATATATATGTGTGTGTATATATATATATGTGTGTGTATATATATATGTGTATATATATATATATATATAAATATGTATATATATATTTATATGTATATATATGCATATACTTGTATATATGTATGTATATATTTATATGTATATATATGTACATATATATATATATTTATATATGTATATATATATATTTATATATATATATATACATTCATATATGTGTATATATATATATATATATATATATATTTATATATGTATATACATATGTATATATATACATTTATATATGTATATATATATACATTTATATATGTATATACATATATATATATATACATATATATATATATTTGTATATATACATATGCATATATATACACGTATATATATATATATATATATATATATATATATATATATATATATATATATATATATACATATATATTAAAGGAAAAACAAAAGCCATTGATGAGACCAACGGTCAAATTACCAAAACCTAAAACTCTTATGACGATAAAGACTTGAAAAAAAAAACGTCTAAACAGAAAAAAAAATGAACAAAAGGCTTAACGGCAAACCTATCAACTAAGTAAAGTGCTCCAAGCGTAGATTGCAAAGACAGAGAAAAATAATTTTTAACAGCGTTAACATTTATGAAAAGAAGGCCCTACGTATAAACTGAGTTTCAGGCACACCGATCTTCAGGCGGCTTGGATCGATATATGTTTGTGCGTGTGTGTACATTCTAGGTGTCTGTTTATGAGTGTAGTAAGACTTGGTGTTTTGAATTTTTTTTTATTTTTATCTCTGGGCCATGTCAATTCAGGATGTTGCTGCCGACGTCTCTACACAATATCCTGTCATTTGTAGCTCGAATTCAGAGTTGCATTTTTTTTATTGCCTCTGAACCCTATTCTTCCAAACATTTACAGGCTCATTCGTTAGTGCATGCGCTGTTTCTTCTCTCACTCTTGCCTGCAATATCTCCCATGAGTGCCACGATTTCTAGGGCCTCTTTCTTCATTATGTTATCGGCGTATTTCACCTGCCTCTTTCGTGATGCTTAAGTTTAAGAATAATTTTTCCATATATTTTCTCAAAATATTCGTTGTTGCTCTCATACTAAATCCATGGTTTGCACAGTACCCTTCTGTATAACCACACTTCTGTTGTTGCATGACTTCATTTCTGGGTAGATTGTCTAGCATTCACTCTTATATAGGATAACCGATACCTCATAGCAGTAATTTTCTACATGACAGTACAGTGTAACCCGGATATAAGAGAGTTGTCGGGACCGGAGAAGAAGTCTCTTATATCCGGGTTTGGTCTATTAACACAGGCTCAAGTTTGGGACCAGAGAAAATCTATCTTATATCCGGGTCTCTTATATCCGGGTCATACTGTACCTTTCTAACGATATTTTTCAGTTTTTTAATACGCTGCACAGCTTTTGGAAGGTACGTTTTACTATTCAAATGCGCATTTAACATTCGTCCAATCGTTAGAAAGTCCGTTTCCAAGATTAAACAACAGGGATCCTACTGATGAGGAGAGTATGAAAGCGATTAAAAATATAAGGAATAATAAAGCATCTCTCGTCATTGAGGATGAATTTTTGAAAATAGGTTTTTTCTCCACGAATTTAATAACATCTTTCTCTATTATATAAAAAAAGGTAGGTATTGGGAAATGCATCCCCCAAAAAGCGGTGTTATCAGTTATTAAGTCATTATGCATATAGAAATGTAGTCCTTAAGAACCTCACATGTACAGAGATATCTCATTTGGATCCATTATGGAGAATATGTTGATGAACATTATATTAACTAGGCTCACGTCGTTTCGATGAAGTTAATACCTCGCGAACCGGTTTGATTTCAGTTTTGATAATGGACGCTATAATTGCACCTATGACTGCAAACTACTCAAAAAACTGCTTACCTCTCAAACAGGAAACTCCATCCATATATCTATATCACATAAGGATATGAAGACATCAATAGCAATACCTTTTCCTCAACCATTAGAAACCGACTTCCAAACTCTGTTTCTAATGAAAACAGCGATCTAATAGAAAAAAAACAAACTGTATCGATCTACAGAATCATGTATGTCTGGAGATGATCACATTATCGAAACATTTCAAAGCTCATTGGGAGTAGGTGGAGGAAATGAGAGTCCCCGTCTTTTTTTTACTCTATGTTCTGCGCATTTATGCATTTACACACATAGATGTGATGAGATGGGCTTACCGCATCCCAAAGGAATCTACCAATTCAAGGCAACGATATAGCTTTCCCTCAAGAGGCAAATGTTTAAATGATGACGGGCGTTACGCTTCTGACTTACGTATTCGTAGTTGGCATAAAAATGAACAATGAATAGAAAATCAACAACCTCTACCAAGTGATACTATTCAATTTAATCTTTTCCGAAACAGAAATTATAATCCTGAATTGGAATAAAAGCACTAATATCAAATACCTTACAAAATGTTTTCTTACAATTAACAATAACACATTTTTAAAAACATTTTTTTCGGATAACCTCTATATTTTAGTTGTCCTGTAATTACCGAGAAGTAAAAAACAAAAACAAATCTATTTCCATACTTGAAGATGTCTGTAGGAACAGACGAAAGCTTGTAAAAAAACTAAAAAAGACCTTATGCAACTGGAATTTATAAACACGGGTGATAACATTCATCTACAAGTACGGGTTAATGTAATTTATTAAATTTGTTTGCAAAGTTCCATTCTCGGCATTTAAATCATTAACTTCTATACCTTTCTTTTGTATGAATGATTCATGTAATGTAAACTGAACTACACCTCATACTTGATATTAAAATAACTGATCCAACGTGCAATTTTCGGATAACTGTGACATTCCTGCATTTATTGAACAATTTAGTTCATCCCACGTTGACTGAAAAACCTACCAGTACAAAGGAATTCTCCTATTAACATATTAATATAAAAACGTACAATATTAAAATTTAAAAATTCAACCTCAGCGTTGCGACCGCACGCTCCAAATCTTTCTTACAATTAACAATAACACAAATGTAAAAACATTTTTTTCGGATTACATCTATATTTTCTTTGTCCGGTAATTACCGAGAGGTAAAAAAAAACAAGAACAAATCTATTTCCATACCTGGGGATATCTGTAGGAACAGACGAAACCTTGTAAAAACTAAAAAGACCTTATTCAACTGGAATTTATAAACAGGGATCATAACATTCATCTACAGGTTCGGGATTAGTGTACTTTATTAAAATTGTTTGCGAAGATGTATTCTCGCCATTTAAATGATTAATTTCTATATCTGATTTTTTTTAATGAATGATTCATGTAATATATATATATATATATATATATATATATATATATATATATATATATATATATATATATATATATATTGCATTTTTGTTTCTGTTAAAAATTTTGCGAAGCTGATATATTTATACCATTAAATATAAATCAATTTCTAATGATTTTAAATTCAATATCCTTTTGACTTTTAAAGAAAAAAAGCAACAAGCAAAATCCCATTCTCTTTATGAATATCGCTTTTTATAATTTTCCAATTTTTGAGAAGGTAATATTTACATGATTTAGCATCATTTTTTTTCTTTGCATATCAATTATTTTTATACATATTAAAATAAGTCATCAGTTATATAGAAATCCATAATTCCCTCATTCCATAATAGACCCAGGTGTTGTGTTGTCTGATATATTTTTCTTTATATTGAGCTAGCCTAAGACTCCCAGGTCTATGGTCTGTCAGACTCAAAGACATTGCCAAAAGTATAAATTGTTAGAACTGTTAGATTTAACTGTCCTTATATTTAACAAAGGCTAGATTATTGTAATTCTGAGACATCACACCGAATTATAATTCACCTGGAATCTTTTTCATTTAGCTTTCATGGAAATATTTTCAATTTTTAGTCAAAAATAGCATTTGCCTGGCGTCAGATTAAAAAGCCACTTTCATAATGCTATAATTTTATTTGAAAAAGAAGGCGAATACTTAAGTGGCCTTAGGCTGAGATGATTCTCATAATTCTTCTGTATAATATAAACCATGATTTTAGTAAAGCTTTCTAGTATAATTCTATTTCTAATTACTTATCTTTACAGTTTCAATAATAAGATTTGATTTATTCAGTTCAGGTAATGTCTGCACGTATATATCTACATATATAATCTTGCAGAAAAGTAGGAAAGTCAAAATGTGACAACAAATTCATATTCATATTCACTCGACAACAAATTTCCATTACAAATCGTTTCAACCACTGAATATATTTTATTTCAGCATGAAGGGTTTTGTACGTGTTTATGCGCGAAATCAACCAAATGAGGGTGCGCATACATACATACATACATACATATATATATATATATATATATATATATATATATATATATATATATCCTGTATCACCAATTTACTGGTGGTGTTATGAACAACAGGTCTTTGTGTGTAATACGAAAGCTCTAAATTATAATAAATATATATAATGCGCTTTCATTTATTTCGAAACAATTTGATGCTTCTCTGCAGTTAGTAATGTCTCTCTCTCTCTAAAATATGATCAACCAGTTCCCTTTATTTAGACGTATAATAAGACGACTACAAATTGTGAGGAAATGTAATTGGTGTTCTCTGATTGATAGCATCACTAATATATATATATATATATATATATATATATAGGCAGAATAAAATAACAATTTGGTAAACATTTTTTCATATATATGCATATATATACGCTTCTCACCCATTTACATATGTTTGTCTCCTTACACACACACACACATATATATATATATATATATATATATATATATATATATATATATATACACATGCATACATACATATATATATATATATATATATATGTGCATACATACATACATATATATATATATGCATACATACATATATATATATATATATATATATATATATATATATATATATATATATATATATATATATATATACGTTTATATTTTTACAGATTTGATACAAACACAAACTCACACAGATGTGTGGTTCACCCATTGAGGATCAGACTCATTATTCAGTCGTAATTTCTCTAGGGTGACGAGCTTGCCTACTATTGCACTTCGATATGCCTTCGCTATCTAGTGACATGTATATATTTACATATATAGTGTAACAAGATACGTAAATATGCCTATTTACTTTTCTGCAGCCACTTATCACTATAGCTGAATAATTGATTATTTGTAAATGAATCCCTCTTCAATGCATATTTCCTGGAACAGGGCTTACGACAATTTTTACTGTCATTAAGTCCATAAAACATCTAAAAGAAAAACATTAAAAAGAAAAAAACGCTAAATATCTTGTCATTCTTGTTCATTGAAACATGCATTGAAGAGAGATTGTTGCCCAACTGCACGATTATCTAATTACGTAACCCAGCACATAACATGTAATGCATCACGAAAATATCCATGAAAAAATAATTTTATTACAAAGTGTCACACAATGGGAATATTATTATCTTCATTAAGTTACACTCGGATGTATAAGAAAAATTAGAATCTATACAAAATTAACTTATCGATAAAATTCAGGGAAACATATTACTTGCCCCGGTTTCCCCAATTTGAAGAGATGTGACATATGGTCGGGTTTAACCTGGGATCCTGAGCCCGTACACTGGAGCCAGGCAAAGAAGTTACTCAGCCCTCGCAACTGTCGGTTGCGCTGGCATTGGTATAAATAACGACCCCACCTCTCTAGTGCAATCGGTGGTTGCAGCCTAGCGCATGTGTTCCCAAGAGACTGAACACCGCATTTTTTATTTTCCCTGCCCGTGTCTCTATTCGCTGACGGAACCTCGATTGAATCGCGGTCTGCCCGAAGGCAAAGATGCAACTGAGAGATAATAATCCAGCCTCGAGGTGGGACGCGGAAGCATGTGAAACTTATGCCAGCAGGTATATTTGAATTGCATTTAATATATTTACGAAGAGAACAAAACAGTGGAACGGGAAGGTTTTGAAAATGTCACATGTTTTCTTTAGATGAATATATATTTAAAGCATTCTAACTTAAAACTTTCTCCAGTTTTATGAGGCGCACACCTAGTCACATATTTCCTTACGTGGAAACATGCATAAATACACATGAAAATATTCCCTCTATATCAGGTGCTGTAAGTTTGGATGTGCGGGTGGAGTAACTGATAATGGGTTGGAATTGTTAATTGGAGAGCTGTGTTCCAATTTCCATTGGATTCGTTATATTCAATTACGGGCAGATACACCTTGTAAAGGTTTGAATACACCTCTTTTCCCTCAGCTATGCGTAAATTATTAAGTCTTGTACGCTAAATCAGTATTATCTCCAATGCAAAAAAAATACACTCGAAATATATTTCCTGGCTTAAAATAACCAGCAATGGTTGATAAACCGTATAAAACGAAACAATCAAAATGTCTTCACTAAAATATATTTGACATCATGAAAAAATTCCCCAATAAATTCATATAAACACACAGACAAATTCACCCCCAGAAAAACTCGGTTATATATGCAGTAATGAAAGCCATGAAAAGAAGTATGCAAAATGGTCTCATAATCTAACTATGATAATCATGGAATTTCTCATATAGGTGTTAACTAAATCGGAAGCCAAACGTATATGTAAATAACTTTATTAGCTAAATTTTGATCAATAATGAAAAAATGAGATGATTTAAAAAATTCTAAAATCCTCAGATATAAGTTCTATCGAACAAAGTGGCTGTCAGGTAAACGTTATTTATTGCCGGGAGGGTAGAACATAATTGGTGATCGATATTTGGATAATATATATTTTTTTAATAATTGTCAGATATATATTTAACAAACAGCTATTAAAAAGGCGTCAAATCTAAAGTCTTAACCATAAATAGGAATGCGCGTGCAGACATACGCACGCTCGCTCACATTTCGGTCTGTACGTATGCCTCTTTCTCTCTCTCTCTCACACTCTCTCTCTAATACATATATATACATGGAGAGATACAAACAGACATAACGAGATAAATTGTTTATTCGGGTTGTGATTTCAATCATGTAGAGTAGGGGAAGATTTTGGTCAGTAATCTAGGGCAATACTGATGTTATTAAGATGTATATTTTTATTTAACTAATGCTGATTTAAAAATACATGCATAGCTATACTCATTAAGTAACACAAGAGTATTCCCATTCTTGCAATTATATTTTTTTTTATTTTCTAATATACTAGTGATCTCTTCTAAACCAAAAGACATCTTAGCAGAATATAAAACAAATGGTTCCATTAAGTCGAACAATATAACATTGAAATTAGAAAGTAGATAATTCCACTAATGTTGAACATCTATTAAATTAGTCTCAGCGTGTGGTGTTCTATTATAAAGACATATTCTCAGTACTGTGTCGAGCTCATTTGGACTTTAACTTTAAATAATTGGAGACAGTTCATATTAAGCCTGTATTGCTCTCCCTCTGCAAAAAGAAATAATGAATTTTATCTACCTGGCCTGCGATATATATATATATATATATATATATATATATATATATATATATATATATATATATATAGTTTTAGGTGTGCTATATTTACGGGATAAATGCTCAATATCAGAGAAAGAGAGAGAGAGCGTATGTAAATATAAATATAAGAGTGAAGATTGAATTCAAAACTCAGAGGGGACAGGCTATTTCATGCTAGACGATGCCAGGCAATTGCGTCTAGCAGGAAACGGCCTGTCGTCTCTGAGTGTTGCCTCTAATGTTCACTTATATATATATATAATTATTTATTTAAAAATATGATACCAACACGCTACATAAGTGTTCTCATGTTTCAAAAACATGGGAACTCTTATGTAGCGTGTTGCAATTATATTTTTTAAATAAATACTAATATTTATGCTCTACTTTTGTATCGAGCACTATTTTTAAAAAAATAATAAAAAAAATATTAAAGAACTTTGGATTATTTACCTAACGATATTCACTATCAAAGATAACATTCTGTTTTCTTTACATTGAAGTTTGCTATGGAATGATAACGAGGATAGCTGATGCAGATCGGGAATTCAATAATGCGATTCTATAACATCGTACATACCACTTGAGATAAAGATACGTCATATATAAAGTATTATGTAATTTTATTTTTAATCCGACATTTTATATTACGTATTAGTGTTATTCCTGAAACAATTATTTTCAGTGAGGTCTCATATGTATTTAGCAGGGTGTATTAATTCTACCGGCCTTCTCACTCGAAGAAACGTAATAAAGAAAACGTTGTCAGTGAGCACAACTTCATTATTAAGTTTTCTCGAATGCGCAGGCTAGTAGGCAGAATACACAGTTATAAAAATAGTGCCCCTACTTAAACACGGGAGTCTGTTTGAAATAATAATAATATGTGTCTCCGTGTTTGCGTTTATTACTATATTATTAACATATATGTGTATCCCGTCTTTAAGCCTATTCCCCCTCTTTTAATCGCTAGGTGTATAACTTCGACTAAGATTTGAAGAGTCTGTCAATGACGCATATACGCCAGTGGGAATTTTTTGTAAGTTGTTGGAAACCGTTAGGCAACCAGGATAAATATAGTGTTATCATACCGAGTCCCTCTTCTGCTACTGCGCTGCATTTAACCTCACAAAAAGAATGCCTCTTAGACATTGTCTCTTTGCAATGTCTCCCCTGCACGCCTATTGGCATTATATTTGCTGGAGAGAGAATACTTATTAAGCAAGAATAATATATACTTGTTCGCAAAAGTAACAGCCCGAAATGCAAAGTACCGAAATCAAGCAAGAAAAAAAAAAAAAAAAAAAGAGTTAAATATCTAGGAACATCATTAACAGAGGATTGGAAAATCGACACTGAAATCCTAAGGTGGATTTCTTTCTTTATTTTTATGTGCCATGACCTTTTAGGAAGTAGGCGATCATGGCTCTCAAACTCTTTCTAACACTTGCAGCTCTCAACAAGTTCATTCCCTCCGCTTCCTCCACAGACCACGTTCTGTCATCTACTTGTTTAAGCCCGATAGGTTTGTCATGCGTTTTTTCTCTTGTCTCTCTTTCCCTCTATTCGACTCGTGGGTATCAGATTCTCCAGGTCCTCCTTCAACACCATGTGTCCCAGGAACTTCAGCTGCCTCTTCCTGATGCTAAGTATAAGCCTCCTCCTTGTTTTCAACCTCTCTAAAACCTCAGTGTTGTTCACACGCTCGGATCATGATATTCTTAGCATCCTTCTGTAGAACCACATTTCTTTCGCCTCGATTATCTTCATCGTTGAAGAAATCGTCCAAAATTCGCTGGCGTTAAGAAGGCTAGATGCCACGTAACATTCTTTTCTTTCTTTCCCTCTCATCTTGTTTGTGCATAGTCCCTTCTTCTCACTCTTCGTCGCTCTGTTTCGTTCGAAAAAAAAAACTGTTGAAGTGTTATGTAATAATGTTCCTCTTATATGGCAGTGAATGTTGGATAATAATCTCACAGACGAAGAAATGTCTTGGGGCATCAGAAATGTAGTTCTACACTAGGAAGCTGAGGATCGTATGCACAAAGCATGTGAGTAATGAAAACTTTTAAGGAAAATGTTAACAAAACATGCAGATATATTTCGAAACAGAATAAAAACAGATAGAATTTCTCGCGTAAATAATGAGGAAAGAGGGTCTGGAAAATGGGACACTTCCAGGATATATTGAAGTCAACAAGGACAGAAGAAATAAGGGAATAACTGGCAACACGCGTATGTATTTGGATGGAAGAGCAGGAATTACAAAATGGCAAAACTTACTAAGAGCTACAAAAGTAAGGATATTCTGGAATGTGATGATCATACAAATTATGAAGGGACACGGTACATAGAATGAGAAGGTATTTACTGCATGGCGAATTTTCTTAACGGCAATTTTGTATCAATGCGTAGTTAAAATGTAACTGGTAGAACGTGGAGACATTTTTTATATAAAGTGTAATAACATTCTGATTATTAAAATCAATAAGACCGTCTAGAAAAGTGATTTTTTAAAATTCGTATGTAAAGTTAAGAACAGAATATCATTCAAATATTTTTTAATATTCAAATTATTTTTGTTATGAAAGGAAAATATTTTCAATATATATGAAATAGATATTGATAAGTATGGTTTAAGAACGCATATTCATAAATGCATTTAGATCCTCAGAACTAATATGACGAGAGATTTTAAAATAAGTAAATTCTTCAATTAAACAAAATTTTAAATATCAACCACAATTTGTCTATATGTAGTCGTACCAACGAATACATTAGTTTGATCAAGTCAAAATGGACGAAATACGCCACACTAAAACTTTTCCAGTTTTTTATAGTTTTTTCCCTAAAATTATTCTTTACACACACACACACACATATATATATATATATATATATATATATATATACAAACATAAAATAGATTAAAAATATTAGCTTAGTATTCTAGCAAATAATAATCGTTAATTTGTATAATTTGGCAGAAATCAGCTATGACAGACATTGATTTGGATAAATAAGGACCGACGAAAGTTCATTGTAGAACTTTATATATATTTTTAAATGCTATTATTTTTGCACCGTTTTGTCAGAAATATACAAACAATATTCAACATTACCCGCAGGCAATGATTACTTCTATTCCTTTTAATTAATTCCTATCATTCTTTAAATTAATTCTTTATCAGAATATGGATGATATAATGTTTTTTCTTTTATCTTTTATTTATTTATTTTTTTGTATTCTATGTGCAGTCAGACAAAATTTTGGAAGTTTTGGGGAAAGCAATTATTCAAGGAAGATATCATAACAACTCCTTTTTTAACATTGATTAGCTTAAATATTATTAGGTTGGTGCAAAGATAATATCGTTTTTTGACGTATTTTTTAACGTCAAAAAACGATATTATCTTTGCACCAACCTAATATATAGAAAACCCGTTAGAAATATATTTACATCTTACCACAGAAAAGTATTTTTTACTCTAATGTTCACCCAATTCAATGACCAAGTACTGCACAAAATAGATGGGTAATGATTGATGGTTTTATCTGAGCGTTCGTAGATGAAGTAAACATGTGTTGTTTATGACGTTAAGTTGGAGAGATAACGGCTAATTCTAGAGTTGAAGTCATTAAGATTGTGGTGATCGGGAACATAGGCTCGCTTGAGTGTGTTCCACACGGCAGTAGTTCTTCGGAAGAAACTCTCTGCTTGGAACTTCCTTATTGCATATGGAATACGAAGTGTATGAGGATGATTCATGCTAGTGTATGAGGATTGGCTGGTCGTAGATACGAAGGTTAGATCTGGTGGAATTTAGGCATATAGCTCCTTAGAAAAATTGCTATGATAATATCGATAGAATATTAAAAGGCTTAGAAAATTTCGTCTGTGTGAAAGGGGTTGTAGGCTTAAAAATAATTTATTACACACAACGCGGTGTAGATGCTTTTGATCTTTATCACGTCAGGAGAGGGTAGATCCACAAGAGTTTAGTTAGGAAAAAAAAGTAATTAGCCCTTGTAACAGTAGAGAGATATATACTTACTTGCTCGGAAAACGGAACCGAATATTTCCCTGCAACTTTAGCGATGAATCATATATATATGAATTGCACTTAAGTAATAATAACATAGGAAGAAATACAGTCTATTTTTTAATTATTTGTCTGAAGCATAGAATTGGTACCAACCGACACCAGGCAATGAATATTTGCTCCAATGCCAACAGACAAAAATATATACTGATCGATACATATGAGAAGGAGTGAAACATAAAAGCGGACGGTGTGACCAGAGGGATCAGCACTTCATGGTGAATTCAGTTGAAACCGTTAAAAGATCTGTCTCCTGTACTAAATATCCGTCTTCCATACACCCACACAATTGAATATTCAAACATATATATGTAACGAAATGGGTTTAAACCTACAATTATTTTAATATATTTTCGGTTTATGATATATTCTTTATAGATACAAATGTTGAAGTAAATTTTCGGTTTTTAATAAATGCAATAACACGTCAGACTATATAACCGTTCCGTTTAGGATACAGGTTAGATTCCTGTCGAATGACACATATTATCTATGAAATTTCTCGCACATTCAAGCCGGTAAATGTTGTTAATATTCTTTATTATAAACAGAGCATTCATAGATACAGATATTTAAGTAAATTCTCTGTATTTAATAAATCCAATAACACGTCAGACTATATAAGGAATCCATGTAGGATACAGAGACGATTTTCTACGGAGAACCGAAATGTTCTATTAAAATTCTCGGATATTCAGGCCGGTAAATGCTGTTAATACTGTTTATTACAAACAGAGCATTTACTGACATGTGAATACCTATAAAAAGTAACGTATAAACAGAATATATATATATATATATATATATATATATATATATATATATATATATATATATATATATATATATATATATATATATATACACACACACAAAAAATAATCACACACAGAATCAATCAGAAATATTAATGCCATTAATGGTGACATCCATCACTAGAGACATAATATATGCATTAAAATACTGTTAATCCATAGAGTGAAGTGATCCTCGTCGAAACCATAGATGACATTAGTTTTCAGTTTATTTGATGTTAAAATGCTATTACTTACGAATAGTCCTCTATTCATCATCAGGCATGTGTTTTTTACCTTATAAAATTAAAAACTTGAAGACGAAATACTTGTTTGTCGACCGAAAGATGAAAGTTTTTGATTTTATAAGGAAAAAAAACACATGCCTGATGATGAATAGAGGACTATTCGTAAGTACTAGCATTTTAACATAAAATAAACTGAAAACTAATGACATCTATGGTTTCGACGAGGATCACTTCACTCTATGGATTAACAGTATTTTAATGCATATATTATGTCTCTAGTGACGGATGTCACCATTAATGGCATTAATATTTCTGATTGATTCTATGTGTGATTATTTCTTTGTATGTAAATTATATGCTGCCTAATGTTTTATGTTATACATATATATATATATATATATATATATATATATATATATATATATATATATATAAATGACAATAGGAAAACTGGTAATTGCTGACACGTTTCGTCCAATGTGGACTTTATCAAGTCGTATTTGCGTATTTTGCTTTGATAAAGTCTACATTGGACGAAACGCGTCAGCAATTACCATTTTTTCTATTGTCATTTTTATTCATAAATATTGTCTTCTCTACTGGTTAAATCGTAGAAATTTTCATATATATATATATATATATATACATATGGGACTCTCCCATCGTATTCAACGTATGAGTGTCAGGCAGCCCAGTTCCTAGGAACCGAAATCCACACACCAGCACATATGATTTGATTATAGTGGTGGAAGCTTAGTGCAGAAACAACCACACTTTTTGAAGTGCCGAATGCAGAGACCTGGTGCACTACCTGCCACAAGGTTCCCAAACGACCCTGCGCAAGTTTTGAATTCAAAGTTGGCCTTCTCCAGGTCTATAGAACCCAGTCTGTCTTGCTATTTACCCATAGCGGGAGGGAGAAAAAGATGAATAATAACTTTCACGAGGGTATTAGCACATAGGGAAATGTAATTGAGTTGAATGGAATTCAAACTCGGCTCTCCGATTACTCAATCCGAGTCGCTCTATATCCACTCAGTGTATATATATATATATATATATATATATATATATATATATATATATATATATATATATATATAATGTGTGTGTGTTTTATGAGTGTTACTTTCTATAGGCCTGTTTTCCCTCTTACTTGATACATTATGAAATAGATACTTTAGTTGATATTTGCAAGCCAGAATCAAAAAGAATTCAGTAAAAATGAACTCGATTTCTAATAACGATGACATTTTCTGAGTAATAACTCAGGTAATGAAAGGTGTTGCAAGAAATAAAGTGAGGAGTGATTCACTGCATATAAAGTGTAAATAAAGCCTTGAAGTTGGATTGGGCCCAAATAATCCATTTTAGCATTCTAAAAGTACTGGATGAAAAGCCTGCCGATATATATATATATATATATATATATATATATATATATATATATATATATGTGTGTGTGTGTGAAAAGTGTGTGTATATAAATAAATAAATATAATATATATATATATATATATATATATATATATATATATTTATTCATATATTATACGCGCGGTACTTATAAGAAAGCGCTCAATATCAGAGATAGAGCTAACAAATATATATATATATATATATACATATATATATATATATATATATATAGTTATATATATATATATATATATATATATATATATATAATGGAGGTTTATCTCAGTCCAGAAATTAAGTCTAAATACATAGATCATACTACGTACACATGCTCAAGAAGTAAAATAAAATTCTATGTTCAGTGTCATATTAGGTACCTAGTATCCGTTTAATGTCATAGTCAAGATTTGTTAGCAAATTTCAGTCACACCGGGTCTTGCTTCTCTGATCTTGTTTTAAACAAAACATATATTAAAAACGTAATAAATCATTTACATTTTATTTGATTTCCTGTGTATTCGAATAAACAAATGAAGCCCCCATGAGGTTAACTGAAATGAGATATACATAGAAATGATCGGTTACTTTTATTTCTAAATAAATCAAGGATCAGTGACCACTAGCTTTCAATCTAATGTGCAAGGACCTCTTAGCAAACGTAATTTCTAAATTCAATCATGCTTTCACCATTTAGTTTTTTCTCCACTTTTTTCACGTATCACTTCAGCTGGCAAACGTTCTTCCCTCACCCATTCTCTAAATCGTCTGTGTATTCATTTCTGGCCAAATAAACTTCGTATTTTTCCTATAGTAGATGAGGTGGAACGTAGATGTCAACATGCTATGAAA
>OZ010571.1:106734946-106747446 GCA_963932145.1 Acanthosepion lycidas
ATAATTATTATTTCCGTTTTAATCCCTGTTTTTGTTTTTTTGTTTTATATACTGAAAAATTCTGAAATGAAAGAAATATACATCCCAAGATTAAGTGAGCAGCTATTAGGTTGGTGCAAAAATAATGAAGTAATAATCTCGTTTTTGACGTTAAAAATTCGTCAAAAAACGACATTATTACGTCATTATTTCTGCTCCAACCTAATATCATTGAAAAAACTACGATTACACTCGAAATATACTACTACGAATTTTGCTACAGGAGTTCCGAATATAGACAAATATACGTCTATATATATATATATATATATATATATATATATATATATATATATATATACACACAAGGTATGTCAAAATAAATTTCACAAATTTAGAGGCGGCTTCCTCACAGAGAGCAAAACAAATAAACAAGTACATATACCCGAAAATCCTTCGTTTTGGAGTTATTCTGTTTAAATTAAGTTTATGGTAGATAGCACAGTGTTGTTATGTAGACTAGATTACATTTGACATTCGTGTACATTTCTGACTAGATATTCTTAAACGGTTAACGTGTGTTGTAGTGGCTTAACTGAAAAGTGCTACGTTTAATAATGGCAGCATATTCTTATCGTTAGCAGGCAGATATTTACATTACTGCCACGAGAATAGACCGAAGACAGCCGAGTCGTTTGCTGCTGTTTATTGTTACGTTGCTGAGGCAGTATGCGCGGCACCACTAACTATGGATCGTAGAAGATCGAAATTTTATGCGGACGCCTGACAACGAAGAACACATTCTACAGGCTTTTGGAGACGATCCAGGAATCAGCCCAAGGCAATTGCTTCTAGCATGTCATGTATCTCCTATTACAGCATAGAGAGTAATTTATGAGCAGGTTCTCTATCCGTATCTTTTGCAACATTTGCAGGGTATTTCGCTTTCTGATCTCTCACCACAGGAACTATTTTACTGATTGTCTATTGCTCAAATTGGCGATCCTTTTTTTTTCAGCGTTGTTTACCGATGAGACAACATTTGAAAGAGATTAAATAACAAATTAACACAAGAAATATTTGTGGGCGGATCGGAATCACCATGGTACAATACAGGCTAGACACTATCATCTGTTTGCGGTTAATGTGTAGGCATGAATGGTAGTTGACTGTCTCGTAGGCCCATACGCTCTACCAGCATGTTTTACAAGCGCTGTCTACAGGGACATTATTTCGAACTCACTTCCAATCTCGTTAGAGGATGTACCTCTGCAAAGACGGATGTAGTTCATGTATGATGGTGGATTCAGCACATTTTTGTGACATTGTTCGCATTGCACTGTCTGATTTGTACCAAGAAAGAGAGAAATGTAGGTGAGGCCCGCCCGTTCCTCAGACCTCAATCGTTTGAATTTTTATCTGTGGGGTCAGCTAAAACAATTGGTTTATGCAGCAAACATGAATAATGCAAAGTCACTGAATACAAAGTTACCTGCCATAGGGGTCTGCCAAACCATTCGACACCTATAGAAAGTGTTTGAAAGTGTCCACACTCAATGATACGACGGGTGTGTGCGTGTGTAGAAGGAAGCAGACAACAATTTGAACTTTTGTAATGTATTGCTCTTGTGATGTATTAGGTTGGTGCAAAAATATTGACGTAATAATGTCGTTTTTTGACGTATTTGTTAACGTCAAAAACGACATTATTACGTCATTATTTTTGCACCAACCTAATACAACGATGGCGTTTTTGATATATGTTTTCTTCTCAGGAGCCCAGCCCCAACGTTTTATTAAATTCCACAGTGTCTAACGTAAATATTAAAATATATAACTCATAAACGAAAGATTTGCAGTCATATATTTATATGAAATTTTGTCTTTATTTTGGTGTGAGGGACCCGCTCCAAAGTTTTAAAGTATTGTTGATACACACTAGTGTTTGGCACAGTAGTCTTCTACGTAAGCTCTTGGGTTGCGGTATTACAGGATGATAGTTTAATTTAATCCAATGGGTCCTATCTTGGAAAATTTCGTTGTGAACGGGATCACTTCCAGATCCTTTCACCTGAACGTCAGCGTCCCCCATGTATCTACTCTGTTCCACAAGCTGTTTCTGATCTTTATTAGTGACCTTTATGATGTCATCAGTTCAAAATAGGCATTTATGCAGATGACACTGCCTCCTGTCTCAATAGCAAATCCGCCAGAAGTGACAAAGTTAACTTGGTTGTTGCACTTGGAAAGAACATCCCAATCAGTGCTTAAGTGGAGCAGGAAATAGCATGTAAATTTTAATGCCTCAAAGACGAAACTGCTTTTTTAACCACCATAGAGGATGTTTCAGTATGGCTGATGCTAGACTCCTACAGAGTAACCTCAGATTGATCTCAGATCCTCTATTAACTTGAAGTGAAGCGACTACATCGAATCATCGTCTTTTGTGATAGAAAGTTTTTTTTTGTTGTTTTTTTTTTCTCGTCAGAGTCCCTCTTGCACCTTTACAAACCTACTAATTGTCAGTACATTGAATTTTATTGTCATATTTGGTATCGTACTCCTGCTATCCATTTCGAGGTTCTTGACAAAATCCCAAAAAGGATCTGCAACGTATTCGATCCTACCTTGTCATCTCGTCTTCAGTCTTCAGGGTTAAGAATAAGGAATTGAAATGGTACACCTAACCCACTCATATCTTATCTTATCTCCCACCTTACTTCCTCACTTCGTTAATTTTACATATGCTTGATGAGGTCCATCAAAAACGTGTGAATTTCTTTTCATTTTTCATTTCAACATTTGGAAGTAAAGTCTGATGATCCAGAGCCCTGTTAAAGGGGTTGTGGTGAAATAACTTATTACATGGAACCTTAAAGTGGTCTGTTCTTATTCAAACATATTTGCTCTGAATTTTACATTAAGCTCTCTGGATATCATCCTCCATGGGTCTACCCATGCGGATTACCTAGTTTTGCATAAACTATATATATATATATATATATATATATATATATATATATATATATATATGCGTGTGTGGGTGTGTGATTTATTATAGTTCATCTAATACAAGGTTTAATAGTAATGGTATAATGTAATAGAATCGGCTGTGTCATATGCATATAACGGGTTGAAAAGAAAGTTAAGATTATGAGCGCAAATAGAAGACGTTTCGATTGGCACTTGACCTCTAGAAATTAATAATGGAATTTTCCAGGATATTTCCAGGCATTTCTTTGTTCCACGCAGTAGCAGATCTTCGGAAACATCAGAGAGGTATTTCTGCCTTACAGATGGAATAAAGAGGAAATATTCGAGTCAATGAGCCCTAATCTAAAAGCCTGCGCTAGTGGAACTAAAGAATAGTGCTCAGTTGAAGAATTGCTATGATAATAGCAATAGAAAAGCTATAGACTAGCTAAGTTGCATCTGCGGGAAAGTGGTTTTAAATTGAAAAATAGTTACTCTCCTGGTAGAACGCATAAAGTTTTTTGGCCTCTATGTTTGGCGGAAAGAGTGGATTGATCATCTCCAGCTCTGACATGACATGAGTACTCGATTATTAATCAAATCTGACGATATAAAGCAGAGATGAAAGAACCAGGTACATTTTGGAGCTGTAAGTCACGAAAGGCTGCTTTTGTGTGAACTCGGTGATCAAGCGACAAGCTGAAATGTATCCTTTTATTTATTTTTTTATTTTAATATATACCTATCGTGTCTACAACTTGTTCTTTCTAGTTTGACACACTTTTTGTTATGCCTTTCCTCATTTGGCTACCTGAATTTTTTTCTGTTTTATCTATTTATCGTTCTATTCTCTGTATCATCTCTTAGCTTTGTTTGATGTCATTTTTTTTTTAATTTAGTCAATGGTTACCTTGTTCTTCCATTTGCTTCTTTTCTGTCTCACTTTCTTTGGGGTGATCTCGTTCGTCAATCTCACAAGAATTTCTGTTAATATATCCCATTTTGAATTCATAGACGCATCAATTTCACTGTTTTTTTTTTTGTTTGTTTTTTTTTTGTTTTTCAGCGAACATCTCTTTGCAAGTAGGGCCATTCAGAAGTATTGCAAATTACCGTCGCTCTGGTTATCTATATTTTATTTCTCTAAAGTAAATGACTGGGTGACCGTTTCCTTGTATCTCCAAATATTAGAGTCATAATATAATCTATGTTGCAGATGCCTGCTCATGCATCTCAGTTATTTTACACAACGGCAGGTGCAACCTGTATTTCAAACCGCACATATTCTTAGAAAATTTTAGTTTCTCGGAAAGAACGTATAATATGGCGTGATCAATAGTTTTTCATTAAACGGTAGGCACAAAATATAACTCACCCTCAATTCTGATTCACGTTAAGGCAACAACCCCTTAGGCCCGAAGAGATTCGGCAATATCCCTCAAAAAGATCTGTTCAACAGGCGATATGTTTCTCAGGTACTCCCCAAAGCTTCCGAACGCTATGATCATCACTCCTTGAAACATCGGTCAGTTTGAGACTCGAACCATTTTTTTTGTAATCATTTCGCTATCATTCAAAACTTTTGATCACATGTCCACTTCTTTATCCTTAATATAGATTTGGGAATTGTCGCATTATATATAGTTGTGTGTTTGTGAGTGTCAAAGTAAATTTGACATAATAGTTGTTGAGTGATATGAAAGAAACTTAATGTCTACATAGAACATTTTATCAAAAGGTTGACGCCACATCAAATGCACACACAATCACATTTGCAAGCACCAATACATGCGTTTGAGTTTGCATGTGCGCATGAGTGTGTCCTCTTTGTGTGTCTAACTTCAAAATATATTTATCTATAGTAATCAGCAAATAAGCACCAGATATGTTTGACTTGACGCTATTTGTTTAGATGGTTCAATGAAATACGTTCGGCTATATCAATTATGAAAGGCCCCTTTCTCCTTCTTTATATACGATGGAGATTTTTTTTAGAAGTGAAAATGTGATTTCTGCGCAAAGGACTAGAAAGTTTAATAGAAATCGATAACATATAGCGTGTTTCATTTATCGGTTCGCTGGAGACTTTGCCAGAGGAATGGTTAATTTGTCATGAGGGAGCGATATGACTGCATTTCAGCGCCAAATAGGAGTAACATAGTGCGTCCTCTTTATTTGCGAACTGATCCTTAATGCAATTCATAGGCGTATATATGAGAACAACGATGTAACTCTGTAGTGCACTCTGACGGTCAGAGTATCGTCTAGATACAAGTAAAATAACTTAGTTAATATTTCCTATTTAAAATAATTCTAGTACGACGAATACTTAAGTAATTCGACATATGGCTTAAAACCTAAATAGATAACTTTAATACTTAAGAAACTTTCGCTAAATTAAATTTATTTAAACTCATTCTCAACATATATATATATACACACACACACACACACACACACACATACATTATATATATATATATATATATATATATATATATATATATATATATATATATGTATTCTGTAAATCTGCGGTATAACAATGTACTATCTCATCTATTGAGAGTCCTAATACTAATATGATATACAGTGGGTCTACGAAGAATGAATTTAAAACCAGATATAGACCGCATAAATTCTCCTTCAACAATATTAATAATAGAAATGAGACATATCTATCTAAATATTTTTGGCATTTGAAGGAAATGAATAAAACATCAAAATTAAAATAGAAAATTTTAAACAAAACTATAACTTGTTAATTTAGGATGACCCATGCCTTTTATGCCTACATGAAAAACTACACATTATGAAGTTTCTAAATAATGAAAATTTATTAAACAATAGATACGAGTTAACGGTTTTTTGACGACATCATAAAATTTTCGCATTGAAAATTAGCATAAAAAAACAAACAATTAAATAATAAATACAAATTTTAAACTCCATACTCTAAATAAAATGTTTAAAACCCTACCCACCCAAAAAACCCCACCTTTATGAAGTCGTCAACCCCCCCCCAAAAAAAAAAATGTTATCTAATGACAGTTTTATATAGAAAAAACCCTTTCAGGAAATATAATAAAATAAAAATAAATAAATAAATAAATCTCCATAGACACTTAATCAGACTAGACGATGTCATTTTCCGCTTTAAATTTAGACACCCCGACCTTACCGTGACTTGACTTCTTTGAATGTAACTGAGATATTGATAACAGATTATTAACCCTTACGCCCCTTTTTTAAATAATTTCTCTAGCCGTTACCATAGTAATTTTAATAATGAATATGCTTATCAAAACTCGTAAATTTCAAGAATTAGTTATTCCAAAAATTTCGCTTAAAGATGGAACAGGGCTTAGTACTTTAATTCAATTTAATTAAATCAAATAATTAAAAGTTTATATTTAGCCAACAAATTTCTTTTAGGCACGTCTGATTGAATAAACATTATGTCTGCCAATTTTTAACAAAATCCTTCATATTCACGAATAAACTTCTGTCTATTGATGTTAGAGGATGAGAGAAATGTGCTATAACTGTTTAAATTTTTTCTTTTTTTTTTATTTCCCAGGTATTTTCGATGTTCTTCCAAGACCATCTTCAGGGGTGGGGGCAAGTCGTACAAAACTATATGTTGTTCAATGGTACAATATTTACACAAATATGTGCATTGCTTTTCATTACCATAATTTTTTCATTATGTTTTTAAATGCAAACGATTGACAATATACTGTCTGTTCATTATCTGAAACTCATCCATTATGGAGTTTTTTCCTCTATGTTGAAAAAAATTTATAATGGGTATTTTTTTTTTTTTTTGTCTCGAACACCAGCTCGAAATATTAGAAAACACAGTTGTACACGTCTACAATAGTCGAGTAATCCCCAACCTTAATTTGGAAATTAGCTTTCATTCTGAGAGATTAAGAGTTTAGTGAATACAACAGAAATTAAAAAGCAATACGATAAGAATGTTAATTTTTATGGGATTTGTTTACGCAGTGAATCAAGCCTTGCATTACAAGAATACATAAGAGGATTTAGTAGTAGCAAATACAAATTTTAAGCCTCTTCATAGAGATGTAACAAATGTTGAGACGTGAGACACTGAAATATGTCGACGCATAGTAATATTAAATTGTACCTTAAAGAAACAACGCAATATATTATTAGGTTGGTGCAAAAATAATGTAGTTTTCTCACATAGGTTACTATGTGAGAAAACGACATTATTTTTGCACCAAGCTAATAAAAGATAAAATGTTTTTCGAACAAATAAGAGAGACAAAAACAACGAGTATGTCCACCATTCATTCCGCCCACCGGTCAATGATTACCCGTCTTTGCGTTTCTGTAATGGTTCACGTCGTTGTGCACCGACAGCTGGAATAAGGTCTGTGTCTACGGTATCCCCACAAGATAAGAAAAAGTAAAACAAATTAGGAAGGTTTTAACTAAATATCAATTATAAGGAAACTGCTGCGAAAATGCTGAATCTAAATTTCTGACAGACTTACAGAATAGAGTATTTTATGGAAATACTAAAACCGCAATATAGATTTTTCATAGAAATATGGGAAAATGGCTAACGGAGTGAATGGGTTTGAGGAAGTGCGAGATAAAACTATGATTAAGAATGAAGAAGAAATGGAATTATTACAAGACGGAAAGTTACGGAAGGCCATTATAGCCAGATTCTTAGAATTACGTGGCATATAAAGGAGGATAATTTAGTTGCATATTCTTCAGAATATCTAAATCAGCCAAAATTTCAAAATTATGTACAAGGAAAACATATTCTTCACAATTTAATAATACTAAATTTAGTGAATGAGAAAAATCTACAATTTCTTTTTTGTATATACTTAAATATCTATAACTACTTAAAATTACGCCACAAATTTCTAGAAAATTCTATCAAATATCACTGTCCAATTGTTTTTATTACCAGTCGTATTGTAAGTACAATATGGCGGCTGTTAAAGAATCATTATGACTTAGCGATATGTAATAATTACTTGCGACATTCTATATGTTTATTTCAATTATTTACTTGCTCAGTTGAAAGCAATCTTGTTCTGCATAGATGTAAACAAATCTCAAATATTTGTAATACCCTATAGTATTTATATCAAGTGAATGAGAATATCACTTGCTGATATTATCATGAAAATATTCGTATTATAACTTCTGGATGATGAGAGCTAAGTCTGAGGAATTATATTCCTTATTCAACACGTAATACTTCTTTTGAATTGCATCTTATGCCATTGTTTACATCAAGCAATATTTTGATGTTGGAAATGGCGTTGAATATGCAGTCTAATAGTAAGAAAAAAACGTACATTTGTATGACATAGCTCTCTCTACATTTGCAACTTCAGAATATCTTAAACAATGTATTGTTGCTGTGACTGAACATGGATACATGCAGGATGACCTTTCTTTCCTCTAGTTTATCCGCTTGTTGAAGTTAAACTCATTTTAGAAGTACCAGAATGGGCATGACCCGTTTTGTAGCTTGAGTTCTTACGGTAAGTTAATGATTGAGATCCAACGATCAGTTAATCATTATTCTTATCCTGCAGGGAATGTGTGTTTTTTTTTTTAAAACGCACTGTACATGCAACCAATTTTATACCTGTTTGATTCATGATTTTATTTTTTTTAGTGAGTATCTCGATAATTACAAAGCTGATATGCGAGTACGTCTAAAATTTAGGAAAATTCTATGAATAACATGGATGATTGTAGTTCAGAGATGTTAAAGTAAATTTGAAGTATTTACACTTACCTAAGTCCCATATTATAAAAGAAGAATTTGTTGCAAAAACATTTACAAACAATGACTGTTTAGGTGCGAAAGTGTCGAAAATCGTAAAATTTGGATCCTAACGCCTTTGACCAGACATGTGAAACATTTCCCTATGCTTCCTTTAAGACATAATTACTTTCATTTTGTTTTATACCCGTATTAATGATGGGCCACATGTTGTAGGTTAGGTTAATGTAGGACAAGGTTTGAGTTATTCCATTAAATTGTTGATTTTGTGTTAATATACGTTAAAGACGGTCACGTTATGTTTTGCATAATGTAAACGAGCATAGATTTGCAAATAAGAGGACCATTAAATGGATTCTCGATCAAATAATTACAACCAATTTGACATCAATACATTAGTTTATAAGTCATCTTAGTTGACTATTTGTGTGAAGGGTCAAGTCAATATCCCAGTCACTAGGCCCAGTTACACTCACTCTCTCTAGAGATAGAGAGAGAGAGACTGATCACAAAACGTAAAGTTACGAAATCCTTTACATATAATTCCTCACCCTAATGACAACTTCATTTTGTTAGTTTTAATTAAAAGATGTGGTTTTTGTATTCCCGAACATCTATAATATTCGTAATATTCTGAATATTTTCTTTCAATTCAAAATAACAGCTTCTTTAAATTTTCCAACGTTTTTTCGTGATTCTTGTGTAATACATTATCTTCTATGACACACACACACACACACACACACACACACTCACACTCGGATTAACATAAGTAGAATAATAAATTCAGAGACAATGATAAATTTGTAATAAACATATATAATGCAAAATTCAATTTATATATATATATATATATATATATATATATATACACGTACGACGATTTTTATCTTTCCCATTCCTATATATATATATATATATATATATATATATATGTACGTGTAAATGGATTTGTACCTCAGGTGTTTAAGTACAGTGCTCAATGTTATAAAACAGAGCTATAAGTACGTATTTCTAAAATGAAACTTAGACAAGAAGAACGCTTGAGAAAAGGCGTAATAAAATACATCAAGGGGCGTAAATTATATATAACCGCCAATACCAGAGCTAAAGTGATCATTTTCCGAGACGTTACATTTTATCGAACATCTTCAGTAACAAAGAAATATTCGACTATAAGAAAGCAATATATAGCAAACCGCTAGAACGCAGCAAGCATAATCTGAAAGTGGAGTGTATCGGAAGGAATTTCATCAAAGATAAATAACGCAAGCGTGACATAATATTATGTTGGAATAAAGTGTCGCTGCCGACATTGTGTTTGAACATAGATCGCCATTGAGTCAAAACAGGCGATCCCATTATTGAATTAAGTTGATCACGTGACCATGGGAGAAACGCATAAGTAGGTAGTAGCATGGCGTCTAATTCATTGCTGTGTCTATTCTTTCCTATATTACTATACGGACTGCTGTTCTCTATTCTATTCGCTATACTGTTCCTATATTCGGATCACTATACGGATTACAGTTAGAGTGAGTATTATCGAGCAAATACTATTAGTGCGAGATTATTCGAAGGCGTCTAACATCAGTATTGTTCAATGCTGTGCTATAGTTGTATCTGCAATTGCAAATTCTCTACTACAACGAGCATTACAAACTGTCTACGAGTATTCTTTGATATCAGACGAAGTGGCAACGCGTGTTCGTTGATATCACAAAACATAATTTAGTTCAACCCGCCATACCCCAATCAAAACCAATGTAGGTATGACTTTCCTGAATTTAATTCACAGTTTGGTCACTCTCCCATACTAAAAAGTTTTTCAACAGAATTAGCATTATGGTAAGCTATAGCTGTACAAAAAACATAGATAATTACATATCCCAACATAATAATGCATTAAGCAAGCTCCCAAACAAAACGCTAAAAAAATAATCCTACTAAAAGTCAATGCTACTGCCGAAAAAAATATAACCTGATTATTGTCCCCTGACAGATGGCATAATATACAGAGCCAGGATCAATACAGAATATGATGTTAAATATTATTTTGGATCCATCGTGACGAGCTGGAAATCACGGTTTACCACCACAAAATGGAACTGAGCAATACCAAATGCAAAAACAGTACATCTTCAAAATATGTTTGACGATCAAAAAACAGTAAGAAGACAACAATTAGCTGGATGATAATCATGAAAGCTGAGTCATACAATAGAAATGGAGACAGATGTAACTTGCGTTTGTTAGAGAAGCTTCCTGATATCGGCACACTTAAATAACCCTAACTTGCTGAACATGAGGTCCGAATTAATATCTACATGTAGCCGTAAATGTAAGCAACTGCTCAAACAAATTGACTCTGATTAAATGAGATCGCAAAATAAATTTATGAATATTAATATAATATGCAACAATACTTAGAGTTTAATTTCCTCGAACCTTAAGGCTTCACATGGACATGAAATTAAAGTTTTATTTACCTGAGCATTACAGTAATCATGAAAGAAAAATTGCTCTCTCGTATGGAACACATCCGCGACTTGTTTGTCGGAGAAACCAGTGTTTGCTCTTGCGTGTGTTACCCCTCAGCGCCAGAGATGGTAACTGTCCAGGAAGGTTATACTTCCCATTTTAAGGAAAGCAGATTTGCTCTTTAAGATATTTTTCTCGGTTGACAATATCTTACCCAAAATGGAAAAAAAAATGTCTAAAGAATGAATAGATGTAATATTAAGTTAATTCCAACGTTATTTTATGGATATTCGTACTTTTAATAGACGCATCATTTTTTTATTAAATTTAAGAGGGACTTATTACGACTACTGTTTTTTTTTTTTTTTTTTCACGAAGATTTCACGAATTCGAAGGCTGATTGATGTAATAGAGACATCTGTTACAAAGAGCATCGAATCGACATCATTTGATGTGGAGATGTAAAAATAATTCAAGCAGTGCGCACACTGCCTCTTCCCTTTCACTGTTATTTTCAAAGAGTATGACATTTTCTGCAAAAATCTAAAAGAAATGCTGCTACTGATCTATATATTCCTCTATTTTCTTCTCTTTTACAGAATGCCTCATAGGTGGTACGCATTATGCCACAAATTGAGCAGTTTGGTGATTCACGTATTTATCAAGCTACTTAGTGCCTTATTTGTCTCGGCAAAAATATCAGACGTCCTCATAATCTCACCTTCAGGAAGAGGAAATTACTATATATATATATATATATATATATATATATATATATAAAAGAAATGTCGCGCCTTAAGTTTTCTGTCTTTCAGGGTAGAAACGTTTTGGACACCCCCTACACGCACGCACACACACACACACACACACACACACACACATATATATATATATATATATATATATATATATATATATATATATATATATATATATATATATATATATGCGCTGTTTAAAAAAATAGAGTATACTCAAAACTTATTTTTTTCGTATCGTGCCGCATATTACACACAGCTTCCTAAAAGATCCCCGAGGAAAATAAATCTAATTTCTTATAGATTCTTTTCTTCCATAGAAAACATTCTGTAACTAAAGTTTTCTGAAGTCCGGGTTGAATCTAATGCCTCATTCTCATAAGCATAACATTTATATCTACCTGAATATATATATATATATATATATATATATATATATATATATATATATATATATATATATATATATATATATATATATATATATATATATATATATAATATATTAAAGAAAAGCA
>OZ010571.1:106749946-106772446 GCA_963932145.1 Acanthosepion lycidas
AATTTCTTTTGGAAACTTACCATATACTTGATTATCAACGTGAAAAGGCAGTTGGTTTGTAAAACATGTATATGGAATTTGTTGTATATCTCATAGTTACAATTAATTTAATATGACTAAAGTTAGTTTCCTCTTGTGATTTAATATATTCTTTACTATGTGTTACAGCTGTATTAAATAATTTTGATTAAATGAAGGAGGCATGGTTGAGTAATTGATAGCAGCATGGGATGTAGAATCGGAGAGTCAAGTTTTAATTTCAGTCAAATCAATTGCATTCACTTATATTCTAATACCGTTGGGAAAGATATGAATCCTCTTCTTCTCCCCCAAACTATGGATAAATAGCAGGGAAGACCAGGTTCTATAGCCCTGGATCGCAACCAGTCTATTGCAGAAAGAAATGGCTACCTTCTGCGGGAAAAATATCTGCAACATCACGCCTGTATCAAACGATAGATGTTCACCTAGAACAGATTTATCCACATGGCACATAAATGATTAAATGAATTATGTTAGTCTGATAAATCGTTAACTTGGTAGGTAAATACTGGTACTGAAAAATTAGTACCAGTATTTGGTAGCTGAAAATTTGTCTATACAACAGAATTCACAACACCAAAATGTGTTCAATTCAATGCTCATATTTTACTCACAGTATCTCTTGTTGTTCCTGGAAAAATAATCATACAGTATGCTTCCCCACACTTTGTGCTTCTATATGAGTTGTGGTCAGACATTTAATGGGTCAGCATGAACACCAGCCAGTCTAGTCATATCAAATTTGTAATCGCAATTTTAGCCATTTCTTATAGGGAAACATTCGGCATTCATCAACAGTATCCAGTTCTAATTTCTCTTATCATTTATAAAATATATTTTTAAAACAATTTTCTGGAAAAAAGCTTTTTCATCTTCATTAACTGCATTCACTCTTAATAATGTTGACGGGATTTTCCTAATTAACCTTTTGTTTAATGACATGTGGAACGTCAACTTAAGTTGTTAGTTTATTTTGGAATCACATGTTCTATCCATTTTAGTTGTTGCTACTGTTGAAAGTCCTTAAATGATATGCTTTCTATTATTCGGTATCAAACTTTGTTAGTGATTCTAAAAGGATGTTGCTATCTAAGTTCCACTCGTGTCAGTCACTCGCAGTATATCACAAAAAAGTTGTCTTTCACTGTTTTTGTGAGTAGACAAGCTACAAAGAGTAACCTCGTTTTCCCATCAAAAATTGTAACATTCAGAAATATTAGGTTACATTTTGACCCCTATTAATACACGGACTTTTTTCAAGTACATAAAGCTTGCTCCTTTGTATAACTTCTTTTCAGAAACTTATGTTTTCAGTTTGGTTATCAATCAGATTATATAACCATGAACTAAGATATCGACAGACATCATTCTTTTTTGATGGTATAAGACATTGTTAATTACAATAGCTAATGATTTGAATATTGCAAGTCTGACTTATTCTAACATTGTCACCTTTACATGAATTATCTGCGTTTGAAAGTTGAATGATCATAGTTTCCAATCAGATTGGACATTCCATTCTTGAAATGGTGGGGGATATTTGACATCCTTTCATCTATGTTTTCATATGTCTACTCGAAATATCCAGTGGAAAGTCATACAAAGCAAAATTAATTATATTGACTGTACTTTTCCCAGTTTAATTGTGTGACAATGGCTGAAATTACATATTCATTGTATTCATAATTATTTGGTATGCTATCATGCTGAGTGATTATCTTATGCGTTTTCCATGCAAAATTCAAATATTAGCTTATTAATTTTAAATGGGAGATTATTTTGTTATAGTAATTTATGCTTGAAAAAGTAAAAACTGATTTTTAAAGTTTTTTTTAACAATTTTTTTTTAAATGATTTATGAGAGTTTTTAAGTATGTGCAATGTTTTAACATGGGAAATCAAAAATAAGTATACCTATTTATATATTATGACTTTGAAATTGTAATTTATGTTTTAAAATTTTATACAAAATATTTCATTTTTATATAATGTGACATTATGACTTTGAATCTTTAATTCACAAATGTCGTGGCTGTTTTCATTTATATTGGGAGGGAAAATAATTTTATTTCATTTTACAAATTACAAAATGAAACATTGTTTAATATTTAAATAAAAATAGAATTTTACTGATGACAAAATACAATATATGCTTTATTAAACATTCAGATGTCGAACTTGGCATAATCTTTTACACAAGAAAAGTATTTTATTATATATATATATATATATATATATATATATTTCTAACAATTCCGTATTGTGAAATTGCTTGGTTCATTCAGTTAGATTGATGAGGCCCTTCTTACTTCATATTTTGTCATCTGAATTCGGCTCTAGCCTTGAGGTCAAATACGATAATGTCTTTTCTCTTTTTGAGGAAAAACAACTCGTTAACAACTGGCTCAATGATGTACAAATATTGTAAATATTTTTGTTCCATACATTCAAACGTCTTGCAGTTCATCATTTCAAAGCACAAGTTCAAAAACACCATTTTATAAAAGGTTCAAATTTGACCAGACTGACACAATTGAATGCGTTATTTTTTATCTCTTCCCTGGTGGCTCTCTACTTCTGAAAAAAAAAATTTGTGCTGTAAAATTTCTAATGCAACTGTCTGTATTTCAGTAAACTGTTGATTTCTTCTCTGGGTTTTGTTGAAGATATACAGTCGTTGATTATGGAATTCATTATTCTTTTTTAATTTCAAACCTACTCACTGCATATATTTCAATTAAAAAATTTACAAAGTAATACAATTTATCAAAGGATGGATAGGTAACTCTGGTCTAAAAATACATTGACCAGAAGGCTAAATTAAGCTATCTTGCTCGATTTAGAAACCCAATTTTCAAGGCAGAAAATCTAGGCTTAACTTTCCCTTTCACATTCATGCTACATATTCTAAGAGCGGTCTTCGCTCACTACTTAAATCTTCCATTGCCCCTGCAGGTAAATAGAAGTTATGTAGAGAGTTATTGATAGTGTTAAATTTTACCTGGGGCTTGTAATCATTTCTGTAATGTTTATCAGTGGAACAGTAAAAGTAGTAGGGTTTCTTGTAATTCCATTAATGGGCATAAAAACCTCTCTAAATGGAAGTTCCTTTTGATGAAATGAACATCTAATAGTGTGCAGCTATCTTTTAAGTTTTTTCTTCAAGAACTCACAATCAGTGTTTGTACTCGTGTTGTCCATATGAACTACAACGCCCTCTGCTGTAAGAACACCATTTGCATCAACGTTATGGATATCCCTCTGGGTGAAACATCTTCTTTCGATGTCAATCACTGGTGAAAATCTAGTGGCGATCTGGTCCTTTAGTTTTCTTAAATCTTTTTGCCGTTTTCTTTTGTAATTTGTTCGTAATGCAAAATGAATTTATCAACTCTTGTAGTTAACACAAATGCGCATGATATTTTCATGGTTTTGAACCTACTTCTGATGGGTGATTTATTTTTCTCTAGACTTTTCCCTCACTATTTTTGACGTATCAATGATAATGTCCTTTAAGTGAATGAAAATCCCATATCGTGTAGGTCGAATAAGATGTCATTTTCAAGCCATCCCCTAAGTTGGAAGATACTTCAACCTTAATATGTTCTATAGCATATCTAGAGATTTTAAGTTGTCCTAGACTATCTAACTGGCTCAAAACTGTCATTGGTTGCTTCTTCCTAGGAAAACATTAGTTGAAAAATATTCATAGAGACAACATCTGTAAAATTCTGTTGTTGCTAGCATTCAGTCTACCCATCTAATATTTCGGCTTCACTTGCACATTTTTTTTAGATATTCTAACAACATCTTTGTCAATAGTTCAAACTTGGAAACTACCTTTCTCCTGATGTCTCTCTCTCTTTTAAGTATTTTCTTTATTTAATGTAAACCTGAAATTTAAAAATGTGTAAAATTTTAAGAGCAGATTTAGCATGCATGAAAAATATGGATGGAAATATCACAATTTTAATTACCAAAGAATGAAAGATTATCAGAAGTAAATTTATATTTTTCAACTAATTTAAATTTTGAAAATCAGGACATGAATTAGTTCAAATGAAACAGCGGAAAAGAAATACAAGAATAGAATTAAAAGTATCGTCTTGTGAGTGCAAATATTTCCCTATTTTAAAAAATTCTAAAACAGAATGAAACGGTATCAATATCCAAAATAGGGAAATATTGTTTCTTCCACGGAAATAAACAGTGTTTTGAATAAATTCAAATGACTTCAAAGACACAATAAATGTAAATTAAACAAACTTTTTCAATTATGTCTTCTAAAAATACAAAAGAACTTATTAATTTTACACACTGTGTCAAACAAAATGTTTATAGTCGTGAGAACTTAGATAATACCCATCAAATGAATGTTCCAGTAGAAAATTCATAAAAATAATAAACTTCTTTTACTACTGTTGACTTAATAATGTTTTTTTTTAATTCATTTTAATGTGAATTTTTTGCAGATTGGCCTAATATTTTTTTCACTGAAAAATGCCAAAATCTAAATTTTATCTGAGTAAAAACAATTGACTTTCATCGTTTGCTACAACCTCTGTACATATTGTATTTCATCTCTATTTAGTCTTTATAAAGTGAATATTTTTATATTACTCATCATTCTGATTTATTTTTTAATATTTTTTAGAATGAGTTAATTTTGCAATTTGAAAACATTTTATTAAATGACATTTACACATTTGTTTCCATATGGTTAAGGATGATTTGATAGTGTTAAATCTTTCACTAAACACCTGCATAAAATTCAGTTCTCTAATTTGAACATGAACCTAAACATTAATCTCATTTCCTCCAAAAACACTAATGATTTCAAAAGATTGTGTCATTATTTATCAAGTCAAACCGCAACTTTGTTATAGAGTGCAACACCACGGTTCCAAAAGAAACATGCCCTATTCATGATAGCAGTCTGAGATATTTAAAGTGTAAAAGTCTTACCTTTTTATGTATTTTATATGAAAACAAGAATTTTACATCAAATATCATTAAATTTGTTAAATTATGTGTATTATTGTGGAATCTATTATCCACAGACTAATAGAAGTAACTAACTCTATAAGGAATTAATCAGTTCTCTTAGTGATTGGAGAATAAAATTTCTATTTGGTGAAGTTTTGAAAGATAGCCTAAATTGACAGTCTGTGACGTTGATTGGATGAATGAAAAAATAATTTAATTAAAAAACAATATATATATTTTTTAATACTGAGATATATTATTTTAGATTTTAATCCTATCAAACAGGTGAGTTACTGTTACTTTGCTTACATTAGAACAAGGATCAGAAAACTTATATGTGTGTCTCTTTACTGGTTCACGTGAGCTTCTGACTTTGCCAATTTAACGTTGAAGACTTGGCATTGTCACTAATGCTTCCAGTTGTTTAAGTCTCATGTTAATGTTTGACTGTGGCAGAAATTATATGTGGCTCTGAAACTCATTCATCAACATAGCACTCTGGAGATTGGTGTCTCTACCATAATGGTTTGCTTACTTGGCATAGGTTTGAGCACAGTATTTCAATTGCTTGTCATTTACACCTATTCATTGATTTCATGTCTCCCAATTAAATAATTTATTCTGGAAAAAATATTATAATATGTCAATGAACCCAGGATTATTAGCGTTAGTTTAATTGTATTCTTGAGACTTGCTGAAAAATTCTGGCCACATCTTTTGTCCATGAAAAATCTATTATATGTGGGTCATGTAATAAGAAATCTGTTCATATGCAAGGTCATGCAATTATTGATTTCAGAGACATATCATAATTTATTGAGATAACATGACACAAACTCTTTCCAGAAGTACTCCACATATTTGCAGAATAATGTAATATCGAATTTCTCCACTTCACAGGATTCCATTTGATTCAACATAATAATAGGCCATTACTTTACGAAATCAAACTATATATATATTAGGATATTACACCAAAAACATGTCAAAATTGCTACACAATTGCAGTCATGTTTTGTTTTGTATCAATGCATCTCATCAGGTGATTGTAAATTACTGGCAAGTGAATGATTCATTTAGATTTAAAAGCAAAATATGAGAAAAAAGTGAGGTATTAAGTTTTCTGGGTTTTACTCAGAACAACCAATCAAATATGACCTACGTTAAGTTTAAACTGAAATCAAGTTCAGTAAATATGATGATAGTTGTCCAAAGAAATAGAAATAGGAGGAATCATTTAGTACACCCCCCCATTTCATCAATGAGTTAGTACTACATTAGGCCATAAGTTCCTCCAATTGATTGATAAACATTTTCCTAAATACAAGTCTTAGTAAAATATTTAACAGCAATACATTAAAACAATGGTATAGCTGCACCAATAATATTGAGAAGAATATAAAGTTACGAAATAAAATTTTCAACCAAATTAATAATCTGTGTTATAACACACATTCCATGGAAAATATTATTAATTATATTGGCCACTGTAATCGTAGGTATTTTTACCAATTCCCATTTAACTAAATCACGTCTATCTTTGTAATATCTGCTGATTGAAAATTTCTACATTGTTATTTTTAAGAATTTTTCAAGACTAGGTGTTATCAACATGTATTTCCTTTACTAATAATACTTACAGAAATAATATATCACTTTTTAAATATTTTTGGAGTTTGAAAGATGATAATATAATAACTAAACTGAAATGGAAAATTTTTAAAATGGAAAAGAAAAATTAGATACTTATATGAAACCTGTTTTCTGTGTTACACAATAAAAAATGGAAATTATCATGTTTTTGTTAAGAATTATTCATTGAACTAAAGATCTGAGTTAATGGTAAATTGTAAACACAGTCTACCTTTTACATTACAATTTAGTTAAACTTGGAATTTTACAAAACTTTTTCTTAGATTTTCGTTTAAATATGTTGCATCATTTATTTTTCTATCTGTAACATTAATTTTGTATTAATCTGATGGTAGTATTAATAACATCGTGTATGGATGTATTGGTATTTAGTTGGTAATTTTCACATTTTGCATTGATTGGTTATGGTTACTAATATCTTATATAAAGAATCTTTAGTCAACAGTTGCTTATTAATTAGCAAGTAAATCAATACATGTAAATTATTTACTGCTTTCTTTAAAAAGCTATTATCAACTGTAAAAACATTTTATGTAGGAAACTCACAAAGCATATATCATGTATATTGTATTTTGTTAAATTACCACACCAACAAATGTCTTGTGTGTATAATTTATGCATCCATTAACATCTGTTTCAGTTTAATGTCTGTGGTGCCAATCTATCATGACACATTTATAAGAATTATTCTTTTTAAATTTTACTTTTTCACTTAGTTTAAAATTAAAATAGGTCATATTTGATTGCTTGATCAGATTAAAGCGCACAACACGTATAACTCTTATTCTTATTTTTTTAGTAAAATGAGGTTGTATTTTGCTTTGAAATCTAAAAAAATCTTTCACTTACAAGTAATTTACAATTACTTGATGGGATGCAGTGAAAAGCATGGAGACACGACTGCAATTGTGTACAAATTTTGACATGTTTTGTTGTAATATCGTAAAATAAATAATAACGGTCTACTTTGTATTGAGCCTTCTTTAAAATTCTATGTTACGAACGCTGGAATTGTACTCTATTCCTCCTCATATACTCCGGATATATATATATATATATATATATATATATATATATATATATATATATATATATATATATATATATATATATATTGTATAAGTGTGTGTGTGTGTATGTATTGTAATGTACTTATGGTCTCAGTTGACGGCTTATGTAAGCCAAAAGCATAGGTAGCATTAAAAACATGTATCAATATGGTGATTTTCTGTTATCTTTCAAAGATAATGTTATGAAAATTGACGATATGGAAGGAATTTGCATACAATAAATAGACAAAACTTGTCCATATTATTTAAGTAAACGGGCATTAATGAAAAAATGCTGCCTAAATATACACAATATATATATATATATATATATATATATATATTACAATCAACATAAAGAATTGATTTTTCTGAGGACATTATTTCTCATACATTCTGTCTCTCTCTCTGTATCTCACTCTCTCAATAGGGATGCTGAAGGTGACATCATTTACGTCATTGTCACATAATTTTATCCATATCAATCTTATGTATAGTATACGTTTGTGGGTCTCGATGCTTTTTTATGTATTATTTTTGTTCTCAATTTTAAATGATATATATATATAATCGATTATTTATTTTTATATATATATATATATATATATATATATATATAGAGAGAGAGAGAGAGAGAGAAAGAGATTAATAGTAAGTCGGTTCAATAAGAGCTTATTTCAAAATATAACAATCTTTTGATAACTGGAGGAAGAAATGTCTTAAATTTTATGCCAACAAAACTCGCTTTTAATTGTCAGAAATAACCGTTTTTACCTTCCATTATCATGTCTGCTAGGCGAATGACTCACTGGGCTATTTGTGGATAACATTGTTGCTGACATGAAATGATAATATACAATTGCATGGTCTGCTGCTAGGAAATCTTTTTCACGGTTTTGTACAGGCATTTTTTTTTGTCAGAACCTATCTTATCCATTTATAGAATTACACTTTGTTCTTGCTCTGAATATTACTGCTACTTGAGGTCTATTGCTTCTGCTATATATTTAGCGATTCTTAATAACATCTGAAGAAGAACCAGCAAAATTACTGGTCCTGACCTGGCATCAAGACTTCAATCAGTTTTGTACCATAATGTAGCCTCGCCATGTATTTTCTATAAATAATTTAATAGTAATTGTTCTGATAAACTTTATTCTGTGATACCAAGAATTTATGAATTTAAGTGCAGTGCTAGATTAGTAGCTCATTCTATTGATATTGCCCTTGAAATGGCTACAATTTCTTTAACTTGAAATGGTAATAATTTATTCTGTCGCACTTATAGCTTGTGGAAATCTCTTCCTACTTCATGCTGCTTGTCAAACTTGATCTTCAAAAATTGAATTAAGTAACAATTTTTATGTTCAGTCATCTTTAATTTTGTTCTTTTATTTTCTCTCTGGTTAATAGTAATTTTGGTCTCATATTTTCTAACGCACATTAACCCGCGTCTTAGTGGTTCTATTGTCTTGATTGGGTTGAAATCATTAAAAATCTCTTTAGAAATTTAGGCTTAAACTCATACTTATTCAATCAGATCTTTAGCATATCATTATTATCCACACCTACTCTGTCAAAGGCTCTCTCTCTCTCCCATCACTTCTCACCTTTTCTTTCAGAGTCGCTAAATCCTATAGCTTTGTTGTGCACCCCCAGCCTAACGAGTTAAACGGCTTTCTTTTCCCTCTTCGGTTGGGGCCGATGCGTCGTCTTGAGTATGTTGATTCAGTTTCCCAAAATGTGTCGATAATTGGACTAAGGCTAGTGTGACCCCTTCTAGATACGTTGCTGTCACCAGTTAAGAATTAATAATTTTTAGATTACGGCCGTGCTATCTTTTGTCACTTTCGTCAAGTTCTCTACTGCCGGATGCTGATTTGAGAAATCAATTCACAAACGCTAATGTAATAATAATCCATTTGACACCCACTCAATTCTTCAAAGTAATAATCAAAGAGAAAATTCTCACTCAATTCTTCTATAATGCTTGTGTCTGTATTTTCGATTTCGGGAATTGATGGTATGGTCATTAGCGATGGTTGCCATGCGCGCAATCCCGGTCATTTCTGAGCCGACACCTTTGCGCTTGTCTTCGGGCCTGGTGAGCTCTCGCTTATATAGGCCCCTCCCCACAAATTCAACATACATACATACATATATGTGTATATGTATATAATTTTTCCTCGCCCGACCGTGTTAATCTTAACAGATCTTTTTAGTATCAATATTGTAATATCTTTAGAATCTTCTTAGATATATTTCTGTAAATATTATTGGATTTTGGGCGAACAGAACCAACTCAAGCACACCCCAAGCAAAGGAACTGACAAAATCCAGATGTGCTTTTTGTCTAAAAGATTTTGGGTCTATATTTTATATAAGGGCACACACGTTTTGGACAAATAATATAATGTAAACAGATATCCAAATTTAATTTCCCATGGTTAAAGAAGTCCAGACAACACATTAATCATGTCTTCTTATCGGCTTGAACTTGGTAGATGGGAAATATTGGTTTTGCTCAATATTATTGAATATTGGTTAGTTAATTATTTGTTCGATTCTCCTTGGAACTGTTCATAAATCATTTTTTTTAATTAATCCGTGTTTTTTGGCCTGTTTCATTTTTGTTCAACCGACTCTCCTTAGAATTTTAATAATTTCCATCCAATTATTATCACTATCTAGTAATTTGGTGCAATTAAAAGATTAAACCGGGTCTGTCCTTTCTCACATAAGTGCTCGATAATTACACAGTAGAAGTTAGATTTAATACGTTAGAATTCCAAACACGTATTCTCTAAAATGTCCTCAAATCAATGGCGATTTCTCTACAGCATAACATATTTTAAATAAGTAAAATTATGTTCAAATTTTAGCCGTTGAGTATTTGAGGTAGCTATAAACTTTCTTTTTATACTAACATCATCTTGTAACTTCTTGTCAAGTGTAAATCCCTGATTATAAGGAAATTAGATTTTAATTATTTTCAATTTGAGAACCAACAAAATATAATAATTACATCATGGTATTGGTTATATATTTCGAAATGTAAGTAAAATATCTGCTCTTTCTAAAGAAAAAAAAATACAAATGGCTGTTCATTTTTTCAGAAAGACAAAAGATTGTAAAGCAAAAAAAAAAAAGAAAAACACTTCAAACTGACATTACGGGGCAGATTTTTCAGATAGTACGTCTACTGACTATTCGCGGCATTTTAATGGCGTGTAGATTGTTGATAAACTGAAAGCAATCATTTTAAAATATCGAAAGTCATACCTGAATCTTAAATAAAACGTACTAGAAAAATGGGCATTGAATGCTATGTGGGATAGGTGAGATAATAAAATAATAAAAACTTGTTTATACAGGAATTTCTCATTAATATAAATATTATTTTTATTCTTGTTATATACTGTACCTAAGAACCCTAATGGGTATGTCCCAATCTTCATAAATACGTTGGACAGTATTGTAAGTCGTGGTAATATGCTGTCTAAGGAGTCCACCATTAGCAGCGATTTACTTATTTCACTCCGCTGGCGAGAATTTTATTTTCATCATGTTATAAATATTAACATTTCATTTCCAACCTCTTTTTTGCTTATTCTTCCTCTAGTAACCTTTTCTAGGATACTACAATTATGTAATACTATTAGAGACTTTATCAATGTTTTATTATTATTTTGTAATTATTTTTTAATTATTTCTCCCCAATCAGAGCGGGAATGCCACTCGCCCGCAAGGCGTTACAGAAAGTTAGAGCAAGAGTAAGGAGACGTCATTGAGTGGAGGATAAAAAGAAAGACGGGAAATTATGTCAAGGCATTAGAAGATGCCGGTTGACATTATATTTAAATATGTGAAAACTATAACTGACAGGGAAGCAAGTAGAAGGAAGGGAGTTCCACAGACGGGAAGTGTGAGACAGGAAGCTATTGATTTGGATTTTTCTTAAATAGTGCATATAAAAACATCTGACCTAGTTTAAGGAGTCTTACAAAAAAAAAAAATAAATAAATAATTGTGCTTCCCACTGAAATCGAACAAGGATTCATTTTTTTTTTAATTTTATTTTAATTTGTTTTATCAAGGAAAGAGCATTGTACACAAATCGTGCCTCTGACACTTTGGCCACAGAGACCATCATACCTGAACGAATTACGTCTTAAAGGAAAGTGCATCTCTCCTTGGGAAATCTACGAATCTCTATGTGATGACAACATATTTGTTTAAGGATTTTATTTTATGGAACCTTAGTTCCTATTATAAATTTTATTTCTAGTGAAACCTAGGCTAGAGCTCGTCTGAATATCTGGGCATAAAGAATAATGGAAAATAACGATAAATTTGTAATACTTTTACATTAATTCTTACATTACCTATTACATTATCTTGTATTATTATAAACGTTATTTTTAATGGATACTCGCGTTTAAGTTTTTATATTTGATTTGGTTTTCATAAACAAGAAAATTAAATGCAACCGGCCTAGATTGAGAAGTCCTTTAAAAGATAACGTTTAAGTCTTCTCACTATCGATTGGTTGTTATTAATTTCACAAGAAAATACAAAACAGGGATATACAGTTCTAACACATGTATCCACTGAAATAAACTTTATAATGATACAAGATAATGTAATATGCAATGCAAGAGATGTAAAAGTATCCAAGTGTAAGTTTAGTTACTACAAATGTCCAAACAATATATTTTAAAAGTGCTCAATGCAAATAAATACCTAATAATAATAATAATAAGAAGAAGAAGAAGAAGAAAAAGAACATGTTATAAACCACTATAAATAACTGAATTTTTTGTTTGTTTGCGTAAATAACATAAATATGCACAAGCATTTTTGACATTTAGCCGGTTATAACATGTTTTTGTTATAGTTGTTAATAAATATTATTATTAATGTAAAAACATCAAAATCTATGGTTATTTTCCATTATTCATTATTTCCAAATATTCATTGTTATCTTCGGTTATTTCCAAATATTTAGGAGCGATCTATTCTAGGATTCACTACTTCAGCAAAAATCCGACAAGCTATTTCCCCGGAGTCTAAACACTCACTTCATCTCTATTCCAAATGCAATGAGAACGTTCTACCCAGACATCTTTTTTTCATAACCAATTTCTTCATGGGAATTCACAAACTTTTCTATTTACCACTTTCTATTTCATTAATAACACATCTAATTCATCAGAACAATTTTAACTGTAACCTGTCTCCATTCTTTGTTTCTCTCTCTATATATATCTCATTCTTTCTTTCTCTCTCTCTCTGAGGATGACAGAGAGAAACTCTTTTATTAGGTGAAAGTTAATATAAACCAATCAGGTCGAGAGTATATGAATATCAATTTAATCACTGTTGCTAGCAGCGAAGCGTCAATGGAGCATCACGTTTATCATCGAACTTCCAGCACCTCTCAAACTGATTTAAATGTTTAACATGAACATGTATGTGATTCCATGACAGGGCAACTAGTTCGCCATATTAAAATGTTCCCTAGCATAAGTCACCGTTAAACTCAGGCGCAGACGGTGCACTGATTACCACCCCACAAGATTACCGAAGGCTGAAAATATCGGAATATCTAATAAACACCGATTAAGTACGTTCTGTACTTTTGTTGAAAGTGTTTCTTCAGGAGTCAGTCAAACGTATATAGAAAAATGAATCTATATATTTAATACTAAGATGAAGATAGTAACACTACTTTCTGTTTGTAATAAATGTACCCTAATCTGCACTGATTTAGCTATATATATATATATATATATATAATGTGTGTGTATTTGTTATCATGAATGCATCTTGCTATTGCTACCCATATTGCTAATTGAGGAGCTAAAGTTTGTGTTCTTTTTTTTATTTCGGGTTTTCTCAAATGCAATGCCTGTAGGCTTGTATGAATGAAAACGTATATGAATCTGAGATTATAGAAAAAATTGAAAAGTATATATTAATGATAATATATGAAAAATTAAATATAGATAAACAACCTAATATGCATAAAACCTTTGCCATAGTTATTTGCTCACTTCCGAAATATTTTTCTTATTTCTACTTTTTCTACTCTAATAACATGATCCTATTTCTGACCACTTGTCCATGTCATTCCTTCAGTAATATAGCCACTATTATTATTATTATTATTATTATTATTATTATTATTATTATTATGTTGCATACTTAATTCCTACTGAGTCCCAATAACAGACATAAAGTCAAAAATGGCAGCATGGTATTTTCACTTAACATATGTGTAAAATGAAATAAAAATTCAATTAAAACGGTGTAAAAATAAATAAATTTTACATAGATAAAGCCCTTCGTTAGATACGAACTATGATTTTGAGAACAAATTCTCGTATTCCGGTTGGTGGGTTTACAGAATTCCTTTAATGAGTCTATCAAACCCATTGACCAAACAAAGCTGTAATAACTGATGTCGTCATGTGCCAAATTTTCTCATAGATTGGTATTTCGAGATATTTGTATTTCGACATATTCATGAAGAATTGCAATGATAATTATTGATCCTATATTTATTGGAACTAGACACGGGGCCATAGGAGTTGTAGACACTATACATGCGGTTACAATTTGTAAATATTTTATTAAACTGTATTAGCAGGGGTTCCTTTATGAAAGTTTTTCTCTAAAATAAGAAAAATCAGTTTCATGAGATCTTGTAGAATGTGCTTTATTTTATGTACAATTCCACTTTCGTTTGTGGGTGATCTTGTCTCGACGGAGCTTCATGTTCTTTGCAGCTCTTATCAATATTAATTTAGTGTGAAAAAGGTTTGGGGTTACTTGATCCATAGTACAGAATTATAAAACTCATCATCGAGAAATTATATCCGATACACAAATTTATTATTAGAATGACGCATCTATTATTTACGAAACACTATTTCTAAAAGCGGATCCAGAATCTCCATTGACAAGTTAGTGGCAAGGGTGAGATTATCTCTTTCCTGAGAGAAACTATTCGGCATTGATTGACCGAGAATTTAAAGTTACTCTCAGTTGAAATTCTGAAACATATAAACTAATTTTTTAATAAATATTTATCATAATAGCCTTATTAAATTCATTGAAATATATCGCTCATTTTGTTAAAGATGGGTGTTTACCTAACCATTTGTTTAATGCATTGTTGGAACTTTTAAAAAATATTGTTCTTCTATTTACATGTACCGCCATTTGTGTTGTTTCTCTTCAGAGACATCAAGAATGTTCGCTTTGGTATTTGATAAAGCTCTTTGTTTATTTTTTTGTTGCCCCAATCTATAGATTAAACGACCGATTGTTTTTTTAAAACTTAAACCTTTCATTCGCTGGAGGCATTTTTATACTAGGATCTGAAAAGACTGTTGTATGTGAATGGTAACGTGTTGAAATGACTGAATTACTTTTCATTGTTATAGAAGCCACATATCTCGTACATATGGTAATTGTGGAGTTAGCTCCACTTATTTTCTTAAAACAGCTACTAGCGGAAGCTCTTCAGACTATAAATAATCTGCGACATTTTTTGTTACTTTTTCCGCTTACAGGCTAACATGTTAATCTCTCGAAGATAATGAGGTTCCCATTGGTAAATTTACGAATATACACACACACAAACAAGCATACACTTACTTCACATCCTTTGAACTTTGAATGTTTCCACATATTTTACTCACATACTTGTCTTTGTGACTTATATCCCTTTTTTGTTAATGCATATATATATTTCTGTGTCTTTGTATTTTATCATGGCGAACCCAGATGCAAGTCCTCCATTTTTGTTGTGGGTTTTCCGGCAAACACGTTTTTTTCCATCTCAAAATACCAGACGTGCATAACGCGCACAGCACAAGTTTTATGTTTAGATATGCCATCTATCGTGATAAAAGAGTTGAAATTGAATAAAGACATAACTCTCTATCTATCTATCTATCAATCTATCTATCTATCTATCTATCTCGATCTCTTCGTATCTGTCTTTCTTTCTATCGAATAATGTGCTAGTAGTTTATTTTTTCACAATGAAATACATACATACATATATATATATATATATATATATATATATATAATTCACCTTTAGGTTACCAGTAATTGACCATTGCACTCAAATTACCATACGATCTACTAACCAATAAGCATTTTCCTCAGATATCCCAAGTATAAAAAAGAGAGTACTGAGGCCACATATTCAAGATAACAGACAGACGTGCCCAGATATGTAAACATATGAATAGAAATGGACGTTGATCACTGATAATATTGCGGATAAAAGCAAATCGACCAGCGATTTCCTGATTATTGTCGCTACGACCATCGCTTGGCACAAATGGGGAAAGATAAGAGCGATTGATATACGCGCGGTCGGCGTTATCATCTCCTTCTGGTCTTACAGTGAGTGACATTCACTCAGATTGTGACACCATCAAAGACACCTCAAGAGATATTCACATTATTCGGAGAATATCACAAGAAAATCGAAAAACGAAATGCTGAGATTTAATGAACGAATCTAAAAAGATGGAGAGACAATAGGACCAACATATAACACCACGCATACAGAATCGTTGTTTTTGATGATTTACTTTTTTGGAAACCCACCAAAATCTAAGTTAACTAGCGTAGCAATCAGTCGCGCATCTATCTATCTATCCACACACAGACACACACACACACACACACATATATATATATATATATTATTATTTATTTGAAAATTATAACATAAATATGTTATAAAATCACTACAAAATAGCCATTATTTTTCAACTCTTCTGTAAAGTTTCTTCATGTCTATCTCAGTATATTCATATTTATCTATTTATCTCGGTCTTTTCATATCTATCTATCTATGTAGAGGTAATGAACAAAAAAAAAACTGTAGAAATGACCATTGTATAATTCTACGCATACGTTATGGATACTTTTCATATTTTTTCTAGGTTATTTTTATTTTTTGCAGGCCATCAAACGACTAACGTTAACCCATCATGTAATCTATCTATCTATCTATCTATCTATCTATCTATCTACTAACTATCTAGATTTAAAAAATGAAAAGAAAAAAACACTATTAAAATAGAGCCTCGTATTTAGCTGCATGTATGAGGTTATGCTGAAAATTTCATAGGCTGACTATTCTCTCTGAGGATAACAATAGATTTTCCAGATAACAGTTTGACTTTTTTATCCATATAGTGACGGGGGAGATGAATATATACCTTTCCCAAGGCTATCTACACGTTTTTTTGTAAAACACCGTCCTACCTCTACCTTATATATATATATATAAAAGTGAACATAGAAGTCAACACTTAGAGGCGACAGTCTGTTTCATGCTATATGCAAACGTCAGGCCACCTGACGATAGCATATAGCATGAAACAGACTGTCGCCTCTAAGTGTTGACTTCTATGTTCACTTTTATATTTATACACGCTCTATCACTGATATTGAGCACTTTATTCCATAAATATAGCACACCTTAAGACTATATTTCTTTATATATATATATATATATATATATATATATATATATATATATATATATATAATGTGTGTGTATTTTGTATTCTCAAATCTATTTAAAGTTCATTATTTCTCCACCAGATTAACGTCTATAATTTTTTTAAACATTTCACCTTAATCATGACGACAGTGCCACTAGCACGCAAGCAGTTACAAAGGGTAGAGAACAAGAGCAAAGATCCGTGCTTGGAGAGAGGATAAAGAGCTGGCATAGAACAATATCAAGGACGTCAATTGACATTACACTTGGTTATCAAGGAAGCATGTAATTGGAAGAGAATTTCACAGGCGGCACGTGCGAGAGAAGAATCTATTTGAGAAAAGACAGTTATATTTAATCGTTTCGAGAAAGAAAAGGCGGGACCGAGATGACAACCTTGTAGCTTACTTAAATCCATGCAGTCTGGGAACCAGCGAAAGCAAATCGCCGGAACATTTGCCGTGAAAATACTCATAGAAGAGACACAGGGAAGCTACGGTACATCTGTGAGAAAGCGACTGTTGACTAGATACCAGATCAGGACATATTACATTGAATATCTGAACTCCGAAACTCTAAGAGTGATTTCCACTTTGCTTTATCTCTATGATTCATGGCATGAGTCTCTTTAAAATGCCTTTGAAAAATCATTTTTAATTCATTCTGCTGACAATTTTATACGTTTTATACGTATATTTTAATAACCTCAGTATCCCATATCTCAACAAATATAGATATTTCAAAATATTACATTCTTTATATAGGTTAGATAAGCTTGATAAGATCCTTATTAAAACTACAGACGTGTCGCCCTGTATCTTTATTCAGAGTGAATCTGATGATGACTTTTGTAATTTACACTTTCGTTTTACCATTTTCAAGTCGTAAAGCTAGCGAAAAATTCAATGTAGCAATCAAACCAGATTTACGATTCATTTACTGCTTCATTCAACCTGCAGGCCTATTATGTTGTGACATCTACACATAGACATTCCATAAAAATGCCTACTATTTGATTACCGTGTGCGGAATGAATCATTTTAAGCCTAACTGTCCACATATATAAACATGCAGATTCCAATACATGTTTTATATACCGATGAACAATAATGGCCTTATTATTTGTCACTTCACTTGAACCTTTACTAACGTTGTCATTCCGACTTTCTGTATCTGCTATTTTACTGTGTTCCTTTGATAAACTAATTTCATCATCGTTACAAAATGTCTTGCGCAACATTATCCAGCACCTCATTAATTCTCTGCTTAAGTTCCCCTGGGCTTGTAGGAAGAGGGGTGGATATAGACCTATCCTTTCACATAGCCTTATAGCCAAAAAAAAAAATAAAATAAAATAAATAAATAAAACAAGGTGGCAAATCAAATGAACGTGGTGGCCATTTCAACAACACATTTTTATAATTGTTGGCATTTTCCTGGTAGATACAGACCGAGATTAGTCTGCACTGAGTTTCTGGGGAGTGATCCACAAAACATACTAGAGGTGTTTAGCAGGAGCTGGACTACCACTTTGAGTGCGCCGTGTCAAAGTTGATGAGCATATTAAATATCTGTGAAGTTTTGTGTAATCGGGTATAAAATCTACATCATTTTAAATATTTTCTTCGGAATTTGATAAATAAGTCTTTTATTACTCAACATGACGTCTATTTAATGCAGTTTGCTTAGGACATATAGTGACTCAAATATTCACATTTTAAATTATGTCAATTTGTTTGGGACAATTTGTGTATATATCGCATTATATCATTCAAATATTACTCTTCAATTTATTTTTTATTTAAAAATTTAAGTGAATATTTTAAATACAGGATGTAATGGGTAAATTCTCGCCATTTTATATTTTTAATTTCGCGCATGCGCATGTATTTTTTTTATTTTTATTTTGTCGACTACACAGTGTCAGTTGAGGACTCTATGTGAGAAAAATTGTTTCATGAAGGAATTCACTCTGCCAGAAATTTAGAAACGGCATACTGTACTGCTTGGCATTCGCATCGGAAGCTCCAATACGAACAGAGAGAACAACCGTTGTCTTGCTGCTTCCCCAAAAGATGACCTGAGGGTAACGAAAGACAGATATCCACTCAACATCATGCTATTTTTTAAAGATCACCAGTGATGTCCACGTTATGTCGTCATTTATTTTCCATGTGGGCCTCAGACTCAACACGGAGGTCTATATAAAGTGCCTTGAGGAGATAGTGCTACCCCGGATCAGGAGGGTTACTGTTGGAATAATCTATGTCTGACAGCAGCATTCTACACCATGCCACACAAGCGTGAGCACCCAGACGACCGCCCGCCTGACATCTGGCCACCTAACCCTCTAGACGGTAACATCTGTCCATTTGTTTGTTACGGAACAAAAGCGGTTTCCGGGAGGGCAAAAACCCCACTGATTTTTTTCTTTGATATAAAATACCTTTCAGTGAACAAGGGTACGACTCACTATTTACATTCCATCCACTTTAAGAAGCTCGGAGCGTATAACGGCCGAAACGTTGTAAGAAATATGGCGACATAGATGAGGACAATAGCCCGAATAATGTAAATAGTTTACATAATGCCTCATCTCAGAAATATAGACAGATACTGAAGTGTTGTCTCCTTGTGTACTTGGATAAGTGTATTTAATTTTGATGAAAGAGTGTCCCAGCGGTTGTGCTGGCACAACCTCCTTACTGAAAATGTTCCCCGTGATTTAAATTAAATTTAAATTTGAACAAGTAAATGACTCCTATCTGCACAAATTATAACATTGCTTTATAATCAGTCATCATTGTATTACAAAACAAAACTAAAAATTGTGTGACATGAAGCAAGGTGTGGTTAATCCTGCTAGCATATATATATATATATATAAATTACCAGCCTTTTTTGCCTATAGCATTACATTTCTTCTCAAATAATATGCATGACTTCTTCAACACATCTTCGCCCAAATTCTGCAGCGAGGTCCTAAGTTGATCTTGAGAATGAGATGCAATATGGGCTGTATATTAGTTATTAGCATTCATCTAGGACTTGATAGACTCCTAAAATATCGGCAGAATTGCCTCTCGTGTTAATTATGCATCAAATTGACCGTGTGTGCAGCTCTCTTTTGAGTGAATACGTTGCGGCTTCTGAAGGTCGCTGACAACCAGGGCAACTTATCTCCCTCCAATATTTCTCGTATTCTCTACTATTGTCACTCCTTCAATGAATAACCCGGGCTATTTTGAACCATCAGAAGGAAAAGTAGTGCAAACTATGACAGTAGTTGTTTATTTTTTAATAATTTCACTTCAAACAAGTCCATGAAACTTCTAAGATACAAAGGGTTACTGAGTGTTAGAGAGCACGAGTAAAAATACTATTAAGAAGATAGAGTAAGAAAAAAATATGAAAATGTCAGGATATTATGATTGACTGGGAAACAAGAAGGGGGAAGAGAGTTCCATAATCGAGAAGTGCAATTTAAGAAATCATAGCACAGAGTTTACGGTTGCATATAGACATTTCAGTTATAAAATGACGAGACCCTGTCGCAAATATAGTATTACATTTAAACTCCTAAATTCTAGGTAACATAGATCGCTTGAAATATATCTGGACATTGAATGTTTACCGTTTTTGACAGGTGACCACAGACTTCAGTGAAAAACTCCTCGTTCGATCAAACGAAAATTTGGCTAAGGGAATACTATATCAGTTTTTGTTTCTTCTGCCAAAAATGTTTCCTTAGGGCAGCTGTTAGGATGAAAGGCCGTATGGTTTTCAACACAAATCCTCTCACGCAATCTTCTTTAGTGACCTATTCGAAATATTCAGATGTTATGCCATCTTTCACATGCTAACTGTTAACTGTCTCAATGAATTCCCTTGAAATAACTCAATGATATTCTGCTGGATATACTGAGATTGTTTCGTCCTCTTTAATTTTTTGCCACACATTGATATATTTTTCTGCAAATATACAACTGTTTAATACCTTTTCTTCATAACATCCGTTCTCATTGAAACAAATGATCATGCTTCTTTTGAGATTTCAGATTTAAATTGACTATAAGTAATAAAATAAAGCAATTTGAGGTAGCGTTAACCAAACTTTGAGACTATTTTTACCAATGTGTAAATTTCACTTTAAGTTATATAATGGATAAATATTTATCCAGTACCATGTAGAATATTGTTGAATATTTAATTAATAGAAGAGACTTGCATTTGGCACCATAGAGTAGATGATACATTTCACATTCAAATATTAATCTTTGGATAAACATATTAAATATTTGTACACAAGAGAAAAATAAACATAGTCAATGATATTTTTAAAGAACATACACAGTCAAGTATTAAAAAAATACCTCATCTCAGAAATATAGTCAGATCCTGAAGAAGCCCGGAGTATAAAAGGGCCTAAATGCCATGAATATGACAATAAAGATGACGACAATCCCAAACAATGTAAATAGTTACAATATCTCATCAGAAATATAGACAGATCCTGAAGAAGGCCAGAGCGTACAGCATTCGTAACGTTGTGAATATGACAATAAAGATGAAGACAACAGTCCGGACAATGTAATTAGTGTTTTTAGTTACAATTTTTCATATTAGAAATATAGTCAGATCCTGAAAAAGCCAAGAGCATAAAATGGTCTAAACGTAATGAATATGACAATAAAAATGAGGACAGGTCCAAACAATGTGAATAGTTACAATACCTCATATCATAAATATAGTCAGATCCTGAAAAAGCCAAGTCCATAAAATGGTCTAAACGTAATGAATATGAAAATAAAAATGAGGACAGGCCCAAACAATGTGAATAGTTACATTACCTCATCATATCATAAATATAGTCAGATCCTAAAGAAACCAAGTGCATAAAATGGTCTAAACGTAATGAATATGACAATAAAAATGAGGACAGGCCCAAACAATGTGAATAGTTACATTACCTCATCATATCATAAATATAGTCCGATCCTGAAGAAGCCAAGTCCATAAAATGGTCTAAACGTAATGAATATGACAATAAAAATGAGGACAGGCCCAAACAATGTGAATAGTTACAATACCTCATCATATCATAAATATAGTCCGATCCTGAAGAAGCCAAGTGCATAAAATGGTCTAAACGTAATGAATATGAAAATAAAAATGAGTAAATAGTTACAATACCTCATCATATCATAAATATAGATATGTTGCAGATTA
>OZ010571.1:106779946-106867446 GCA_963932145.1 Acanthosepion lycidas
ATATATTTTTTGTATAAAAAAAATTCCAAGAAGAGAGGATAGAATCCAGATGGAACTCGATGTCAAGGACAGAGTAAGCATATAATAAAAAGGCTTAAACGCTAATATTCCATGATCATAATTTATTCCATTGGAATCGTAAATACGATCCAATTCCTCAGTCCCACAAATTACTACAAATTTGTAGGTCTGATGAATTGGATCGTATTTAAGATTCCAATGGAATAAATTATGACCATGGGATATTAGTGTTTAAGCCTTTTTATTATTATTATTATTATTATTATTATTATTATTATATATATATATATATATATATATAATAAAAATATGGAAACCTTTTACACTTCTGTACGACCTGTGTTTCAACCATAAGGTCTCATCAAGTAGCTAGGCAATTTAAGTCCTTCTACACACCCGGATTACTTTTTTAACTATATTCTGTCACCGGAACTCTCCCCCGACTCATGTTCCCTACATAAAATTGACCTTGTGCAACATCCTTTTCCAATGGGGTCCAAGGTAAATACCGGCTCGCTTCTCTCTATTTTGCTGCGGAGAGGACGCTGTTGTAGTGGCGGCTTCATGCCGAAGCCTTCTTCTCTCTTCCCCCACCCATACTGGCTAGGACCAGTTAAGACCTGATATAGACCAATGGCCACTCAAGTTTACGCACATTAATAAATTTGACATTTTATCATATACTTGTTCCAGTGGAGGATCAAGGTAATAAGGCTTTATTATTATTATTATTATTATTAAGATCTTTCTTTGTTGTAATTCAGGTATTGGTGTCAATATCTCTCTGTGTGTTCTTTATTAAGAATTGCTTGGATGTTTTTTATTTAAAACAAAAGCAGCTCATGATCGGGCCGCTACAAAGGGACTATGCATAAACTACAAGAAGACAGAATGCATGGATATCAGCAAAATGGCTGAACCAGAAAATTAAATATCTGGGAAGTGAATGTGTGAATCTCGGAATGACTGTGGATATCTGGGAACCGAAGACGTATTCGTTTCAACAAAGACATATTCCAAAAGCTAAGCAAAGTATTAAGAGAAAGGAAAATTTTGTTAGAAACAAAGAAAAGAGTAATGACATGTTACGTGATATCTGTCCTCCTTTATGACACGGAATACTAAAAATCTTCTCAACGATGAAGAAAGGACTCGAAGCAACAGAAATGTGGTTCTACAGGAGGATGCTAAGGATAAAGTGTGCTGAAAATGTCAGCACGCCGTTGTTTGGGGAGTATGGAAAGGTATAGTTAACATCAGGAAGAGACAGCTGACATTTCTGGGATTGGTAATGAGGATAGAGACTTGCAAAATCTGATAGACATAGAACGAATAGAGGGAATGAGGGACAGGGTAAATGAACGCGTTCCATAATTAATGTGCTTGAAAAACTAGATGACAGAACAAGATCTGGTAGAAATGACAATATGACAAAACCCAAAACAACAGGAGGATGGGGTAGGGTCATGAACGCCTACGTCCCGAATGGACATGGCGCATAAAATAAGTATTTAGGCAGCAAACGCTCTTTTATACCAATTTATTTATTAGTTTTATTCAAATAATTTTGCCGAAAATTCTGTACGATTATTCTCTGTTTCCTTTCCTTTACAGGTTTTGTTTTATTTTATTTGTTGGCATGTCAAGGCTCGTCTTATTTTTACCATTAATTTCGTTTTTCTCACACAAAAAGAAACACACATACACACACACATATATATATATATATATATATATATATATATATATATATATATATATATATATACACTAATTATACGGCATAGATATTATGTAAATATGAAACTGTACAATGACGTCAACACACAACGGCGATAATCGGTTTTAGAATTATACGCAACAGTTAGGCATATGGCTAGTCGATTCCGAATAAGATTGAAACCGACCTCTGAGTTTTGACTTCAGTGTCCCCACACACACACCCGTTATAATATTGATAATTCTTGTTTTAATTTCATAGTACGAAAACAATTTTCATAGTACGAAAACAAAAATTGATCACAAAATCCTAAGAATATTTTACCGGTTTGACCCTGTCGACTGACTTTTTTATCGCTTTACTTCAAATCCTAAATCTAAGCGAACGTGTTGAATTTTTTCGCATGCAATAGCTTATCAATGAAAAAGATCAAAGAAAGATGGCATGTAATAAGAGAAACAAAACAACTTAACGTTTTTTCTTTCTTCCGACAAAATAATTTTATGATAATACTCCAACTAAATCAATTTTATTTTTATGCTATAAATTCGTTAATTTGACAGAAGATTAGTTTTATTCAGTTTACTTCGTTGCAAAGCAAAAGAAAGAATTATCAGATGAGAGGATCTTTTCTCTGGAAGATTCAATATGTCTGATTGCCTTTCTAGTTGAAATCAAAACGAGGTTATTTTGCCTATGAAGACAAGCGGAAAATCCGGAGTTAGGACGAATGACTTACAGGCGCAATAAGACAAGGGCAGATGCGTAGAAATAGATGTACTTGCTAAATTACTTACCCGGATGATGGACGCTCAAATTTGTACGGGCGGATAACTAATGTAATGGACTGACGATTACGAGAATCTTGTCTCAGAGAATTCCCAGACAAATATGTTTAGGAACGCAAATTATAGAAAAAAAGAAAGAAAACCACATCAAAAATATAAGTGAAATCTAATGGAACTTTTTTTATTAATTGCCAGTGTATGTTTCTATTATTCTCAGGGTGTCTGTAATAAAACAGCGATTAGCTGTATTCTCTCAAATGCCACTGCATCTTTCTAGAGACTTTATATTTAAACTGAGTTTTTATGCTTTTACTAATACCGATCTGGTCTTCATGTTGATCTGTGTTGACAGTTTTTTTTTTTTTTTTTTTTTTTTTTATCGAAAGAAGGAAGAAAAGGATTTCAGTATATAGACAAACCTCTTTGTTGATCCTCATCTAAAGACGTCAGTGTTTTTCATAATTTTTTGCAAGTCATGTTCAACTTAAACGTCATTAACTTTTTCAAAGAAGTGGTCTATTAAAGACATTGGCAATAAACAGCCTTCTCCTCTCTTGCATTTAAGTAAAATTAGGTTCGATCGGTTGTTTTACGATGTCAAAGCTTGTCGGTTTATAAATACTTGAATGTTTTATTGAGTAATAAGAAAGGATTTTGCTCCCTAGGCAGTCGTAATAATTAAACAGATTGGCCCCGAGAAGCCTATGCCAAGGAAAGGAATTCATGATAATTAAATTTGACATAAGTGCGGCTAATAGAGAAATCAATGGAACCCTATCAACATGTCTTGGTTTTTTACTCAAAAAGGAAATTGAAAGAATAATTAGCCTATGTAATAATAGAAAGTAAGAAAAATCTCTTGTAAAATATTAATACATGAATGTCGTCAAAAGGTGATCCAGGGCGTAAGCTATATACTGGAACAACCGAAATCTAGCGGATAAAGAATTTTAGTATCTGAATACTGCAGGAAAAGATGACAGAATTTCGAAGACGCATTAGTATATTCTTCATAGATATGTCGTGTCTCTTCAGGACGTTGGCGATCATGGCTATCCTCAATTTTCTTTTTAGTATTTAATAACTTTTGATTGTTCGCCATCTCTCGCAAAAAAAAAAAAAAAAAATGATACGCTTTCGATTAATTCAAGCTGTCCAGATTTTCTGTACTTTGCTTTACATTGTGTCTTTACCTTCACTCTATCCTCTGAGTATCAAATTTTTCAAGCCCTCTTTTCACATTATGAGCACAGTAAATTTCACCTGTCTCTCCTTGATGTTAAGCTAGGTACCTCCACGAAATCGCTAAAAAGGAGCTTAGCTTGATGAAAAAGACGCCAACCTCACCTAAAACTAAATTTTATCGCCTAAATGCTAATGTTATTATTAAGAGGACAGACCAAAGGTTTTTTAATTATTTAAAAAAAGAAAATTCCTACTTTTTAGTACATTGTAAATTTTGATTAAAAAAAACACTGTTTCTCTTTGTATCAGCGGAACTAGTAAATAACATAGACAATTTTAAGCACTTTTTTTTTTCTTTTTTTATGACACACATTAATTTGGAAAATGTTGCAAAAATATATATATTGTCGGATGTTAATGAAACTTTCAGGAACTATTCACAGCTAATCGAAACTATTATAATTATGTTTTTCTTTATTAAAGTCATCGCAGAATTTTTTTAAATATTTATTACCCCGCCCCATAACTAATTTTATGAGAAACGCTTGAAATTTGATCGAGTCTATTTTATTGATTACAATATTTAAAAGCATAAGCTTTGAGGAATGCAAAACCTTTGTTTTTTAATTGGACCACTCTACCTGTAAATCAGCTCGGAATTGTAACATACAAAACTCAATAAGACAAAGATATTATTTAAATTCAATTGCTTTTATTTGCTTTTAGTTGTTTTTTTTAATATGGACAACATTTTCTGAAAGCAAAAAAAAAATGTCGATGAAAAATGAATTTTTAATACAATTGTTTGTTATTTCTTAATTATAATAGATTTGTACATTTAATTTTTTTAAATATTATAAAATTAGTTAAAATATGCATCAGTTCTCCTTATGAGATAGATCCTTTTTAGCGCGTTGTAAATTGTATCATTTTGACTAATCAGAAGATCCGCAGTAATTAAGAAATGTAGCATTGTGTTTATAATCAGGCTATAATTATAACGTACGGAAGACCAACCAGAATACAATTAAGTTGCGTTATTTGAGTTAAGCATTGTTCTCCGCTGTTAAGGCCTTTACTTTTGTGAAACACGTGTGGAGAAGTTAATTTGATTTTTCAATTTCAACTGAGAATAGTACCTCCAAGTATCAGTATCATCTTATGAAATTTATATGATCTAATTTTTATATTAATCTCAGTTATGATATTTTTCCATAAATGAAATATCAAAATTAATAATAAAATGAATGAAATACAAATAGCACAGTAAAATGAAATAAATGTGCATTAAATTATAGTATTTTATGTACACTTCTGATAAAATTTCATGAGAAAGGTACCTATAAATTAATTAGATACGTTTCTTATGAAATATGAAATTTAATTTCACTCTTAACATTCTTATATTTCTTCATAATATATTTTCCATGAAGCATCGTAAGCGTAAAGGTGAAAGCTAAGTACAAAAAAAAATTAGAGCACTGAAAGTTTTCCTTAAGAATAACGTGGTAAATAATTTGTTTATTTAATTGTGAATTATTTCGCTTTTCTCCTTCCGTAGAATAAATTAGCCTCACGGAATCCGTCAATATGTCATTCATCACCTGTCAAGTGATGCGAAAGTTTATGACATGCTTTGATTTTTTTTTCAAATTACATCATTTCGGCGCAGATGCTTGGTTCAAAATATTTTAAATAGACATTATAATGATAATTGATATTTTTTAAAATTTCAAATTGAAATTTCCAGTTTTTTTTTTTTTTATAAAATGTTAAAAAATATTCAATTTTGCTGACTCAAAAAAAACAAGATTTTAAGGATTTCGAACGTGCTAGGAACGATTAAAAAATGTAAAAAAAAAAAAATACCCCCAAAATACTTTGATCTTTCCTCTCAATAATAACATCAACCTTTAGACGATTAAATTTTGTTTTCGTCAAGTTTCGCGTCTTTTTATCATGCTATTCTCTTTTTTTATCGATATCGTGGTGTTATCAATATCCTTCTGTAGAACCGCATTTCCGTTGTTTCAAGTCTCTTCTTCATCTGTGAGAGGATTGTCTAGCATTCACTACCATATAGAAGGACGGGTATTACATAACAGTTTAGTAATCCATTATTTAAGGGACAGAACTGCTAATATTAAAGGGCCGTTATAGCAGTGAATACTGGACTATCTCGTTACATAAAGACGAAACATGTACTACTGGAGATATGATTCTCTCGATGAAGATTAAGCGTAATATGTGGGTAATATTTTATTAAGGAAGAAGTTGGGAGGAAATATACGAAAACTAAGAAAACATACAACAAAAAATATATTGCTGTAATATCTAGGATATATAAAATAGGATTACAGTATCTAATATTTAACCATGTCAAGATAACTTGAAATCAAGAGAAGCAAGGTGAAACAGCAATTAACCTAATGTGTTTGTGTGAATGGCTGCCAAAACAAAGGGAAAGGCTCGTGGTATAGAGACATATTGTATTCAGTAATAAAACAATTGATGGTTTTGGAGTACAATAATCATCGTGCTTTGAAAGGATTTGTCATATTAATGACAACAAAAAGGAATTAGATATCATTAATTTTGACGCCTGATTTTTCAAGGCTAGTGAACTTCGTATTAGTCAGTTCAAGTAATATCAAGATGAGCCTTATCTGTTTCATGCTACTGATATTTAAATGCTTTTTATCAGCGATGGATTTCAGATTTTCCTCAAAAGAAATGTATTTACTTTTCCTACACATGGCAGTTAATAAAACAAGACGATAAAAAATACACTGAAGGTGTTTTCTCATACATTATCATCTTTAAAATATCCTCATTAGAGATGTACTTTATGGCACCTCCATGCTCGCGACAATTGCACTGGTTTGCGGTCGATCAGCCAAGTTAAGCCATATTAAGCCACAAGCTGGAACATAACAGAGATGTGCAATTATTTGTTAATATTAGGTTCTGTACGTTACCCAGGACGAGCAAACCGTTGATGGGTACAACGTCATTCATTATTCAATGAAAAGACCTCCATATGTAGAGGTGTTTCTAATCTGACGTTTACTAAAACCTACCTCCAGGTTGGTGAATGGTGAGTAAGTACCAACTGAATCTTCTGAATTATTGCAATGCAAATTGATTCAATACAACGGTATATTCCGTGACAACAAAAAAAGTAGAGGAATAGATATTTGCGATTTTTTCTTTAAAATATTATCAGTGCATCTTTTATTAATTTTTGAGCAGTGAATAAAATTTAACCAAAACATATTTGTTATTTTCTCTTTTTCTTATTTCGTTCACTCTGAGCTTTCAGATCATACCTAAATTGGGAATTGTCAAATTATTAGTTTACACTTACCATAGGAATTTGACGGGATAAATTTAAGTCGCTAAACATTTAGATATTTTACATTTTCTACATTAGTAATCTCGACATTTTATCGGTAAAATTAACATTATGTTTTGCACCTAAGAAAGAATTACTATTTTTTAATCAGGAAATTTAAAATATGTAATAGCAACCTGATCCCTCTACATATAATACGGCATTTAATTATCATTTCAACAAGCTGTATATTAGATGAATGAAATCGAGTAATATCACATAATGGCAAATTACGTCACTAAGAATATTATATCAAGTTGCGTGACTGATAAATTTGTAATGTTATATCATGTTTTATATTAAAGAATAAAGTCGAGATATTATGAAACATATTTTTTTTATTTAAAATAATTATGTATAGATAATTTTAAAAATGATTTATTTTTAAACAAATTATATTTTATATATCAGATATTTTATTAAATGCTGTATCAATCACATAATAAATCATTATACATTAAGTTGTTTTTATATGGTTAACGGATCCACTCACCGAGGTATTTGAAGTTATTCAAATACTTCGGTGCATCTATCTTTTATAAAGAGAAGAAAATTTTATAGGGAAGTAAAGGGAATCGAACACATGATGTGTTGCACGTGGATTCATGGTGATCCACAACTTCAAATGCTACAAAACGAATTCATTAACATGAGAGGATATGCTTATATAGATTTATCAAATATAGGCACTTACGTGAATATCCTGCATGGCACCACACCCATTCTGAAATGTGTAAAATCTCATCTATATTGAAACGTTTTCTCAGGTAAATATTTAAAAATGGTTTCAAGAGAATTAATATTTTGTCAAATTGGTATCTATAGACAGGTGTTAACAAATTACAAACAGATACTGTAACAATGTTTGTTTTTTTTAAAATGACATTTGAAGGCTTCCAACAGCAAAAACACCTAAAATTGGCTGACATATAAAGAGAATTGAAAATAATCGTATAATAAAGCTGTTGACCTTTCACATAATCTTCAACAAAAAATAAGGAAGGTTACTCTCATCAGAGACGAGTAAGAGCGTGAACGGTTATTGGACTGGAGATTTCTGTCTTCATGCAAATAATAATTAAAACATATTTTCTAAAATTTAACGGACATAACGCTTGTTTGTCAACGCATGATAAATGTTTCATTTAAGGAAACAGATAATCTCATTATTACAATTAGTGAAGCGGTTTGTTCTAACGGCGCTCATTTTCTGATTTAACCAAAATAAGTATAAAAAAATATAACCACAAAATGATTAAATGGTAAAGAAGATATTCCAAACAAAATTTTGCTTTTTCATCAATCGTCACATTTTTGGAATAATGATTCACATTCATAAAGTTTGCCGCAAAAGATCAGCAGAATTATCATCTATATCAAAACTGGAATCAAATTGTCCAATAAAGTAATGACATCTGTCTATATTTCCGAGATGGGATATTGTAATTACCCTATTTATTTCGGTCGGACTGTTGTCCTCGACTTTACTGCCATTTTCACGTTGGATTGGCCGTTGTACGACCCAGCATTCTCTGGTAGAATTTATTTATTAAATACTATTACAGTGTAACCCGGATATAAGATACCCAGATATAAGAGAGATTTTATCTTTTCACAAATTAGAGCCTGTGTTAATGTATATATAATAGACCAAATCCGGATATAAGAGACTTCTTCTCCGGTCCCGACAACTCTCTTATATCCGGGTTACACTGTATTTGATTAAAGCGTTGGTTGAACAAACCAAAAAGTTAATTGTCCCATAGAGTTGTCAGATCAATACCCGGTCCCGACAGACATTGCTTTATCTATACAAATAGTTCGGTTATCTCATGCTATTTTGATGCGAAAATACACTGTATTTTGAAAATAGTAAAATAGAAAAAAATATTCCACAAAATTTAGAATGCAGCACAATAAATGGCAAGATGTATATATTATAAACTCCTCTAACTCATGCCAGACTTGTTCTGCGTAGACACATTATACCTTTTTGGAATCAGAATGATTCCGAAATTAAAAATCTACTCTTCATCAGATTCTTGACCATCCACCATCTGGATTTGTGTCCGGATAATGAGGAGCGATGTAAAAATTCAAATAAAAAAAAATAACAATAAATTAGTGATTTTAAAAGCTTTAATATATATTCAGTTTAAAGTAAGGCAAAAACTTGAATTTAAAATTCTTTGTTTTAAATTCAGATAAAAATATCCCCAAAACTTTGTGAAATGAGGAAATTAATTTTATTCTTCAAAATTCCAAGGAATCTGAGTTAAAATATGTTTTTTTGACATAAGATTCTTCAAGTTTTGTGATTTGAAAAACACGACTCAATTGCAATTCAGTGGAGTTTGTGATTTAAAGAACTCAATTCTCGGTCTAAATCTGTCTTTTGGGCGTAATCAGACATATAGACTAAATCAGAATTAATGTGAAGATTTGAGGTTCCCTGGAGTGAATTGATTCCAAGTTAGACAAGAAGAGCCTTTAGTTTTGGAACGGAAGACCAAATAGCTCTCTGCTGTACCTAGCTTAAAATTACGCACGGTGTGCGGCTTTTTGATATTTAGGAATAAAATCAAATCATTTTTGTTTTCGAAAGTTGCACAACCCAAATCTCTGTTTACGTGTCTATTGTTTATAAAGCATCAGGAAATCAAAATTAAATAATGCTTGATATGTCATAGAATAGAAAAAAATCAATTGTTAAGAGTTTGGAAAACATTGAAATTCTATTTATTTTCCAAATATTTCTGTTAAAATACAGTGCAATTTCGACATAAATGTCTTTTTTCTTTCTATATATTCTAATATTTATTCATTCTCATATAGATATAATAACATTTATTTTTAACAAGCATCGGTTATAAACGAATAGATTGTGAAAACATCTTCAACAATGTCAAGTATATTTTCCTTCCATTATTTAAAAAATAATAAGACTCGAATACAAGTGTATCTAGGAAGCAGATTTCAGAATTTCTTGAAATTTTCTCTTAAGCGAAATATTTTTTTTAGAATAAAATAATGTCTGTTGGCACAAATTGAACGCTTTCATATGCTTTTTTATGTACAGACTTGGTTTTTTCTTTGAAGGATAGAGAAGTAATGAAATATGATTATTCCTCTTCTGATTTTTAGGATTGCATAACATTTCCCCATGGGGAGAAACCTTTTAAAATCAACTAAAATGTTAGGAATTCAGACCAAGTGTATAATTTTGCAGGGCTAAATTGTTTCAATCACAGATACAGACACAAAAATCTCTCTATCTATCTATCTATCTATCTATCTATCTATCTACCTACCTGTCTCTCTCTCCCTCTAAATATATATATATATATATATATATATATATATATATATATATGTTTATATTCATATATATATATATATATGTTTATATTCATATATATATATGTTTATATTCATATATATATATATATATATATATATATATATGTTTATATTCATATATATTATATATATATATATATGTTTATATTCATATATATATATATACACTTATATATAATGCGTATATATATATATATACACACACACACTTCTATATCATGTGTATATATATATATATATATATACACAAAAGTACACACATATATCTCTCTAAATATATATATGTATGTTTATATTCATATATATATATATATATATACACACACTATATAATATATATATATATATATATATATATATATATATATATATATATATACACACATTCATATATTATGTGTATATATATATATATATATACACACAAAAGCACACACATATGTGAACGAGCATAAATGAAGAAAAGTGATGAAAACAATATATAACAATGCTTAGCACTTTATATTTTCATAAGTTTCGAAATATATATATATAAGAAAAGCAAATTAAGTAAAATTCCGTTGTTTCGTAGCATTCACCTTAACAAAAAATTTATCAAAAAATGTAGGAAATTCTATTATTATTTTTATTATAAGAGAAGCAAAGAAAAAAATGTTGAAATTGCTTTCGTGTTTCGGCAACTTAGTGCCTCTTCAGGCAAAGGTAACTGGTGTTGCAATGATTTTGAAGCTAATTTCAAAAGCAAAATATTACCGTCTTACCTTTTTTTCAAAAGATAAACACAATGTCAGAATTAATAATAGACTTGTGGGTTTGTTTTAATAAATCAGTTAAAATTGAAATCTACGCTAAATAGAAAATTAAACATAGATGTTGTAGGTTAGCGAGTTATTTCTTTCACGACATTATGGACCAGAACTTAGAAGGATCATCATTGACAATTAAGAAAAGCATGTAAGAAACAAATGCATTTACTGCTAACATGTTTTCCGTAATTGTCAATCGTCTAAATTACGGAAAACTTGTAAGCAACAAATGTATTTTCCATGTATAAATATACACACGAAAATGGGACTTAATTCCGCTATAGCCAGAGAGATGTACCGTGAGTTTTCTTGTTAGATATGCTGTAGCATATCCAATAAAATTTCTTATGAATTAGGATATATGTGAATTCATAAATAATATTGCTTCTCTGTAATTTGTATATTGAAGCTTAGTTATTAGTGTTGGCAATGAGATTAGTTGTTTTAATTATTTTATCGTAGATAATTAAGTTAATATTCCTTTTTTATCGACTTTACTTGTAAATTTCATTATAATGTTTCTAAGAGAAGATTCGCCAGGCTTATAGTTAACATGCATTTCATTTTATACAAGATATATCCAGAAGAAAAGAAAATAATTAGTACAGAACAAAAATTAAATAGAATACTGCAGTAACTTTTCATACATTTTTAATAATACTTGTATAAAAGAGGGATAGCATCCCCAATATATATAAGTGAATATTGAAGTCAACACTCAGAGGCGACAGGCTGTTTCATGCTAGACGCAGACGTCAGACCGCTTGCCGATTGCGTCTAGCGTGAAACAGTCTGTCGTCTCTGAATTTTGACTTCAGTATTCACTTATATTTTTACATACGCTATATGTCTGATATTGAGCACTTTATCCTATAAATATAGCACACCATAAAACTATATGTCTTATATATATATATATATATATATATATATATATATATATATATATATGTGTGTGTGTATATGTATGTATGCATATGTGTTTGTGTGTGTATATGTATGTATGCATATGTGTGTGTATATGTATGTATGCATATGTGTGTATATGTATGTATGCATATGTGTGTGTATATGTATGCATGCATATGTGTGTGTATATGTATGCATGCATATGTGTGTATATGTATGTATGCATATATGTGTGTATATGTATGTGTGTGTATATGTATGTATGCATATATATGTGTGTGTATATGTATGTATGCATATATATGTGTTTGTGTGTATGTATATATATATATATATATATATATATATATATATATATATATATATATATATATATATGGTGTATTACAAATACTTTTGAAATTTTGGTGCGGCTTCCTAACAGCAAAACAAGGTAAAATCCATAAATACATAGTTCCACACGACCATCGTTGTACCTCAAATCTGAAACTCGTAACAAATTTTAAATATGCCCTTCGCTTTTTTTTCTACACTTCCATGCAACCGTCGAATCATTATGTGGCGGATTCTTTCAAACGCTCCCGCAAGGTTTTGAATGGTTTCCCCGTACTCCATGACACGTTGAAAAAGCTTCGTTGTATTATTAATGTCTGCTAAATAAAGGAATTGATAAAGCTGACCACAAAGATAAAGATACGAATAATTGTGATCGAGGGAACTTGCAAGCCATGGAACCGGTCCTATTCTAACTGTCCATCTTTCATGGTATACCTCAGCCAGTGCATCCCGAAAAATGTAATTAAAATGTGCATGTTTCTTCGTATTAGCAAGTGTACATCCTCTTGCATGTCTGGAAGTGCGTTCAAAAACTCACTGTACACACCTCCTGTGAGAAGTGCTGGAAGACAATATGGACCCACCAGAAAGTCACCTACAACATCAGACCATACATTAATCAGAATCTGATGATGGTGTCAAGCCTGTATAGTACAATAGTGATTTCGATTCGCCCATTAATGTTGTTGTGTAAATTTGTTATTCATTCACTTCTAAATTTTGTCTCATCCGTAAGCAAGACTGAAGAGTCAAACAACAGATTTGCAGATTGTGTAATAAACCGTCGGCGAAATGTATTTCGTGATGAGTTTATCTGAGGGCGAAATACCTTGCAAACGTTGCAGATTATACGGATAGAGAAGCCGCACTTAAAGTACACTACGTGCGATACTATGAAATGCAGGACATGCTAGGGCCATTTACTGTGTTCTGATACCTGAATCGTTACCGACAGCCTGTAAAATGTTTTCTTCGTGGTGAGGTGTACGAGCGGATCTCATATTTTGTGGTCCCACGGATCACGTCCCATCAACGTGACTATAAACAGCCACAGAGATTGGAAAACTCTGCTGGCTTCTCTCTGTAATCTTAATCTGATAGAGCCGAGCAGCCACGGGTCCATTATAAATTGCTTAGCCGTATGTAAAAATCATATCTGCCTGATGACTACCATTGTTATACGGAACACTTCTCAGATAACTCACTACTACATACATTAAACTCCGAAGACAGAAAAACCACAAATATACATGAATGACCAAGTCTTCAAGATAACACAGGACAATCTTCCGTAAACTTTCTTTGTACTTAATAACTCAAAGCGAAGTATTTACGCACATACGGATTTTTGTACATGTTTTGGTGTGAGGAACTGTCCCAAATGTTTTAAATGTATTTTGATACATTCTGTGTGCTTATATATATATATATATATATATATATATATATATATATATATATATATATATATAGGTTTCCTCTTAAAGTTATTAGAAATAATAATAACAATAATATCCTCATTCAATTATCAATTTAGTACTCTTGGTTTCTATGAGGATACATCAACATTTACGTACAATTTAAATTTGGTTATAAAGGAAAGATTTCTGCTTACATTCAATGACAGTTTGCAATTTCCATAACATCTGGCCAGAAAAATATACTTCGTATGAATGCAAGTTAATGATAATTTGATTTAACAAATTTGGAATAAATTTGTCTGGAGTAAGAATATTAATTCTCATAAATCACGATATTTTGCTGCATCGCATTAGCAACAATGACGGATGATGTCATCAGTTCTCAACTAGATATTTAAGCAGATGGCTCTACCATTTATTTTGTCTCTGTAGCAACTCCGGCAGATATGACAAAGTAGACCTGGCATCTACTCTTGAAAAGGACCTCCAATCAGTGCTTAACTGATCAAGAAATGGACTGTAAATGGTATCGCCTAAAAAAAACTGCTTTTATTTAACCATCACAGATAATTTTTTCTGTCTTCGATCAGCGTGGCTGATGCCAGGAGAAATTCCAGGAGAGCAACACACTACGCCTTCTTTGTATCATATTTTCCGTTATAGTTGGCTGATTGTATAAGCAGACATGATACGAGCATATAACAATGACACACGATATTATGAATTAAATTATACAGAATTCTGTGTATTTGTGCGCGCGCGTGTATGTGACTGAGACAGACAGACAGATCATAGTGCTTGTATGTGCGAGGCATGTCCGTAAAGAAAAATAAATACATTTAAAATTTAGCATACTCGTTATTGTATTAGGGAAAAAAATGTCGCATGTTTTACCCAACATTCCAGTGTCATTTTTCTGAAATAGCACGAAATAATAAAATAATTCGCAAACATTATTATACATTATTAAGTTTAATATTTACTACACCTTGTCAAAAATATCAGCATGATGAAAAGGATATGAAAAATCCGAATTGTCGGACACCCCTCTTTTTTCTCAACGAAAAATAAAAAATAAAGAAGTTGTTTTACGAGATATGATTTTTTTTATTTTTTATTTTAATTTTTAATTTTTTTTTTGTATGTGTCATTTTGCTGAAGAGATCTATTAGTTTTGGACTAGTTGTTTGCCATCATATGGGTTGGAGAGGGTTTGTAGAAGGATTTTTCTGAGATCACTATTCTATGCCTAAATTAGTAAATCCAAATCTAGAATGTACGAATGTATTTTAAAAATGTAATTTAACCCGAATTTTCGACTGTCTTCTTTCGGAATTTGAATGAAGACGGTAAAAGGACACATGAATCGCTATCAATGCTATGCTCCGGTTTGTTGAAATGCGCAGCTCCAGTGAAATTAATTTTCATGCCTTTAATAATTTTTATGAGTAATATACCGAAGAAGGAATTCCGTACCTGTTTCACTTATATAATTTCCTTTCGTGTATTTGTTGCAAAAAATTAAATATATTTGAACTGACACAAGACAAGTGAGGAATTCGGCTTACTCTGTGTGTACCAGGTGATGTAAAAATACTGTTGGTGGTAATACGTTTCAGAAATTTGGAATCTGGCTTTATTTTGCGTTGCGATGCCTGGGCAATTTCATGTTCTTTTTTAAAGTCTAGATGATGCTACATGTGTATGTAGATTTAGAGGTTATCGGCTGGTGTTATGTTGTGTATCATTAAATAACTTATCAACCGTGTGAACAAATTTTATATACAGAAAAAAAAACTTTAATACGTTATGAGATAGTTCGTGAATTTTGTGATTTAAATAATTATTTAAAAAAACATAGGAATCCTGGATTTATTTCGTAGCGTAGAAGTGTCTTTTCTATTGTTTGTTTTTGGAAACCTTAGTGTGTGTGTGTTTTATAGTATTAAGGAGACAATTTACAAATACGACTGTATGCATATATACTTACTTGCATGACTACTGACCTTAACCAGAAAACAGAAAAAAAAAGATCATCGAATAAATGACCGCTGTTGTGGGACAATGGGTTGAAGGAAGAATATTCGAAATTTCCATTGAATCCTTCTTTCCAAATCGGCATTACACCGATAGACAAGTTTAAGGGCGAAGCCTAAAAATTTGACGTCAGTAAATATCACCCAAGAAGCCGCAGAACGTCATCGATTTCTTGTCTTTTATAATGTTTCCTAACATTTTTAAGTCTCTCCTTTTTTCTTGCCTATACATTTCCTAATGTTTTCAGTTTTAATTCTCGCGTTGTTTTTTTTATTTATTTTTTTATTCTTTTTTTGCGTGGAAAAGGACCATGATCTAGTGCTATCATAACACGCGCCCGTCAGAGTCCTTGACCCTGCTTGTTAGTCTGTTTACAAGAGATTTGGGGGAGACGAAAATTGAGAAAATGGCAATCAGAAAAAAAAAATCACATACACACACAAAAGAGCGTACAACTCGGAAATGACAACTATAAAAAAAAACAATACTGAAATGTCTGGGAAGCGAATCAAGCGTGATTTTTAAATCTTGCTTCACCACGGTGACCATAATGATGGAAATAAATAGAAGTGGATGAGGGTGTCTGATTAGGTTGGTTGAAAATGGGTGCTAAAATAACCAACGCGTCGACACTGTTGTAGCGAGAATTGGAACAGTGTCAATTGGTACACACCGACTGTGTTGACCACTCACTTCCAAAAGCTTTCTCGGTTTTCAACAAATTTGTTTTTTTTTATTCATTAAGTTTTCTATACGATTTCTTTTTATTATATTCTTTTAACTTTTCTAATTTCTTCATTTTCTCTTCTTTGCTTCTTTTTTTTCTCTTTGTATTATTTTCTCGTGCATTATTGTCTTATGCTTCTTCTTCTCCTTTCTCGATCTAGATGCAATTCTTTGGTTAATAGTAAGTTAACTAGTCTCAAGTTTTATTAATGTGTTGCGAGTTCAATCCTTGTTGATTAATGCAGGTTCACAAGACATGAAATTAAGATTGATAAATATATATTGCCCTGAATTTGGTTTCATATTTCTTTTCGTGATTATTATTTTCTTTTTAATTAAGAAACAAATACAAAAATATAAACTATATACCGCTTTCTTTTCTTTCTTATTATCGATTCTTATATAATTTCTATTTTTTCTTTGATTCCTTCACTGGGAAAAAAATTTTATGTTTAATTTGTCTATGTTTTTGCCAAATGAGTTAGGACAGATTTTCACCGCTGAATCTGAAAATGACATCCGTTTCTCTAGATCAGGTCATGTTTTCGTGCTAAGTTGAGTTTTTAAAACTCCGAACTTCTTACTAAATCTATTACATTTTTGGGACATTATCAATTGGATTTTTTCAATATTTCTCACAAGAAATGTGTTTTTAAGACAAACATTTTGTATCATTATTTATTAATTAAATTTTATAAATATCGGTTACAATAAATTGAATAGCATTCACTGATTAATATCAGTGCATATAAATTGCATTTTATGTCATTATTATTCACAGTTAAGATCTTGAACTTTCGTATAGTTAAACCGTTATAATGATCACCAGCAGGGGTGTCTCTCTTCAAAATCTAGCGTTAATCAGTCATCATGACTGCATTCCAGCGTCCCTGATACCTGGTCCCCAGCTCTTTCATGTCCTGATGGAATCTCTCCCTCTGTTTGTCGATCACTGATCCTAGATTCTCAGGAAGCTAATCAATATATGAGAATAAATAATGTATTTTGATGTTCATGTTGCATCTGACTTTCCTGTAAGCAGTCAGCATATCGTTGACAAGTTCTGCGTAGTTTCTTGCCTTGTTGTTGCCAAAATATTTCTTCACGACTAGAACAAAAGCTTTCCATGCTTCCAGTTTCATTCATACATTGGGTTTTCAAATTCTGCGTCTCTGATGATCTGCCGGGTTTGGGGACCATTTCAGCTTTCAACTTCTCTATTGTCAACCCTGACACAGCCTGGTACAAGTAAGTGAAGCAGATATCCTATTTGGCCAGATCTTTGGTGAACTACTTGATCAAGACGTACTTGATGTGCAGCGGTGTAGAAATTATCTGTCTGTGTACACCAGTGTCGTATTGATGACGTTTGTTGGTCTGAAAGTCACCAATTCATCAACTTAACAAAAATAAACCACTCATGCTGATCATAATTAATTTCCAGCACATACTTCCCTATTTCTTATTTATCCTTCAGTTTGGTGGAGTGATTTAGGGGTTCAGAGTTATGCCATTCTGTAGCAGAACACTTTTCAGTGATGGCTTAATCTCCAATCCTTGGGTTTGTACTGTGGTATTTTTGTGCATAAGCTTCGATATATTTCTGCAATACACCAAGTCGTTCTTTTCAGAAATAAAACGAAGGTACTCTTGATGCCTGTTGCGATAGAAGTTTATGATAGCACTGTTTTTCTTTCAATGTGGATGCCAACAGTTCAGCAGAGGACTTTTAGAAGCTGAGATCGCCAACTAGAATATTTAGTCCCTTTTTCCAAAACAAAGATGTGGAACATAACCGTCCAAAAAACTTCTTCATTTTCTGAACACTAGAGAATCATCCTCACTCATGTCAAGAAGTTCTCCAAAGACAAGTATTGGAATTTCATCATAATGATCTACAGGACAACGTGTTGAATGAGCATCAGGATACTTGAGGATGATCTTTTTTTCTGTTGATCCCAATCAAATCCGTAGCACAGAAGTAGCAATCAGTGCTATGGTGTGTTGACTCCCTCCAAACCAGGGGAAACGTCAGACAACTTTTCTTGCCATTGTTCCACTGACTCAAATACTCGGTATTTATCTTACATTCTATGTTTGTTCATCTTTATGCTGGTCAACAAGTTTAATAGCAAAATAAAGAAAATAAGCACGCCGCATGAAACTTTGGAGTAGAGTTCTGTAATAAACAATGGTATATTTGCTGAAGATGTATCTGAATACGTTGGTTTTATTTCACAATAATTTCTAGTCGAAGCCATTTCATTATACTCTGTAAGATTCTAATATCTAACCTAAACATTTCAAGTTTACCTAGAAGTCCTAAAAATCTTTGTGATGTAATTAATTAAACGCTTTGCATAATCTGTAAAATAAAGTTATACGACGTTTTACATTTGTATTGCCCTGTCCTATATCATTCTGGTCATAAATATAGAATCCATTTTTAACGAACCTACACTGTCCAGTTTCTGGTCTGGTACTGCTGCGCGTTGTATTCCTTAAAATTCGGATGATAAATTTTGTTATACGGCTCGTTAGCGTAATTGTGAGATGGTGTTCTCACTTGTTTTTACCTGGTTTAATAACTAGTGTTATAAAAATATTTCTTAGGCCTTCCAGTATATCCGGTTTTATTTACCGTGCCCCATTGGGTCCATTTTTCTCTGCGTTACTTACGAGTTACCAGTCCAAATTTGCCAAATATTTCACCATATCTCTCCTTGTCTATTTGGCATTCAGGTTTCCCATGGCAATTACATTTTTTTTTCTGATTTGCATTGGATTTTGGCGTTGTCTCTTATACATAAGATTATTTCCATTTCTTTTTCTGTACTTGGTGAGTACGTATACAACTATGACTGATATGTTGAAAGGCTTTACACTCAGATCTATAACAACAATTCTTTCAGATATATGGGAATATCAGAGAAAACATTACTTCCGGTTTCCGTCTAATATGTCATCTAATATTCTTTTTATTTTTCTCTAGGCCTGCCTATATGATCATGTGTTTGTCACTGATGAAACCTTCATTGTTTTATTTATTTTAAGTAAGTTCCTTTCATATTATCTGATAAGCATAAAAACATTATCGTTGAAAGACGAAAGGAAAACACCATGTTGATACATGTTTAAATCCACTCTAAGCTTTCGGCTTACATAGGCCATTATCAAAGATGACAATTTCAATAAATCAAACAACACACGGACGAAATTGATAGTCCGCTCTTGCTGCATGCGAAATTTCAAGGTAACAACAAACTCGTATATATGAAATGCGGAAGCGAAAATCGCGTCGCAGCTCGTGGCATCACACGCAAGAGTGTAAACGAGAAGTATTAAGTATGGGAAGCCATTTTTATAACCTATATATATATATATATATATATATATATATATATATATATATATATATATATATATATATATCTTCAGGAGATTCCGGGCAACTCATTAAATTTATTATTATTTTTAAGTTAATGAACGCTTTATTATTTAAAAAAAATAAACATAGAAACGCACGACACGAAGTTTGACAGAAGTGGGGGAGGAGCAGAAAAGCAACCTTGAGAATTAAATCTTTTATATATATATATATATATATATATATATATATATATATATATATATAAACTTATCTGCTTGCCTGAATCGTCTTCAAGAAGCGAGTGCAATTTCTAAAAAGTCAGCCAATCTAACAGTGATCTCATCCCACAATTCTCACTCTTGTTCCGTATATGGCCCCTTTGTAAATCGCTAGTAAGTCTTAAGTATCACTTAAGATTATCGCACAAAATTTCAAAAATGTAACAATTGGTTAAGTTGTCAGACCCTCATACGCCGTAAGCGACGGGAGAGTCCATTATTATAAATAAAAAATTATAGTGGTTAGGAATATGATATTTTTTTTTAATTCTAGGTAACATCTAACCTTGACTTTCTCCAGTTAATAGTCAGAGAGCAATATCTCTATTCACCGTTTAATTCGCGATCAGTGCCCAAAAGTTTCATAGTTGATAATCAGAAACCTGAATTTCAAAATTAACAAATATAATACAATATGTAAATGTCTACATCCATTATTTGCTGCCTCATAAATGGGTATTGAAAATTTTGCATAAATTTCAATTTACTAAGTTTCTAAAGTGTGTGTATAGTTGAGTTCACACACACACACATATATATATATATATATAATATATATACATACATATATATATATATATATATATATATATATACATACATAGATAGATAGATAGATATATAGTGTATTTAGTCAGCATTTGTATTTAAGTGTATATGAATTTATGCCAGCAGGTTTTTTGTATGGCGAAATAGTAATTTTGTTATTATCTGTGTTTATGAATATGTCAAGGAAGGGAATTATATTAGTTGTACTGTGTTCATACGTGAATTGAAGTTCAAAATTATTTTGGAAACGTTTTTGAAGTCGAAGTATTCCATCTGTATTTTTAACTAACATTAGGATATCAACATATATTAGGTAGGTGGATGTTTTTTAAAAATCTGTAAATATCTTATTTTCGAGGTTCGACATGTAGAAATTGTTAAATGTCGGACTTAGTACTGAGCCCATGCAGTCAATAGCACGTTGCATATATATATATATATATATATATATATATATATATATATATATATATATATATATATATAATATTATTATTATTATTACTATGATCTTGAAACGGACTTCAGTAGTAAAAGCTTATAATAGTTCCCGTAATATATTAGGAGTAATTTTATATGGGGGTAAAGATGAATTACTGTATATATCAACATCAAGTTAAAGTATGATTTCATTTTTGAGTTTTTCACTTTTTAGGATTAAGTTTACTTCTGATGTTGACTTAACAAGGAAGGTAGAAAATAATGAATTGGTTAATGTGTTTTTTAGCTGATATACAGCTTATATATATATATATATATATATAATAGTTTGATTTTCTTTTTTCGTTTAATGATAATGTTATGAAGCTTATCAGACAATATGAAAAGAATTTACATAAAATAAATATACATCACTTGTTTATATTATTTAATGAAACATTCTTGAATATATATATATGTGTGTGTGTGTGTGTAAGTGCTAAATTCCATTTTCAGTCAGTAAATTTTCCTTTAGTTTTATATTCAATTATTTCATCAACCCTCTCCATACAGACTGTATTCATAAATTTTTACAATGTAAGTTCATTCAAATTTAAATTGTAATATAACTTAATTATTATATGAATTATATTTTCGTGGTAGCATGCTCAAGCGATTTGGTCGATGAATTCATATCAGTATATATAGGGTTGTAGATATTTGAGCTGAAACCAAATGCAACAAGTGTGCTTCTATCTGCGAAAGAGTTTGCAAATATAATCGAACGATCACGCTTCATATAGTTACGTACAAATTGCTATCAAAGTTCTAGTCAGAGTCTATCCTAAATTCATCAGCTTTACCTGCTTCAGCGCGACATCAAATATCATGTCATCCCATAAGTTCTGTCCGAATTTTGAATAAAGAAAACAAGTAACCCAATGTTACATTTAATTAGAGTTTCAATCAACAATTTATTTTCCCTGATTATCTATGACTTCCTTCCATCTATTAACAAGTTTACTAATTCCATTGCTGTAAAATTAGTTTGGCTTTGATTCGAAGAACTCACAAATGTCAGTTTTAACCTCTTCCTGTGTTATAAAACGTGTTTCTTCCAAATGATTCTGTAAGCTACGAAACCAATGGTAGTCTGAAGGAACAAGATCAAGAGAATAAGGTGGATGAGGATTTTTTTCCCAATCAAGTTCGTCGATCTTTTGTGGCGTGATTCTTGCTGTGTGGGTTTGCGCATTGTCCTGATGAAACATTACCTCTTTTTCATTCACTAGAGCAGAACTTTTTCCCTCAAAGCTTGGTTCAAACACTCTAATTGCTGACAATATATTTGAGCATTAATTGTTGCATAAGTTGGTAAGAATTCAAAGTGCATTATTCCTTTATGATCCTACCAGAATGAAAGAAAAACCTTTTGTCAATGAAGTTCCCTTCTCGGCTGTGGCTGGGGTCATTCTTCTTTACCAAGCCACTGTCTACGACGCTTAAATTTTCGATAAAAGATCCATTAGTCGTCGCCAGTCACAAGTCTATCCAAAAAAGTGAAACAAGTTGTTGAGAATGAAGAGAAGAGCAGATGTCAACTCGGGATTTGAGGTTGTCTTCAGACAATTCATGAGGCACCCATTTTCCAAGTTTAGCAACTTTTACAAGTTGTTGAAGATGACGATGAACAGTTGTATGGTTTGAAAAGAGAACCACTGCCAATTCCTCAACTGATAAAGCAGGATTTTCTCCAAGGGCCGCTCCAAGAAGTTTTTCATCAAACTCAACTGGATGTCCGGTTCGATCTTCATCTTCACGGGTGAAATCTCCACCTCTGAATTTTGCAAACCATCTTCTGCAAATTATTTAATTCACACATTTCCCTCCATAAACTGAGTGAATGTTTCTAGCCACTTCGTCTGCTGAGTTTCCTTTCTTGAACTCATAAAGCATTATGTGCCTGAAATGATTCTTGGGTACTTCCATGTTAGCAGGGTTTTAATCAAAGAAAATTTAATTTTATTGTTCTCTGAAATAAACTTTGATCAGTTCAAATGCACCTAAACATAAAATTAATGTTCAGCTCCATTCGACATTATAAAATAGTCTTTAAATTTCGTTCATTTTAACAAAAAGTTAAAATTCGGCAGAACTTATGAGATGATAAAATGATCTTCAAATCCTGTAATATTTTTAAAACTTTAGGCATAGTTTTAATATGGTATCGAATGTCAAATCTATCGCTCAAAATTGAAAGTATTCGCTACGTGGACCCCTTTGTCAGACTCCGAATAATTCAGTACCGTGTATTTTTCTATTGCTAAATGGTATTTATTTTCCTTTGTAAACACATAATCCTCTCCTGTACAGGCAGTTGTGGATTTTCCCTTTTATAAGTTTATGTTGATATTAATTTAATTTAGTTTAATTTATCGTGACTTATTCGGCTCCACATTAAGGTTTATTAAACATTTTCTTTTAATAGCAGTAATATCAGATTGTAATGAATGATACACTGTCCACTATTATTCTTATTTAAGTAGTATATTAAATTTATCTTGATTTTCCTCGATTTGAAGTTTACCTCGAATATATTCACGCAACGAAAATATATCTGCTTGTAAACCGCGTGAAACAGAACGAAATCTCGGCTTTGCAAAAACACGCATATTTTGTCTGCACACAAGCTGGACTTAGAAAATCTCTCTAAATGTTATCTGCTATGGTGAAATAATGAGAAATCTAGCCTCACAGACAGGTGTTTTCGATTGTATTGTGAAGATCTATTTATCTGCTATTACTGGATAGAACTAATTTTAATTTGCGTCTCTTTTGAGAACGCAAGTAATAAATATTCGAATCTTGTAAAACAAGAATCATTGACCTGTATTCTCAATATTTCAAAATTCGAAGCAGTCTTGGAAATCTCCAAATATTAGAAGATTGGTAAGAATAAGAAGTGACTTCTTGAATGTTAAAATAGATTCAAGAAAACATAAACCCTTGTGCAACTTATTTGAAAGAAAACGAATATTTCCGTTATTGTTTACTTTTTTTCGTATTTTACCAAAGGAACCTGACCCCTGTGCACATGATAATACTTCGTATGTCCATTCCACGAAGTCGTTCTTTGCAGATTGACCACAGATTCTCGATTTAATTTAAATCAGGTGATTTTCCGGACAAGTCTATAATACTTTGATTTGCTCACTAGTAAGGTTTGCCATTGTGTTCGTGTAGCGTTACAATTTTCGTACGTTTTATTGGAGTAACATCCATTTCAGACAATAGTCGAAGGACATCTAATCGACAGTATAGACAATAGTGTCTGGGGGTGATAAAAATCTTTTGCAATAACAGTTGACGCAATATTTTTTCAAGGCTAAACATCATATCCGGCGAAAATAGATTTATATTACTGCAAACCTCCACAAATGACCCAATCCGAAGCAGAAATAGAAATCGATTACACTGGACTGAGAGTGTTGTCTGAATCTAACGGATTATTGACAGAAAGGAATGTAAAGCGGTTGTTTCAATTAATTTGCACAAAAATGTTTAAGTATAATAATAAGAAAAATATATTGACCTGCAAGAAAATATTTGATGTTTCTATTTGAAAGAGAGAAAAAAACATATGCATAATATTATTAGGTTGGTGCAAAAAAAATGACGTGATGATGTCGTTTTTCGATGTATTTTTAACGTCAAAAAAACGACATTATTACGTCATTATTGTTGCACCAACCTAATAATATAATACACTGCAAACGAGAAAACAACTAAAGTACACTTTTAAGTAAACATCACACTGCAAATAGTGTAAATTAGGGTATTAAGTAGAAGAAAACCGTTTTTCAACGGTGACTATCAGTGAAGTATTTATTGCTGGGATGGAAAGACCTGAAGAATGGGTCTAGATGCAGTGTCCTTCATTGCAATTGTCAATCATCAAGTGGAGACTTTGGAGGTAGAGTGATATCGAACGCTAGTATTTTGTCAGTAAATCTATATGTCCCTTTATAGATTATAATATTGTCAAAATAGATAAACAATACTTATTGCCTTTTCTAGGATTAGTTAATACCAAATTTATTCTGAAAAAATCGACTTGGGTGATAAACTAATTTCAGCTGCAAGACTTCTGGTCAGGAGGTTTTCAGGATCATGGAACCACCTCTGAATTATTGTTACCAGGTCCACCCTGACACGGGATGGTATCACATCTTAGGTTTCATCTATAGATAAATAGTGAACCCCTAAACAGAGTAAGAAAATGAAATAAAGATTTTAAAAGATATTAAAAAAATAGATTACTAGGAAAAGATTTTTGTAAAAAGAAAAAATAGTCAAGCTCCCAAGAAAATTATATTTCGGCATGAAATGACCCATACCGTTAAACTGACATATTTTGAAAACATTGACCTACATTATAGGGAATCTGTAACTGTATAAAATATATTTTGGTCTTTTTTGGTTATATCTTTTTTTTTATTTTAATTCCCAAAACGATGCTAGTGTGTCACATAAATAAGGAGTTAGGCAACATTTTGTACCAGATTACAGCTGTATATTTTCCATTTGCGATTTCTGGAATCGTTAAGAATAAGTCATTGCTGCGGAGCCATAGTAGTAGTTCATGTTATACTTTTGGTGATAAATAGGTGAATGATTCCTGGAGTACTGGAGCAACGTCTATCTTTATCGGAATATTGGTAAAAGTGCTTGTAGAAAATTTAACAGTATTACAAAAGCTTTATGATGCACATTAAATTTAAATTAAGGTGTACAGATGCGGACTGATTAAGAAATTTTTTTTTCTCTCGCAGATCGGTTATAAAAGTCTCCAGTTTAAAGTAGCTATCACTAGGTAAATAGTGGAGCAGATTTTACCAGGAGTTGAGAAGAGATACCATTTCTGGAAATATTGTGGCTTGAATCTCGATAGTTTAACTCCCGAAATAGCCGAGTAAATGTTTTGTTTATTTACTTCGTCATTATTGGGGCTGTCACATTCAAAGATTTTCTCATTTGAATCGAATAATATTAATAATCAATGCTAAGGAAAATTCTCTTTTTTTTTTTTTTTGTTAAATTACTGTCTTCCTTTAAACTTCCTATTATTGATGTATACCCTAAGGATATCTAAGATAACATTTCATATAAACAAAAACAAGATGTCTGCTTAACTATAATAACGCGACCTCACCGGAAAAGAAAACTCAAATGAGTCTTGTACATAAACTTCAGAGAGACGAAAGAGAATAATAAAAGAAATGAAAACAAGTTATAACAACGAGGTAATTGGGTGCTAAAACCTTCGAAGGATTCCCTTCTGAATATAGAAACGACAGTGACTAGTCCAGTAAACTTTCCTTCCATCGTGTAATTTCTGGAATTAACCTGTTACATCACGTATATGCAGTTATATAAACCATATCGTTGCGACGTCCAAAAATTAGAACACTTTCAACAGGAAAATCTTTGTTCAATCTTGAACATTAAATGTAAATAATGTTTGATCAAAAGTCCTTAGACGAGCCAACAGTCAAAGTATCGAATCGTTGATCAAGAGTTGTTTTCCCCGTCAAGTCTTATTCAGTGGGGTCAATTCAGGAAACAGAAACATGGGGTTTCTCAAAACATCACTGAAAGGCACTGGACTTGAGACTAAGTCGTTTGAAACGCAAGCCAACTGGCGATATTCCATCACCATCGGATTCAATAACTTAGGATCCAATAGAAGAGAAAAGGAACAAGTCAAAATACAAGAGAGAAAACTTCGAAACAAAGACCTCAACTCCCACCAAAATATTGCTATGCAGTTAATGCCATCGGCTCTTCCAAGCAAGAATTGGCCTAATCAGTCATCAACGCCACCATCATAAAGGAAGAAATCAGCAAAGAATAAATTAAATTATTGAATACAAGATAAAGCCGCCGACGATACATTTATGATAAAATGGACCGCACAAGAGTAAATAAAATATTGCAAATATTCCGAAACAAAAGTATGAGTTGAAAATAACGTTATACTAATCTCAGAAATAAATCCTGTACTTTTGTGATAGCATTGCCTTGCGTTATAAGATCTCACGTAAATTATGTTTGTATGATTTTATGTCTATGATTATGCCTTCGCGCACACGTGCATGAGAGCGTGTTTCCGCTCATATTTTAACGAGTTATTATCACATTCAATGATCCCGACGGTGGAACAAACGGAAGATGATAACAACAGATCTCAGTGGTTGAAGCATTGAATGAAGAGGGCTACGCATGACGGACACGTGACAGAAGGCGCCAATCGAAATTCTAACAGTGTCAGCCGCAGTCCGTTTCAGTTTCATTACTGGATCCTTAATGTCTCATTCCATTTGTAACGCAGATGAAGGTAATTAAATCAAGTGTATAGATCACTTCCTGGCAAGACGAGGTCCACCTTAAACTAATTCACGCCATCAGTATTTTCTTCTACTCTTATTTTGTTTCACCTCTAACCAAATTTTGCAAATTAAAAGACGATAGAAGATGAATGGCGGGAGGTGATCTTGGCGAAACTGGATGCCTCTAGTCATCAGCGCAATCATCATAAAGTAAGCGATCAGCAAAGAAGAAAATAAATTCTTGGATACCAGATAAAGCCAAAGACGACGACGACAATATTCGCATTATGAAATGGGATCTTTTGAAAATTCTCTCATGAAAACTCAATTTCTTTAAATATTTCCATGTCTGCTCGTGATCAGATTTACAGAATGCATGTGAAACTTTCCTGGTTTAAAAAACTTATTAAATTTAATGAGGCTTTGATTTTATTCTCGTTTGAATGACATTTAATTCTCTACGCTATTATAGGCTAAGCCTTGAATATAATTAATAATTTTTCCTGTATCTTAAACTCTTCTTGCTATAAGGAGATTTTAATTCTGGTAGACATCATGCTTATTCTGAAGTCTTCCATATTTTACAATATAAACACTAATTTGATATTGCTTATTTTCAGATATATGATTGTACATATCAGTAGTGATTCAAGTATTTGCATACATATCAATTATCGATTAAAAAAAAAATTAAAAAGCTAAACGTATCATCAAAAATAGCGGCACACACGCAAAATCAAAACTTCAAAGAACCAACATTAATTACGAGTTCAAATGCCCCTTAAATAACTGAGTTACTGATCAAACCAAACTTATAAATAATTACATTGGCCATACTATTAGATTGGTGCAAAATAATGTCGTTTTCTCACATAGTAACATATGTGAGAAAACGACATTATTTTTGCACCAAACTAATAATATGTGCCTGTCTATGAGACTCACGTTTAACCTACCTTAACATAGCTCAATTAGAACTCATTTAGACACATAGAACAACCTAACAAATTTCATCCGAAATATTCTAGTAGAAGATACAAGCCTCATCCACGTGTATAAATCGTTAAAAATAATGGAATCAAAAAGAAAACCAATACTCAGTAACATTAACTACGAACATGGAGACAATGTGCTTACCGTCATGGAAAATAAGACATCCCTGAATCTTCAATCAAATGCATAACAAAAACCCACATATTCAGTTAAAAATGATAAAAGAAATAGCCTAAAAGATTAGCCGAAAGCGCTCGGATATGCAGAAATTTTTAAACAGTTTTACAGACTTTTTGTCCAGAAAAGAAAACACTTATACAAAGTCAAGAAAATTTACATAAAAAGATTAATCGCACTACGTTTTTAGTCGTCTTTAACGAAACATGTAAAAAAGGGGAACTACTGCTCAAATACAACACACACACACACACACACACACATATATATATATATATATATATATATATATATATATATATATAATGATCATCAATAAATATTTTTCTTTGTCCTTATTATTCCAATATTGAGGCAAATAAATTATTTTATCAACATTCATTAAGAAGGAATATTTTTTGGTGAATTCTTCAAAAACTGAGAGAATTAAAAGAAAAAAAACAACGAGATTAATTTATAGACTAGATTATGCTGAAAAAATAATTCTAAAAGAAAAAAAAACATGTTTAAATCTTGAATGAAGCAACCATCTGATTGTTATAAAGAATCTTGAAATCACAACAAAAATTCTTTTATTACAGCTGGGAAATTATTATTGTTTTATAATATTTTCTTTTATCGATTTCAGCACTTGTTTACCAATTATTTTTTAATTGGCTGTATATTTTTAAGTTTATCTATTTTGCATGTTTACAATTTCATTTTCCTGGGTATGACGGTAGACTACATCCGGCAGCAAGGCTTCTGATCATGAAATTAGAGGTTTTAAGGTTCGTGAAACAACATCTTAACTGCTGTTGTTTCCAGGTCCAGCAAGTAATGCGCCTCCAAACATAAATCAGCAGTATAATTATGTTATATTATAAATTAAGCAACACTCTATTTTTTATAGTAAAATGACAAATCAATGCAAAAAAAAAAAAAATTAAAATTTTAAAAATATATTACCTACAATATATTTTAAGATTTACAAACTATATATCTGAATGCAAAAACATACAATTACCCTGAAAGTAATGTACTAAATATTTAGAATTCGACATTAAACGACGTATAGTGTTTGATATACGCTAAAAAACTAACCAACTAACCAACCATTTTAATATTATGATGAACGAAATAATTGATAATGTGCTTCCATATATACGAAGGTTGATTGTAAAATTCATACCAGAATACAACACCTGGCCAACCAGCTGTGGTATTCTAGTACACTTGCATATTTTTAATCTACCAACTGTCATGTCTACTCACACACACACACACACACATATATATATTATATATATATATATATATATATATATATATATATATATATATATATATATTATATGTATTATATTATATATATTATATATATTATATTATATATATATATATATATATTATATTATGTATATATATTATATATATATTATATTATATATATATATATTATATATATATATTATATTATATATATATATATATATATATATATATATAGATATTATTTATATATTATATATATACATATATTACATATATATATAGATTATATATATAAATATATTATATGTATAATCTTGGTCAAACTTTGAAATTTCCAGCTGATTGTCGTATTTAACTTCTTCGAGATGGTTACAACATATTATAAACCTAGTAAGAAATCATTCATAACAAATGAAAATTGCAATAAAAATAATATTACTGAAGTGAAAATAGTAACAATGACGCAAAATGATGATAAATTAATATTTCCCACTGAGAGTCAGATATTTTAGCGAAAAATATTTGAGATGAGATGTTAAAATTATTATGTTTTTTTTTTCTATTCGAGAGCATTATCATCTTTTGAAATCATTTCGAATTCTAAATCAATCTGAGTTGGTGATATTTTTATTTCATTATAATTTACAGGGTCCTATATAACATGTTCTACATGGTAATGTAACTCAACACTTAATCTTTTCTAACCTTTAAACTCCGGTGATGGGATTATAGGATTTTTCGAAATAACGTAAAACATTATCACATCAATATAACTAAAAGAAACCCACAGAAAAGATTACTTAACTTAATATTACAAAAGAGCAAAACATGAGGAAATCTTATATGTTTGCTATTTATCTTGTTATGAAGAGCAAATTATACTTTCTATATTCCGTGTTCCTGTCAGACTTGTGCTATCGAGGCCATCCACAAATTTCTGTCCTTTCTAGTACTTTATAAATTATAATTTTTCTATAGCTCATAATCCCCGTTCTGCTTAAAATTCACACATGATCGTTATGTAAATTATCCGCTGCTTTACTCTCACCCTTTATCAGCGTAAAATTTTCCAAGCGGACCTAAAAAACGACTGGTCCAATAAATACAGTTTTTACTCCGCTGATTATCCGCGACGGGAGAATTTGTCTCAAGTAGGTGCAAATTGGTTTTTTTAACTACGTCCACACCCTACGTCATCGATAGCCGTCGTAAATATATAAATAGCGCAGAAAATCTCTGTTCAGGAGGCAGAAACCCCCCGCCCCGCTGTTTTGGATTTGGTTAAACTGAGGCTTGACTTTGTTTCTAGTTGTTGCTTGTAAATGATAAATTTTGCATGTTTCTGTCTTCAGTGCTGACCAGGCGTTGCAAGCCCTCAACACCCACAAACCTCATTATAGGAATGTGAAATTTAAATTGTCTTTTTCTGATTTTAAGTATTAGGTTGGTGCAAAAATAATGTCGTTTTTGACGTATAACGTCAAAAAACGACATTTATTTTTGCACCAACCTAATATCAGTGTCGTTTTTTCCTTAAAACATTTACTTCCATCTTTTACCTTTAGCTCGACTCATATTCAAAGTTATTTTTTTATTTCTTAATTATTTGTATTTTTTATGGAAAATATTCTTTTCCTTTACCTAATATGTTTCATATCGGTTAACATTCTTTCGAGAATGCATTTTCGTAGCATTAGTTTTCTTTTTATTACAGTTTTCAAATTTAGATTAATATGCCTACCTTAATTGTTATATATATATATATATATATATATATATATATATATATATATATATATCCCAACTTTTCGGACATTTCCGATCTACTCTTCTTCATATGATTGGCGGAGACGGTATCTTCATAGATTCGACTCGTAATCTTTATTCAGTACATGGAGATATATTGTGTTCATCACACAGTACATATTTGTGAGGACATCTTGTATGAATTTCTTCTATTCGCCTTTGTGTTGCAGAAGAATTCCTTCCGCTGAACCAGAGTATATGACTTTGCAGTACTACTTAACCAAAGGATTGATCTCATGACCGCCAGGAAAATAAATATGGTTGATGCCACGCTTTGAGGTGATTTGTTGCAGAAGGTTACTAAGTATTCTTGACGTTCGAAAAAGCCCCGTGGATACAACGACCGTAAAGATTTTGAGGATTACAAGAAAGATAAGAGTACTATCGTAAATAGAAACAAACATATAATAATGTTACTTTATTATCTCAAATATTTTCCCTAACATATCTGAATATTCTTGTGAAATATTCATTCATTATCCTCTTAGTTGCTATTTTCACTTTAGCGTTATTATTATTATTTCCATCGCAATATTCGATATAACATTATATTCAACGAGCGGTAATTAAGAACCAAGTGTCAGGAATTAAAGAAACCTGACAGGAATAACACTCGCATCACATTTCCTTCGTAGTTCATTCGGTATGAATGATGTCTTACTGATTTTACAATATATAATAAACATCTCGAAGAAGTCAAATACCGACGTCCGGCTGGAAAATTCCTAGGATGACAAAGTTTATAAGTGTAAGTAGATACACTAGTTGATAGATTAAAATATATGCAAGTATTCCAGAATATCACATCTGTTCGGCCAGGTCTTAAAACAAAAGAGATAAGCTTAAAAAGAGGCACTCAATTAAAAACAATAAGTGATGAAATCGATGAATGAAATAACATAAAATGGGTGTCTTTTTCCAGTTGTAGCAAAAATCAGGTCCTTTTTTCCTGATTTTAGCATCTGTTTTTGTTTTCACTATTAATCCTCCAACATTTTCATTCTTTAAAAGTATCCAATCTTTTTAATTCCATCATTTTTAGAGAATTCAAATCAAATATTCCTCCTCAAAGAGGGTTGCTAAACATTTACTTAAATATTGATGATCATACTGACAAACATAATGCGAAAAAAATATATATATATATACATATAAATATAGATAACTAGACTCGTTTCGAAAAACCCTTGAATTTTTGATTTGCAAATGATCAAATCAATCTCGAGGGAAAAAAAGGTTTTAAAAAAGAAAGAGCTACAAACATGAACTACTGTCGAACAAATCGCACAGATGCAGGTCTGAAGCCGAAAGAAAAAAACCCGATACGAGTAGACAACTAACTAACAAAAGAGCTCAATACAATCGTAGAGCAGACCTAGATACACCTAGAGAGCCAGAGAAGCCTACCTAGGTTTCACCTAAACGGATCGTCAGGGAGAGTATGGCCATACTTTCCCTGACGATCCGTTTAGGTGAAACCTAGGTAGGTTTGTCTGGCTCTCTAGGTCTATCTATCTATCTCTCTCTCTCTCTCTCTCTCTCTATATATATATATATATATATATATATATATATATATATATATATAGTCGACTTCCCAGGAAACCGACAGTCCGGCAACATCACATTTGATTATTTGGTGAAGGACTATCCACACTTTTTGAAGGGCCAAATTCAGAGACCTGGTGCACTAAGTGTCACAAGGTCCCCAAACGACTCTCCACAGGTTTTGAATTTGAGTTGTCCTTCTTCTAGACTACTTGCCATCCAAGGCTATAGAACCCAGTCCGTCCTGCTATTTACCCATAGGTGGAGGGAGAAGAAGAGTATTCACACCTTTCCCAAGGCTATTAGCACGTAAGTGAATGTAATGGATTCGACGGAAATTCGAACTCGTCTCTGCGATCCCTCAATCCAAGCCGCTATCCATTACTCCACCATGCCTGCTATATATTAGGTTGGTGCAAAAATAATGACATAATAATGTCGTTTTTTGACGTATTTTAACGTCAAAAAAAGACATTATTACGTCATTATTTTTGCACCAACCTAATATATACCTGCATATAGAATACTGGAAAAAGATTTCCGGTTGACAATCTAGAAAAGAAACCAGAGCAACCAAAAAATAGGACTCTGCGAAATCCCAGACTGAAGAACAGAGAGTAACCGGAAAAAAAAGAATAGTTGAAGGAAAATGGAAACAAGTGCTATGTGAGAAAGTGAATAAATATGAAATTATTTACACACAAAAGCAAAAGAAAAAAAACCGGCGTAAAATACTGCACTTTTTCTGATTATTTCTCATTAATATATTGCAACTGTACAGAGATTCATTGTTTTAGAACATCTCTAGTACTGATAGAAGATTAAGAGAGGAGGGTATACAATGTATTTGCACTAAACAAATATTAGAATCCAGTATTATACCTGTTTCGACTGTAAATACTTCTTACTTTTAATTTTCAGCGAAGTTGCTTGTTTCCAAAGATGACCGCTTTTTCAAATCAATTTGCCTTTCTGCAATGCTCGCAAAGCCTAAATAATATTTAATGTGAATCGAAGATAAGCCGACCTTAGTTACCATGTGTGTACCACGAAGAATAAATACGGTTTTTTAACATATTTTTGATTCTTCTAATCTGTTTGCTAATCAGTGCTAAAACGTCCATGATGTTTTAGTATCTAAGACGTAGCCTAAGAAGAACAGATGAATTCTTACCTGTCTCAAGAATAACTGTGTAAAGGGGGATTCAACAACCACAATCGGAATTCGAACTCGCTTGTTCCTACTCGCTAAAAATTACGTCATTAGCACATGCAAGAATATTCAACTTACAAAAACAGCGGGAATTCTATTATTTTAAAAACTACTTTCTTCCTTCAAACTCCTCATTATTGAATTATAATTTAACGAGTTAGAAGTGAATACTTAAAAAAAAGTAAACTGGAATGACGCTTTGAAAGATAAAGCCATCTCGTTTCATAAAATAAAAATGAGTGTTCTACGTAAACTTCAAAGAGTGCAGAGCAAGCCGAAATGGGGAAAAACAGATGAAATTAATGTTAAATTATTCAAGGTCAATACAATAATAATATTTGGAAAACTCTATAGGAAAATGTGAATTAAGGGTAGCAAATAAATGGTGATAAAGAAACACGGAGTGAAATATCTGATTAAACAAAAATTAATGCAATATAAAAGGTGAAATTGTCAAAAAAATAAGGACGTTGGCATACAAAGCAAAATAAGGTTACAATATGTTAGGAAAAATAGATAGACGAAAGTACGTAATATTATAGCATTAATATGGCAATATAGAAAATAAGTTAAAATGTCCGACTTAACGAGATATGTTGATACAATCAGGTATCAAGTACCTAAGACATATCTTTGGTCAAATATACTAAGGCTGACTGATGACAGGTACAGAGTAGGTTTTCTATTTTAACCACTGATTGCAAGTTGGTTGATCCCCAATTATATAAAATGTTTGACCTTGTGTTATGATAGCATTTAAAAAAATGGTACATGAAAAATCTGAAAACAATGATTTCTTTTTTGATATGTATGTTAAAGAATAGAAATCATTTTTGGACCACTACCGCCACACGGGAAGTTTTATTGTTTTAAATACATAAAGGTAAGCGTGGGGGCAAAAGATTATATTCCAACAATATTTCCATTATTGATACTCCGACTACATCGCGAGAATGAAAGGGGGACAACTCATATCGAGTTATACTTATAAAACCCAGGATGTTTGTGTGTGTGTGTTCGTTTATATATGGGGTCGGATTTCCTACATTTTTCAAACGATTTCAACAAAACTTCACTTCTTTTTTTTTTTTTTTTGGCAGTTAGTGTTTCTTATTGTCTTGCACACTTTTTTCTTTATTTTTACATTCAGAATGATTTAAAAATTCCATTTACAAGACAATTGTTTATAATAAAATTCTATTCAATCGGTAGATTCATAACGATTGAAAACTGTGTTTTTTTTTTATTTAGGGTTTGACAAATTCGTAAAAAACAAAAAAAAAAAACTAATTAAGACATGCGTGTCCGTCAACCTTAAACAATAATCGTTGTCACTTTTATTTTTCAGTCTTTATGATGGTCGATACTTGATCTATCTGTTACTATTACATCCCTGGGAAACGCCGGGCTCTACTGCTAGTATCTCCGAAATTCTTTTCGGCTATCCATTTACTTCTGTCCGATTGTCTTCGATCTGTTTTCTGGGTATTATATTCTCCAAAGAATCTACTCACGATAAGGCCTAGAAATTTCAACTGGACATGGGATGTATTCTAACCTGATTTCCTCAACATTTACGTTGAGTTAAAAATGCTAAAAAGTTTTTTAATCATCCACGGATTAATTATTAGTGAACAAAGCTTAAACAAAATAATATATACAAATGGCAAACTTTTGATAACAGAAAATACAAGTTTTTGTACATAAAATAATAAAGAAAAATATAAGAATATCTAATCATAAAACGACATAACATACAAAAAAAAACTACTTGCTGCAAGAAAAATGTGGTTCTACAGGTGAAAAACATGGATTGAACATGTGAGTAGCGAAAAAGTTTTCTTTTTAAAATAAAATAAATAAATATTTATATTTAGAATCAGAAAGACAGTTGACGTTTTTTGGTTACATCATGAGGAAAGACAAATAAAAGAATGTGTCACACAGATGACCTAATGGTGTTATGACTGATAATGAAAAGCGGCAAATGGAGGTTATGCGTCGCATTTCTCTAATGAGCTTGGGTAAGTTTTTGGCAGAACAAGGATTTTTATTAAAAGCAAACACATACTTTAGTCAGAAATATAAATTCTTTCATCGATATTTTTCTAAGCAACAGTCTTTTTTAACGGTTGCTAATGTAGATATATTACCCCTACAATACAATTCACATTAAATAAGACATTTATTTTAACCCGGAAGAAAAAAAATATATAGAATAATATTTTTAAAGTGTTACTCTCTTTTGTAAACGGTTTCCAAGCTTCCATTTTAGCTGTTTATCTTTATTAAATTCTGTTACTGTCTCCGTTCATTCTAGCATACACTAGTCTCTGAATGGCGTTCAGCTCAATGCATTTTATTAGACATAATGCAGCATTTCTATTATATTTCAAATTATATATATATATATATATATATATATAAAAATATAGTTTTTTCAGTTATACTCTATATAGTGGTAAATATACTTAATATCCCATATAGAATGTTTGTAAATATACGATTGAACATCAAAGTTGACGTCAGCATCAAATCTCATGTACACACACAGACATATATATATATATATATATATAAGGTTGGTGCAAAATAATATGTTACTATGTGAGAAAACGACATTATTTTTGCACCAAACTTATATATATGTGTGTGTATGTGTGTATGTATATATATATATATATATATATATATATATATATATATATATGTATATATATATATATATATGAACTTTATTTGCAAATAATTATTAATAAATAAACGAACAAACATTAACTATAAACACCTATACACGTGTAGATGTACATATAGATATGCATACACAGACACCTACACAAGAATCAACCTACAAACCATAATTCCTTTCTCCAGTATATAACACCAAGACAAAAACAAATAAACTACTAACCATTGAATAAAATGAAACATTAGATAAATGATAATATATGATGTAAGAAAATACTTACTCTAATACATATACACTTTTTAACAATTACATATATATACGGTCGTATATATGTATATATATATAATTCAATCAAAAAAGAAAATACTCTATAAACACAACCAACCATAATTGATAATATAAAATGCAAAAAATAATTTTACCATTTAAACACTCTTCCTGTGTACGCACGTTCACATGAATATATGTGCACGTGTACGTATACATGAACGTATAAATACAAGTATATGCGAATTGTTGATTTGTTAATTTGAAGGATCGAATCCGGCGAGAAAAAAAATTTCCTTGTGCGGCACAGGGAGGCAACTTTCCCTGCGGTGGACGAAGCTATTGACCCAATATATTTGTTACATCTCAGGTCAGCAGTCAATGTTATACCGCGCAGTCGCAAAGAGTTTCGCTCGTTGAGTTGATTTCTAAACACGCCACCTGATCATATAAAAAGAAGTAAATGAAGCTCCTAAATGAGAATCATCCTTGGCCTGAACCAGTTAACAAATATGTCAGAACATCAGGATATTTCAAAATATTGGCAAAGGAGATTTATAGAAGAGTCATCCTGGCAGAGCAAACATCAGTTGTCTTTGTAAGAGAACACAATCTGCTGGACACAGTTCAACAAGCAGATCCATGCCATAAATGTGGTTCCGTTATGGAGGAAAAACCAAAGCGTAACAAAAGAAGAGAATTCAACCCTGTACTATGTCGACTTGGAAAGGGGTCTGGGTTAAATATATATATAGTATATATAGATATATAAATGATAATATAAGGTTTAAATGAATGTGTATACACATACAATAGTATATTATACTTTGGTGCTGCGGTAGTAGCACTGAATTTTTTTTTTCTGCTGATTTAGTAAACATTTGTTTAAACAGATTTTTAGTTTCACTCAAATCTCTTGAATCACTTCTTCAAAAAATATTGTTATACGTACTTGATTTACGGATGCAACATAACTCATTTTAACACGGAGACAAAATAATACGTCGCATGAAGATCGTCAACAAAGTATAAGTCTACGAAACCATCGTGTTTACTGTTACTTTTATCAAGTGTCTATATACTCTGTTGTGTAAATTAGATATTTTCTAGTCGGGATGGATGCATTGAAATATCGGTTATGATAATTATTCTTGATATTTTTGTCAATATCAAATATTGTCTAAGAAACTGCATGAAATAAAATCGTTTCCATTCTCCTATTTCGTGATTGTTCGAATTGACGTTGTTAAAATCAGGTCCAAATGGAAAATGTCAAACGAAATCTAATTCCCATTGAAATTGATTTTATACCAATCAAATTTCTGATTGTGCTATAGCATGCTTACACTAACCCCAAAATGGCAAACACTACTATACTTTTAATAAATTTGACCAAATTTTAATCCAATGGGTTTGGAATTTTGGTAGTGAGTGACTGATTTTACGTTTTAATAGTAGACCAACAGTCGAGAAGACATCCAGTATGTTTGCAGATGTATAAAATGAATTATAGTATAATTTCAGATTCTTGAGAAGAAAGTTTTAGATAGTATTTTTGAACTGTGTGCATCGCGATGTAGATAAAGGATGTCACAAAAAGTATTTAATACTTTTCATTTTCAGATTATAAAAAATATTTTTCACGACGTTCCTTAATATTTGCACCTACCTTCGTCCCAGTTAAAGATCACATTCGGCATATCTTACTGTATGACTTTCAGTTTCAAATACGAAGAAAAAGAAGTTCGTGCAAAAAAGCATCATTCCGAAAATTTGGAAGGTGTTGCCACAGACAATCCACGCATTCCCACTGGGGAACTTGCAGAACAATTTAAGGTAGAACATACAGCCGTGTTACGCCATTTTAAAAGGATCGGAAACGTCTGTTGAGAGTTAGTTGCCGCTCAATATGGCCGCTCGTCTTGAAATGGACCTCAAATCGGTTGTTAACTGGGGCAAGAACTGGCTGGTCAACTTTAACGCCTCGAAACCTGAACTAATCTCTATTAATCCTACTCTGCCCCCCATTAAAATGTCTGATAGTCAACTTCTTGAGAGCAATTCTCTGCGTCTGCTCGGTCTGACGTTGACTGCTGACCTGATATAGAACAAATAGATTGAGTCAATTGCATCGTCCACCGCGAGGAAAGTTGGCTCTCTGTGCCGCGAAAGATTTTTTTTTTCCCGGAATCGATACTTCAAATATACAAATCAACCATTCGCCCTTGCATGGAGTATTGCTGCCATATATGGTCTGGGGCACCTTCTGTTTACCTCGGAGTGCTTGACAAGATCTAGAGACGGATGTGTAATATAATTGGCCCTGATCTCATAGACGCGCCGTCGCTTCTCTCTGTCTTTTCTACAAATACTGTCATGGTAATTGCTCCGCTGGACTGCTTTCACTGGTTCCCAGACTCCATGAATTCAAACGCCCTGCGAGGCTGGCATCCCGCTCTCACCCTTACAATGTAGAAACTACTAAATGTTGCCGTCTCTTCTACTCCAATATCTTCATACATCGCACCTCTCGCCTGTGGAACACCCTTCCCAATTACTATTTCCCTGAGAGCTATAATCTCCAACTATTCAAATGTAATGTCATTCGACATCTCCAGTTACCTTGATCTATACGCTATCCCTCTCCTCATCCTTTCTTCTATCTGCTCTCGCTCCAAATCTTTTGCAACCCTCCGCATCCTAGTGGCTTCCCGCCTTGCTCCGGGCGAATGCTTTAAAAAAAATATGTAAGGGGTGATGAGGTCACAGACATTGTTTGACAGTTATGACTGGGTTCTTCTTTTTGTGTGGTATGGATCAGAATCCTATTCCCAGGCATAGGATTTTCTTGGAGACACACTCTTGTCCCACGGCAGTCATATCGCCACTAGGCACTTGTTGTGTGGGAAATGGGTCCCACATGTGCTATCTCCAGAATCTGCAGTTTCTTGTTTCTTGTTGTTAATCATTGATTTTACGAAACCTTCAGGCGCCATATTTAGGTAGGTTTGTTGCAGCTGATGTAAAATTAACGAACTGTTAAACAACAAACAAACAATTGCAGATAATTTGAACTGCGATGAACTTCGTCGTTTGAGAAGAGCTTTTAACAACAAGAGACCTTCTGTAGTGAAGAGAAACATTGTCATAATCCATTACGATAATACGCGTCCTCACACACCTCAGTTGACAAAAATCATTTGGAGGAACTTGCTTGGAAAATATTGATTTATCCAGTATTTCTTTGACCTTGGTCATTCTGTTTATACCTTGTTTTGGGGAATACGGATTCATTTGGATGGTCTTAGGTTGACATCATTAGATGAGGTGGAAAATGATTTGGGTCCATATAGAATATTACAGGCGTGACATTCATAAGATTGTTCGTAAATGGAATGTTTTTCTAGAAAAAAAGTGTTAACGAATAAATATTTTCATAATCATGTTTTTTTTTCATTTTTAACATAGGCATTGAAATTGGACATTACTTTTGCACCAACCACATATATATATATATATATATATATATAGGATGCGATGGGTGAATTGTCGCCATATTATATTTTTAATTTCATGTATGTACGTTGTTTATTTGGGGATTTGTCGACTGCACATTATAGTAGGATGAGTTGGCCACCATCTGTGAGAAAACGAAATACAATTCCCCCAGCCAAAGACCTAGAAACGGGATGTTGTGCTGCTTCGCATTCGCAACGAAAGCTCCAATACGAACTTTTCAGTGTTCTTGTGTGTCAATCTGAGGACAATGCAGATTTTTTCAGAAAGAGCTCGATGAGTCTAATGGGGATTACGAAAGTGTCTGCGACCATCTTTAGTGATGACGACATTATGCCTTCATTCATCTTCTCACCGGGCCTCAGACTCAATACAGGGGACTATATCAAGTACCTAGAGGAGATAGGGTGTGGTTCCTAGAAGATCTTAGTCCAAGAAACAGGACTCTACTCTATACCACACATACAGAAGAACCCAGTCATGGCTGTCATACAATTTCTGTGACCACATCACACCTTGCATATGGGCAACTAACTCGCCAGACTTCAACCGCCTTCATTATTATTTGCGGGCGAATTTGAGCAAGTAACCAACAGAACTCCTTCTAAACCAAAGATGAACTGAAGGTATGGACTATGGTAGCATTCACCAACTGAAACAAGAAGAAAATCCAGAAGAGTTGCAGAAGAATCCGAAATTGTATGGAGGCCGTGGTTGGAGACAGTAGCATTTTTATTCAATAACTTTACTCTTTAGTGTGTAAAGATATGTTTGTGTAATTTTGGAAATTTATCTGTTAAAATGAGAAATCAGTGTCAGTGTTTTTTTTTTGGGGGGGGGTGCGTAATTTAGACGACAAATTATCCTTCGCACACAAACACACACACACACACACACACACACATATATATATATATATATATATAAATCATTATAGTAATTCATATTCTAGAAGAATCCTCAAAAGATTGCTTAAAGCACTGGACGGCGGTTTCGTCCTATATTGGGACCCATCAGCATTGCGATCCACTACCGAGTTTCGAACCCGGACTGTTTCGATACAACTTCTGATGGTAACCCAACACAGAACGAAACGGCAGTCCAGTGCTTTCTGCATTCTGATGACCAATCATATAGACACGATGAATTACTATAATGATTTGACTTAATCTCCAATAGTCTATTATTTGTATATACTTGCTTGACCCAGCTAATGATCCGCGATGTTTCGTGGGTAAGCAAAGTCGTGAATATTGGGCACAATAAGTTGGGTTACGAATATATTGTTAATTATTACCACGGAATTTCTGAGTAGTAGCGCTATTTTGAATCTGTTCAGATTATTCTACGTCACCGAGGCCTGCTTTGTATCGAAACAGTCCGGGTTCGAATCTCGATAGTTTATGCGCACTGCTGCTGAGTCGAAACAGCCGTCCAGTGTTTTCTGCATTCTGTTGAGTATTTTCCAGACTCGATGAATTACTATATATATATATATATATATATATATATATATATATATATATATATATATATATATATATATATATATATATCGAAATGTTTCATTTAATAATATTTTCTGCTCATTTTCAATTGTATCCTTTCATGTTCACCGAATCCTTTTTGTTGCCATTATTAAAGGAACAGAGAAAATCGCAATGTCGAATAATATTTTTTTATTATGAGTATATTCGACATACGACAGTGTCATCATCAGGTTATTTATTTCAAGACAAATATTTCAGTGTTCATCTGAGAATTACTTTTTTTTCTTACATGTAAAGTCAAGAAAGCTGATAGAGTACGTGACTGTTTCGCTGACGCTTCAGGGGATGTAACTAAGTAGTGTATCGAGATTTTTTTTTAAAGATATATGTATTACAACTATTAAAGCAACCTTGATATTTGTAACCATCTATTGTACAAATTTTAGACCATTTGTGCAGTATTCATAATTATTTTTTTTTTTTTTTACGGTTTGGTTTCAACTGTTTAAAATGCATAGATTCGAGAATTTCTTTTACTTATGTTTATCTTTTTCTTGAAAATTATAGATTATATTTTCAAAAAGATTTTTTCTGAATTGCAAATTTGGACAGATATGCTTTTGTAACTCTTTAGAAATTTAGGTTATATCATTTAAATGAAAACTCAGCCGCCGAGACATCTTGGTCGTAGTGTGTCCAGCATGAATATTATTTTTTTTCCGTTAGAGATAATTCATCTACCAAACAGTTTTTCTGTAGAGAACCAGAAATATGAAAAACAAACTCTTATTAACAATAACTTTCCTAATTATATTGCTGATGACCAAATATGATGTTCTATCAAAAATGTTAATACTATGACTAATATTAATGATTATCATATATTATACACAATTTTTAATCTGTTTAATCTTATGTTCATAAATTATGTTTGAAAGTTTCAAATTATTTTATATTTGGTTTATCGGGTGACAATATCCGATTTTCTAATAAAACTTTTCCAGTTGATTATTATAATAGTTACACGAAAATATATTACGGATATCTAATGACTAACGTGTCCTCTTTGTTCATTTTATACGAATCTCTTTAAATTAAAAATTTATATATCTTATATCCACGAGTATAGACTGAATTCTTATGATCATTTTTTACACAAACATAGATCAAAATATACAGATGCAATGTCTTTGAACATTTTTAAAAACATGCATTTCCAGTGACTGGTTGCACTATAGACAGGTCATATTTTTCTGGATGCGTTAAAATTCATGCCTTTTCGGTCACCGTAACCTACTGGTCAGCTGACAACCTCACATTACATTTGGTTAAACTTAACGCGAAGAAACTTAGACTACGTTAGAGGTATGTCCATGGTAATGGCATTACCGTAGTCAGGCATGAATAAAAAACAAAAGTACGGTAACTAAATCTTCGTATCAGGTATTTTATGCTTAGTATTTTTAACACCATGTTGGGGTAGTTTAATGTAAACAAGAATGAAGACTATTTCTTTGCTATAAAATTGTCCATGATTATGCCCAGAACTGTAATATTTGTCTACAGATTGGCTTACTATTATTGTTCAAAAGCTGATGTTACATTGTACACGGGCAATATAAAAAATCAGGTTTTTCTCAGAAACTTTTTAGCGGTCGCACTATACATGAAGTCGGCTTTACCCGGTAAATTAATTAACTCTCTACGTTCATTCCTCTATTATTATTATTATTATTATTATTATTATTATTATTATTATTATTATTATTATTTCTTCCATTGATTTCTGCTGGGTACATATTTCATTCCAGTCCCTCACAGAGACCTAAGCTTAGGAATGCCATCATGTCATTTTCCACGGACCAATAAATAAATAAAAAAACAATCAAATAAAAACATATATTTTATATAGATAATGTCCTTCGTATGATGTGGGCTGTAATCATGGGAACAATTTTTTGTATTTCTTTAAGGCATGGGGTTTCAGGAAACCCTTCAATTAGTCTATTGGAATCTTTTCCAACGAATCTGTGGGATCCAACTACAACAGGGATTGTTGATGTTCCCATGTGCCACATTTTTAAGATTTCGATTTATTATTATTATTATTATTATTATTATTATTATTATTATTATTATTATTATTATTGTGTCAAATTTAAGTGTGATTCATATGTCTGGAATATCTTTCTCAGACTGGATTCATGATGGACATAATTCGTCATCATGTAGAATTATAAAAGTTTTAGCCCAGATGGCCTGGTTATGTGATGTATGCATAAATCTCTTCCAAGTTAGCAAATATATATAAGCAAGGATAAAGATAACTTATGAACGAATATACCAATAGAAAATACGAATATCAGTGAGAACTTCTGCATGTATTAAAATTAAAAATAGATAAAAATTAATATATGCAGTTTACAAAATACATGTAATTATCATTTTCACTCTCAGATTCAGGTTGTATAGAACAGCAGACTAAGCATTCTATACTTGGCTGGCAACCATTCTGGTGAGGGAAAACTTTCAAACGGTAGAGAAAGCAACGAGAAACCGCTCAAATCTGTTCCTCAAAACTCTACGAGAGTAGATAAGAAATGAAAGAATATGAGAAAGAACATTGACAGCCTGCAGCCTGAAAGTCTATGGGATTTAAAATATATCTTGTAACAACAACAATAATAATAATAATAATAATAATAATAATAATAATAATAATAAAAGTTGAAGCATTTACTAATATTCTCATCGACATAAAATCATCTCGAATAATTATTTTTCAGATGTTAACGCGTTGTTAGAATTACCGAAAACAGAATATAAGAAAATAAAATTTAAAATACATGGCAGCAATACAATATACCTTCATAAGACCAGAAGTGGTGATGCAATGCATTTTACTTACAATGGCCGGTAGGCTAATCTGGTTATTCAAATTGCATATGCATTAAATAATTTTCGTGCAATCCTCTGGAGATACTAAGGCAGACATCAAATATCAAATTTTTAATAAGCAATTATAGAAATTACAAAAGAAGCAGACCGATCGATGCTGTACAATCTATACGCTTCGAAATATACATAAGGATATGAAGCACAGATTGTATTGGTATGTCAATATGTTAGAAAATCGAACTTATTAAGAATTGTGCTTTTAAATGCAACAGAAATCGTACGGTTTTCAAAAGAATGAAACTGTGGCAATGTGTAAATTTTAGAAAGTTAATGGATCCTTTCTCCTTGCTGCGTATTTGTTAATCTCTGACTCACTCTCTCTCTCTCTCTCTTCGGTCTTTTTCTGCTACTAGGCATTTAGCGATTTCTCACAATCAGTATATATATATATATATATATATATATATATATATATATATATATATATATATATATATATATATATATATATATATAATATGATAAACGGTGTATTGTGTGATCACCGAAATTAACAACATCGAGCTTAGTCTGTATCTAGATGGGTGACCGCTTTAGAATACCAGCGCAGGTAAGCTTGGATGTGTAAAGGAATAAGGTTCGGTATTAGGAATCTGAGAGTCGAGGTTCAATTCCAGTTGGGTTCGTTATATTCACTTACATGCAAATACGTTTTATTTGGGGGGGATATATATCAAACTCTTCTCTCCACCCAGATATGGGTTGATTATTAGGATTTGTATCTGTAAATAATCATTTTCTCAATATGCCTTGCAGTCTAAAAATATGTTCTGCCTTTACTATGAACTAAAAAAAAAATATGGGTAGAATATATATATATATATATATATATATATATATATATATATATATATATAAAGGTGTCGTTCAAAAAGGTTTAAGTCTCACCCAAAAGCAGCAGGAGAAACAAGATAGCTTTTACTATTTATTTTTAATATGGCACGCGTTGATTTCAATGCACGTAGTCCAACGATGCTTAAGAATTGCAATCCAATCACGAAAGAATGTGGCGTCCTGGGCCTCCCAAAATTTCCCTCACAGCATATATCATCACATCATTGATTCTAAAATAGCGACCACGCAGCTGGGTTATGAGTAAGTGGTGTGGATTAGCAAGTCAAAGCTACAGTTTGCTGCTTCAGCAGTGTGAACTGGCGCATTAACTTGGAGAAAATGCACACCAATACTCAGCTTTCCTCTTTCGACTTCATTCCTTACTTCAGTCGTCGTAATTCTTATTTATAAATCTGTCCATTAATGTTTCACAAACGAACAACAAGCGATGCCTGCTTTCAGATTCTTCGTGGGTAAAGAACGGGTTGTTTCCACGGTTTGCTTCGAATATTTGATAAAGGTTCGGATTTGGGAATCCAGGTTTCAACCTGAAAGTCAGTATTTTCCTGGAAATGTTATACCTTTTCTGTTTCTGCTCTGGTAGCAACATTCTTGGAACTCATCTTACAGACAGCTTTCTCATCCCAAGATCTCAATTAAAAAAGTATGGACCAAACCAGAGCAACGTCTATGGATTTAGGTATCTGCTGGACAGTAAAACGTCTGTCATCCAAATCGTTAGGGTGATTGGCATCAGCTAGTTCATCAGCGGTTGAGGTTTTTGGACGGCTTGACTGAGGCTCATATTCTGTTCTGTCCTCGCCTCGCTTGCATTTCACAACCGACTTCTCCGTAGTTGTATTGGAAAAGGACTCATCATCAAGTTGCTGTACCATGTACTCATGGATTTCCTTGGGTATCATACCTTTTTTTTTTACAGAGTCTTTATGATTTTTTGGCCTCTGTTTTGTCTATTTTTAGATCGTCGCACACCTCTCATGTTTATCTGGTCCTCACATACACATAAATTAAGACAGATTTCCGAGTTAGTGTTTCTAGTGTAATAAATCATTTTAGTGTGTTGCCGCCACCAAAATGTTCCAGCATTGGCTCTTTTTTTTCTGAGGGAAGCTGAGAACTTTTTGACCCAACCTCGTATCAGAAAGGTTTTAGGAAAATCTATGAGAAAATGGGATATTATCTTCCTGTGACACACTGGGGCCTTATATTTACGATGATGGAATTACGCGTTGCCTAGGAAGGAGAAGAAAAGGTGAAATTATTTTTTTTAGATATATGGCAATGATAATGGTAATATTAACCATTTCAGTATAAGGAAAACTTTGGCATTTATTGGTCGAGAAGCCAATACCGTTTTCGTTAGAAGTTTATAAAATATTCCCCTCAAAACATTTTTCAGGATAATGGTTTTCTCATGCCCGGGAACTCTTATCACTCTTCCCAATACTAATGGGGCTTTCTATCCTAAACTATAATTTTAAGTAGTGTGAGATGTCAACATATGATTATATCATTATATTCCCTTCGATTTACATGTGCTATCCATGATGTTGGCTGTTCTCAAGTAATAAGGTTGCACTTATTTAGTGCAGTCTTTATTTTGTGATTCGGTATGACAAGTCTACCATGTTTAAAGATGAATGATCTTTGCCAAGACTCTCTGGTTTCACTAATTTAAAGCTTTTTTTAACCATTGATCTTAGAAAACGATTGTATACAGCTGATAGTTTAAATATTTCTGAACGGGTTTGGCGCTATGCATTGTATCAATGTGAACATTTCTATCTAACGAGCCTATAAAGAACAAAACTCGAGTTTTCAAGTTTTGGTTTTGGTTTCATAGCAATTTGCTCTCTTGGGCTAAACTATTTCTAGCGAAGCATATTCTTCATTCAATCCCCTTTTCTCCTATACTATATTTGTTGTAACAGATCCATACGCTGAGGTATCAGAATTGTTTAGTATTTACTAGTTCCACTTGTTTAATATTTTTTATGACTTCCGGGTATGCGCCATCATTAATTTCATTTTTCGTCTAACCAATTTTATATGTTTCTTTTTCTTTTCTGTTTATGAATTTCTCGCATTTGTTATTAAAATGATCACGATACATTCTTTTTTTTTTCTTATTTGCGTTTAACTGTATGAATATATTTACAGTTTGGCTATATTATAATATGTTATACTTATGAATTCTTATTTTAATGTCTGTACAATTCAGCCAGTTATTATGAGATTGGATATATCTGCACTAACGGTTTAAAATCCTGCCTATGTAAAAAAAAAAAAAAAAACTTCCTGCGCAGAATATACAATGTTCATAATCTGTTTGAAATATATATAAAATTCTAAGTTATTTTTTGTAATATATTGTAAGTAATCATGTTAGTGCCCGGAAAAAAAGAAATTGGAAATCATATTTCTGATGCACTCAGAAAACAAGCGTTCAACGGAAAATATTTCTTCCAACCGTGAAAATCTGACATTGCACGAGAAGTCACGTCATAATTTATTCACTTCACTAAAAAATGCTGAATACACTAATGTATCAATCATAAAGGTGAGTAAAATATTTCTCCCTCAAATATTTATTGTGTTCGCAAGCATACAAGGATACTAGGTCTCGTGTTTACATACGGCGATGCCTACATGTATGCCAAAAAATATTCCTAAGATCACACAATGAAATTCACATACCATTTTTTGTATAAAAAAAAATTGAAGCTACTGTACTATTACTAGATCCTTCATTGTTTTATCTTTATATTCAGGTAATAATAGTATTGAAATCTTTCTTGTATTAGAACGAAGAGACAGGGTGGCTTAATGGTTATCGGCTCTGATTTAGAAGTGCATTCCAATCCATTACTTTCACTTACGTTTTTATTAACATTGGGAAAGGTATGAATCATCTTCTTCTCCCATCCAGCTATAGTTAAATAGCTGAAAGGACCGGATGGCAACTGGCCTACCGCAGAAAGACATAGCAACCTACAGCGGAAAAACCTGCCTCCTCAGCCAGACATGATCGCCTAAGCGTGTATCACGCATGACACATAACTGGCTGATTAGAACGAACTTCTTTTTTTAATCATTTCACCCAAAGCAAGAAAATAAATCCTTTTAGGCGCAAGAGGTTATTGAGTGTTAGAGAATAAGAGAAATGATTTCTAAGGAGAGATGGCAATAAAAGAGAAAGGATTAAGGAGAGAGGGCAATAAAAGAGAAAGGATTAAGGAGAGAGGGCAACAAAAGAGAAAGGATTAAAGACAAACGGAATCTAATCCTTTTTTCATTTCATATAGTTTTGTTCCTGTGTTTTTTAAGGACGTATACAATCATGTTTCTCCACAACTTGTTTGCTTTTGTTGGTAAAGTATCATTAGAGAAGTTACTTTTCTGATTCTTCATGTTCTACCATCTATTCACAAGAATTAATTAAATAGAATCCTTACTGTTTCCCCTTGTTCCTTTTACCTCTTATTCGCCCTGTTTCTATTAATAAACCCAGGACTGCTTTCCTAAATTTCTCTCAGAAATCCCACCTGCATTTGTTGACTGTAATTATAATTCAACTTTAGTTCCTATTTTCCTTCCAATTTTCTGCTTACAGACCCATCATGTCGAAACACCCTTTCCCGTACGTTCACCGATGTTAAGTTATGTTGGACCTGGTCAATGCCTAGATAGATGACCGCTTGGGAATACCTGGTGCTGTAAGCTTGTGTGTACGGGTCGTGTAATGGATAATAACTCGGAATTTTTAATCGGAAAGCCAAGTTCCAATTCCAATTAGTTCGTTATATTCATTTACGCACAAATATCCTTGGGGAAAAATATGAATCCAGCACTTTTCCCCAGTTATGGGTTAATGAGTAATATACAATTAAACCATCATTATATCCAAAAAAATGTCTTACAATCCCAAAATATTTCTGGCTTTGAATAATCAGCAAACTGATGATAGGCCGAACAAAGTGAAGCAATCAATCAATCTTGTAACTTCTACATTGATAACATTTTAACATTTATCTAATAGAGCAACATCTTCAAATTTTTCATTATCTATTACTACACTGCACATTTAAAATTCATGTCTACTTGACATTGCCGTACGCAATATTTAACCCACAAGTTAGTATACACTTTTTGCTAGCAAACCTTGCATTATATAAGTCAGTTTAGCCTAACGCCAAAAGTGGATTACCCCGTGACGATTGGAATAAATACAGTAATATAAGCTTGCTAATCACTGAACATATTAAAAATACTTTTCCACCCATATCTATCTATCTATCTATCTGTCTATTTAAATATTTATCTAAGATATTTCGATTCTATTCAGGTAAAGGATGTTCAGTATATATTGAATGATATGTTTTAATAATTATCTTTGTATCTCGGTGGAAAAATCGTTGTCCAAACAGGAAAGATACACTCATGACACCATAAATATAAATTAAACGCGAAGAATTCGTAATTTCTAATTTTCAAAATGTCAGTGTTTTTAACTAATCATTCAACACATTTGTAAATATAGCAATAACTGCACATATACGCCGACATATACAGATATAAATTGAAAATTCGACCAAGATTGAATTCCGAAACTAATATTCAATATTTGTTTACTTAGTCCTGTTAAATGTGAGCCTGGCTATGATGGTAAACTCCATCCAACAGAAAGGCCTCTGATCAGGATGTTGTGAGGAGCGTGGAATCGCCTGTTAATTGCTGTTGTTTCTAGGTCCACCCTGACACGAGGTGGTAGCAGATATTATGGTTTCAGCTATGGGAAAAACACGATGAATGTATACAAATTTTATAGTAAAAATACCAGCAATACATTTCCATAGTATAAAAATTACAATCAATACATTTTTGGTAAAAAAAAAATACCAGCCATAGATTTTCTACATTTTCGTTAAAAAATATAAATAAATAAATAATGCCAGCAATACTTATTTGTAAGTAAAAATATTATTAGCAATACATATTTGTAACGGAAATTACTAATACTCTCAAGAAAACTGAATTTCGTCATTAAATAAACCATGAGGAGTTGAGATGCCGCTAAACAAACATCTGGCCTGGAAACTATTGTTATCCACCGATACGTATAGATAGAACGATAGACATATAGTTTTCTGATAGCTATTAATAGATAGAAAAATAGTCTTGTGAGAAAGAGAGATATCGTCGAGTGTAATATCACTATCAATTGTGAGAGGGTTTTTTTTTTTTTCCATAATTCACAACATTTTTTAATTAATAAAAAGAGAAAGGATATTTTACTTGCGCTGAATTACAAATGCCATTCTGAGCATTAAAAGAAAAAAAAAGAAATCGGAAACTTAATATGTATGAAGGTTCAAACAATGTAAATAAATCTTGGTTTGGAAAAGGCAAAATGAGACTTAATGTAAGAAGTTTATTCAGGGAGTTCACACATAACATCATTACAAGAGCAGAACCATGAGCAAATTTCGTTCGTCATCAGAGTAACACGATACGTTTCTCTAGCCGCTTGGACAGGCGTTGCCATGCGGATGTAAAAGAGGCGTGAGACAAAGAATTTGTGTGGTCGGCAATTCACAGCCAGGTGAAGAGTAAAAATGTCGCTTTTGCATTTCGGATTAAGCTACAATGTTGCAATTCTACAATTACACGCAATATGTCGATGTGAATAAAACAAACTAGCAGCAGAACTTCGATTGCAAAATAACAAAAGGTACTAAAAAAGTAAACATATAAAATATACAGAAGCCTATGTGTTAAAAGGTTTGTAGATTCTTAGCGCAGTGCAGCTTCATCCGGGCAAACGGATACATCGCACATATATTTAATAAATGCTCATGAGATTTTTGGTCACCTTCGAAGGAATTTGCAAGTACGATTTATTATATTAGTACAAATGCATAAAAAGCAGTAGAACACGGGTGATGTAATTACATGGTGCAAACAAATACATTTATTCATACATTTTTCCTATCATTATAAAATATATATTAGGTTTCGATCGACATAGCCAACTATTTAACATGAAATAATTGAAGAAATAAAGCAATAAGTAAACTCGAACACGCCTACGCACTAAATATATTGTTCATTGTTGCGGAAATTTCAGTTTGCACAATGAATTAAATAACTCATATATATATATATATATATATATATATATATATATATATATATATATATAACTTTAAAATTTAGTAAGTCAGTTGAATCCACTACCTTGGTTTCAACCTTACGGTATCCTCTGGCGATTTGTATTAAATGACTTCTTAACGGTTTATTTTTTTAACTAATAAAAGCTATACGTTTATTTTCAAATTAAATTAACAAATGCCTGACGCTGATTTGAATAGAAATGGTGGAAAAGGATGTGAAGAAGGTAGGAATAGAAGACGGCGAAAGAGAATAAAAGTGTTGTAAATGGATCGGTGGGAGGTTAATTGAAATATACATTTTTTTTTTATCCAGCTTAATATGTGCATAAGAGGAATTTTCTAATATATAAGCAAACACTTAATACTTCGGATTTCTGGTTTAAAATGTTCTTAGGATACGAAACTGTTATAATTTCTAATTTTTCCTGCTGGCAGACGTTGCAAATATTGTGCTTGCTGCAAGACTGAGATTTAAAAATTTACCACCTCATAATTTGATCCCTGTTGGTTTTTCATTTAAATTCCATAAATGGTTAGCTAGCTAGGTAGAGTACCTAGGATTTGCTAGCTAAAATGATGGCCTAAGATTGTAACATCTATGTTTGAAAGTAGCTTTAGTGCATCCTATGTACGTTTTATTTTTTATATTAATATCTGTTACTTCTGCTTTATAAACTATACCTTCTGTTTTACGAGCTCCGTTTAATGGACATTTACACTTATTTTAACACTAATTACTATTGTTAATTATATTTTATGCACGTTAATTTTGAGATTTCAGGCGATTTGTCTATTTATGGTTGTTTTTAAATTATTAGGTTGGTGCAAAAATAATGACGTAATAATGTCGTTTTTAGACGTGAAATGTGCGTCAAAAAACGACATTTTTTACATTATTTTTGCACCAACCTAATACTAGTGCAGTTGTAGCTTAATTTAACTGTGTTTTTTTTTTTTTTAATATTATATGTAATTCTGAATTTTTGAGGGAGTGTTTAGCAAGTAACTTGAAAAATAACTTTCCTATTTTACGTTTTATCTCTAAGTTAAATGGTGGGGTAAACGATATGACATATTTTTTCATTTCCTCGAATTGTTTTTCATATGTTGTTTATTTTGAGGTTTAAATTGTAATTTGATTTTGTCACACTCTACATTATAGCTCTTCTCATATTCTTTATTTTTATCCTCAAAAAAATTTATTCTACTAGTAGAGTTTCCGGATAAACTAGACTCTAATCCTTTAGGGACGTGCTTTTTTATGTTCGCAGGTGGTTGAATATAATATTCTAGTATTTTTTTCCTTCTTCACATGCTCTTCCTCTGTTTCTATTACAACCAACTTCGCGCATTTGTTTATTTATTTCGGAAAGCGTTAAGAGGTCATTTGACTAAAATCGTCTGAGGACACCGTAAGTTTGAAACCAAGGAAGCGCATTCAGTTGACGTGATTTTAAAGTTAACAGCTCTATATGTTACATTTAATATTATTTTAATTTTCACACGTGCATTGAGCGCTTTTTAATACTACTATTTCCTAGTTTCGTTCAACTCTGACCGTTATATATATATATATATATATATATATATAATTGGAATAAAAATTGTCCATGTATGTCACGCATGCACGGCATGCCTTACATTTTTCCAGGATAAATACTTTTTTTCTAATACAAAATTAATTACTGATAATTTTAAGTATCCTCTATATACTTGTGTTTTTTGCATTTCCTATTTCTTCATTTCTTAGGATAATTGTTGCAAGCGATATTATTTAGAAACTGTAAGCAAAGAAAACGCTTGTTGTTTTGCGAAAAAAGACGCAAGTACAAGCAATGCCTTTACTAGTCTTTTTAGTAGGAAGCATGAGAGACGGAACATAATAGTGAATATGTGAAAGAGAGCCACCGGAAAGCAGAAATTCATTTGCTTCGCGTTAGAAAAGTACGTTGCTTTAGCCTTCCCTGTTTTATTATTCATTTCACGCTAGGTGCACGAAAAATAGAAACAAAATAATAAAGTGTGTGTTGGGTCAGAGTGAGAAATCCACCGAAAAGAAGAAGTTCTTTTTCTTGCTTTCCAGGTTTATTAGGCCAGTACACACTCTCTATTGAAGCGATGATGTTTTTATTGTGTGTGGTCGAAATTAAAGAAATACTTATAGTCGGATAGATTTACATGAAAATTTTATATTATTCTCTTCTGAAGAGTTATAGGTGACTTCCGAGGACTTTAGTGCTACATGCCTTTTTTTTTTTTTTTTTGCTGAATTTGAAAATTTAACACATGGAGAGTATTCTTAACACATTCTTAAGACATAGATTCAGTCATATGACCATTATCCAGAAATTTTTTGACCAATCTATACGTGCAGCGAAAAGGAGCAACAGGCGAAGTCTATTTTTTGTGATGAAATGGGAAGTTTTAATCCGTTTCGATGTCTCAGGATTAAATTTATATGTGAAAATTATTTTCTTAAAGTTAAACTTTATTGATAATATTAAATATTATTTCATTAAACATGCTAAATTTTGTTACAAAGCATTTTAAAAAATTCAGAGCAATACCTAATTTTAAAATTAAATTAAAATTATTTAAATTCAAAATTCATGTTTTAATGTTATTGTAATGACGAAAAGGTTGGAAATTATATTAAAAAAATTAAATATTAAAATAATTTAAATTAAAACAAATCTTCACTTTTCCACGTATCAGTCAACGCCATTTTCTGACAAATTTCGTCAAGCGATAAAAACATTTAACCTTTTTTTTAAAGAAAAAAACTTCCTCGTCTCGTTAAAACAGGAATTATTAATTTGATGAATTGCGAACAGACTGAACCAAAATTCATTTTTTCCTTAAAAACAGTAAAAAAACAAATGTTGTTTGCGAGGGGTTTTCCCTCCTCACCTTGGCAATTAGCCTGTTTATGTACTGCATGCCTAGGTTCCCAAGTCACTCCTGACCACGGATATATATATATATATATATATATATATATATATATATATATATATATATATATATATATATATATATAAATAATCGTAGCTTTTTTAAGTGAATTCTATGGACAATTTTTAGTTAAGTATATGTATATTTTTATTCATTCTTTCAACAATAAATATTATATATCTACATTCTATAAAACATTTTATTATTATTATTATTATTATTATTATAAATGCTATTTGACGTTGTAGATTTTGTATGTAATTCTGCTAGCATTGAGTTTCAGAGAATAGGATTATCGGAATTGTTTGCAGTCTTTTTAATATGTATATCTACATCTTGTAGGTTTTGTGGGCTGAACATCCTTAAAGATGTTAAATAACAGTCTATGATCAAGAGGCGTTTCACTTTCTAAAAGTAAATCAGTAATTAATCAGTTGCTAACTCTAAAACATCGAAATTATGCTAACACAATTATAATCAAATATTTTCAAATAGCATTGAACAGTTTCTTCTTTTATGTTTCTGAACGTCTTTTTACAAGACATCAGGCAAACACACAGACTTACGGACGCATATATATATATATATATATCATTATGTGGCTGTTTATATTATTAACATTAAGAAATAGTCGTCGCTGTTTATATCCGAACAACAATAATTTCGTTTTATTTTTTTCAATTAATGTCATGTACTTATCATAACATCTCTCTCACTTATCTATATATATATATATATATATATATATATATATATATATATATATGCGTGCGTATGTGTGTGTGTGTGATAAGATATGTTTTTAAGGCATGGCATATTTATGGGTTAAATCGCTCAACCTAATGTATAGGGCGTATGTACATAAAAAGGTGGGGATTGAAGTCGACCCCCAACGGCGACAGTCTGTTTGCTGCCTATGCTCAATTGTCTGAACAAACAACTTCATATAAAAAAAATAAAAACTATCAAATTATTTCATTGTAACAAGATGCATCTTAATCTTAAACAAACGAAAAAGCGATTAAAATTTACTTTACCGATATTTAACAGATTTTGATCCTGAAAAGTGTCTTAGATTCATCATTTATTACAAAGAATTGAAAACGTCTTATCTAATTCTAAGAAATAATTAATCGCCTTTAAAAGCATATCACAGTATACTTGAGAATGCGCAGCCCTCAAAAGATGTCACTTATTAGCATTAGCAAATATCCGTTAGTATTTATATTGCAAATATAAGAATAATTATGTTTTCTTTTTTGCAATTAATGCCGTGTTCTTTCATGATTAAGACGATCACAGCTATACACATTACTTTTGTTTATTTTATCGGAATTATCAAAACATCTCTAGAAGTATATTGCAATGATTTACTGTTGAAGTCTCCACGATTTTGAATTCAATGTTATAGTTCTCTTGATATGACCTTTATTTATACATTCCCCCGATCAGTATTGAAAAGTAACTAGATTCAATGAAAATTTGATATTGCCAGCAGTTGACGCTATCCAGACATCCATGGTCATGTTATTTTTTTTAATTTTTTTTAATTGATAGTTATTTAGCTCTCAAATATTCCTGGATCATATTACAAAAAAATAAAAAGAAACTGTTAGTGACTTAATTGTATGGAAGATGATAAGAGAAAAAAATTATGTGGAGATAATGTGTTTCTTTACAAGTTTAATGATGCCTAGACACGCATATATGTAGATGTGTTGCAAAATTATCCAGGCTGTAATGAGACTATCAATGCAAAATTCGAACAAATGTCTATTTGTAATAGTGTTTGTCAAATTTCACTTAGCTCTCAATTATGCATATCTATGTTAAATTGATAAAAGAAAATGTAGATTATTCCCATTCGAAGATACTTTTGTATTTTTTACATCGTGTTCCATCATTGAATATATCACATCGTAATACGAAGCTGTAATTGGCAAGTTAATGTTGATAATATTGTCATAAAATACGCACGGTCGATTTTAAACAATTTTTTTTTTTTTTTTGCAAAAATTATGATTTTTAAGCGTAAATTGTACAATGAGCCATTTATTTTTACCTTTGTAACGTCTACAATAAATCTTCTCTTAATAGATATTTCAATCAATGTAGCTTGTGGTGTGTAGATATCTTGTAAAACTGGACATTGTCTCATCTTTTCATATCTAAGACATATATGTGTTATGGAAAACCTAATGGACGGTATGTGTTGCAAATGCAACTTTCAGCCTAATAATTCCCACGGCTAACGTTCAATCTCTTTGGCAATACGTTTCGTGTAATTTACACATGGTCAGTGATAACGCGATGCCTCCTAACGTTATTTTGAAACAGCTATGTGAACTTTGCAATTGCAGTCAGCGCACATGCATCCGCTTTTGCGTGCAACTCATCAAATGTGTTGCCTTTGTTGCATATTCTTTCGTTCGATCACAGGATTTTCACTCGACTTGCGTTTCAAGGTCGAGTGAATGTGGATTCCAGTGGATGAGCATTTACGCAGAATGATCAGCAGCCAAATACTGAAAAAGTCCGAAATATTCATAAATTCCTCCATTAGGACCATCAAATAATAATACAGGACTGGAATTATTTATGGCGTCTGACCTGAGATTTATTCAAGGAAAATTTACAGTAACACTTGTTTCAAGCAATACCAGGGAAATAAAGTCAGGATTATAATCTAAAATAAAGAGAAAAAAAATTGTCATTTAAATTTTTTCATATTCATTTTCATACTTACAGAGTTCGTTTCATAGTTATCAGACATATTTATATGAATTTTGTAAACATAGAATATATTATTTTTAAGCAAGAACTGCCATACGTCCCGTTTCTGCGTTTAATTATTTGATTGTTTTTATATTCATAGAGAGAATTCTGTAAGTTCTGGAATAAAATATCGAGAAAATACGAAGGATGCCTATAATTTTCTGTCACATCGGCCTGCAAAAAGAGTTCCGTAAAAGAATATGTTAAATCATTTTTCATTTATTTCATAGAATTTTCTCTAAAAGTATTTCTCTTTGAGTCGTTCTTTCTCATCATTTTAGTTTCATTGCTCGAGTATATGCAAATCGTAAGTCAATGTTGACAATTTGAAAAAAAGATTAACCCAAAATGAAATTTTTGTAAAATTCAATCAAAATCTATTTGCTTTTTTAAATAGATGGAAAGTCTTCTCCTGTCAGCTAGATTAAGACAAATAAACTATGAGCCGAGACTGAATTAAAACAGAGAAAAATCAGCAGCAGTAGATTGATACTAGGACTATACAATGGAACTAACATAACCGAGTGTTGCAATTTTCGAAAGTACATCAATAAAGATATATATATATATATATATATATATATATATATATATACACACATATATATATATATACACACACACACATACATATATATATATACACACACATATATGGACACATACATATATATATATACACACACACACACATATATATATATAATATATATATATATATATATATATGCAAATTTTAATAATTTTTATGTTGTTAATCTGTTTGATAACAAGATGATAAATTGTCATCCAAATAGTTATTTATTATATTAATATGAGCATTTGTTTGTGGGTAATTCGTATACTTTTCTTTTATATATATATATATATATATATATATATATATATATATATATATATATATATATATATATATATACTTCGTTCCTGAACCCCCACTAATTACTTTTAACAATATCATTGCATGGTATCCCAATATTCTCGATGCATACTATTAAATCCATGTGCGTGCGTGTGATACAGTGTAAATGTTTCTATCACAGTGGAATTTTTTGTCCATTCCTTTGCTTATAGCTATTGACAGAACTTCAATTACACTGAAAAACAGCAAACATATAGTTCATTCAGAATATATCACATTTTAATACCGAACTTTTCTTAATGTTACCCGCAACTAGCACGAGTCAGGATGCACGGATGTATTAGTTTTTAGAGACTATTTGGCCTTAAAATCATACCTGACATCAAGTGGAACTCGTACATATGATCTATCGCTGAAGATACGGGAAAAATGATAGACTCTATTTACTCCTTCAGTAAGTACCTAACTCTCATTTATCGAAGTTGCGTGGATCTCATGCTTTACAAGAGCCAAATCAGGCTGAAAATGGCGCACCTTGGCATATTTGATTGGGAACTGCCCAGTCCTTACTTTTCAGTCGTGATAGCTTTTAAAAACGTCTCAGAGTCTTTGTGGGTAATAAATTATTTCCAACCTCCAACCTATCTCTCACAGGCGGAAATTGGCAAGCCTCTATCTTAGCGATAGAGCAGTGGGATGGAAACAGCTCAGAACTACATTCCTTGGTTCCTCCAGGTCTAACCTTTACGGCTAAGACACGCTAGCATGCTGCATTGTAGCAAAGCACACACATTCGCTCTTTATTCCATTATGAAGCAGTAAAGTTCACTCGAATAGATTCTTCTCGCGCTCCTACCCTGCTCTTTGGAAATGACTCCCAAGAAGACGTTTTCCTGATCACTACAATCTTAACAGGTTTAAGTCTAGGGTTAACCGTTATCTTCCAATCCTATCCGTAAAAACTGCATCTTAAAGTAACCCTATACCTGGAGTGGTTCCCGGGCTTTGTACAGGTTAAACCCCACTGTAAAAGGCATTATATCAACATATCATATATGCCAGTGTAAGAATACCTTACATGAACTAATATCGATGTTTTATCATTTAGAAAGTAGGACGGGTCGAAATATGTTCTGCATCCTCTCATATATATATATATATATATATATATATATATATATATATATATATATATATATACATATCAAATGTATTATTATAAAGCATATGTATTATTATTTCCAATTGTTTCCTAAACAGTTACCCGTATAAAAGCGTTAAATGCAATCTGTTTTCTTCTTATATATGTTATATATTATTCTTTTCGTTTCCTTTTTCGTCAATATATATTTTTTGCATACATTTTTGGATAATGATTGTTCAGTATAAAAAATACCAGACATTTTATAGTAACTAATAAATATATATATATATATATATATATGTGTGTGTGTGTGTGTGCGCGCACGCGCGTGTTTAAGCATTAAAAATGATAAACTCTTTTCGAAAAAATCAAATGACATAGATTGTTCGAGAAAGAAACAGACAAACGCCCAAGTAATATTTCAATGATTGTTCTCTCAAACCAAACAGGTTGACTTTCTTCTTTGCTGGAGGAAAAAATACTGTAATTTTATTTCGGAAAAAAAACAAAAAAAAAAACAATATTTTTTCTATATTCAACCTATTACTTTGCCCGAACATTCACTCTTTATATTAGAGTGTGATTTTTTTTTTCCGAAAACTAAACCTTTCACTGTAAGATTAACACAGATAAATATAAGGATGAAATATATTCAACGTGGAAAAAAATACCAAAAAAAAAACTGACGATAATAGCAAGAGTCATATTAGTAACAAGAAAAAATATATAATAGAAATGGTGATAGATATGAATATGTCAAATGAAAACATACTCAAAAAAGTAAATTCACGTACATGAAAATTTTTTAAAAGATAAATATGAATAAAAATTTATAGCACAAAAGATACAGTCATAGGAAGAATCTCTTTGGATTTCGCATTTTTCTAACATAACAGTTTTGTTATTCTACAATGCAAGTTTGAGCTGCATCATCATCAGCAACAACAACAGCATTATTATTATTATTATTATTATTATTATTATTATTATTATTACTATTAGTAGAAGAAGATGAAAAATAAGAATAAAATAATCCAAAAATAAAAATATTTAAAAAAGGAAAAAAAAACGTAATATTCACACTATCGAGGTGACATTTAAAGTTTTTTGTCATAAAGTATGTCCCAGGTAATTTGGATGAAAAGAAATTGACATTATACCTAAGAATCATTATATAAAGTAAATATAACTACTAAAGATTCACGAGAGTATCACATTGAAATACGGGTTCTCGTCCGATCACCGTCTCTATCGATTTCAATATGTCCTGTGAATATCACATTTTTTCTCATTATGTGCCCTAGAATGTTCAAATGTCTCCTTCTGATGTTAAGTTTAACTGCTTATTTTGTTTCCATTTTCTCTCAGACTTCATCTCCTAAATGTTTAGTCGATGGAATTGTTAGCATTATTCTGTAGAAATATCATCCCATTTGTTTCAAGTCTCTTTCCTGTGAGGAAGTTGTTCAGCATTCACTGCCATATATGGTGACTATTATTAGGTTGGTGCAAAAATAATGACGTAATAATGTCGTTTTTTGACGTATTTTTAACGTCAAAAACGACATTATTACTTCATTATTTTTGCACGAACCTAATATTAAGTAACTGTTTAGTAAACCTTTCTTTATTTCTAACGATTTTTTGGTTTCTTAATACATTGCTTAAATTTTCCAAGTCACATGTCACTATTAAAATTCATCTTCGAATTTTAGTCATCCACTTTCCGTCCTCTTTTAAAAATCTTACTAGATATTTAACTTGTTGTTATTGACTGGTTTTCGTATCGCCTATTTCAAATTCATATTTTAGGCTTTTGCTTTTGCTAAGAAGCATGCATTATTTCTTCTTGTAGTTCATTATTCCTTTCTTCTTGCTTTCCTTCAATGTCGTCTGTAGAAATATTTCTAGTTTCATTTCTGTGTCCGCTATCAACACTGTCATCTGCACAACTTAAGTTGTTACGTTTGTGGCAGCCAATAAAGAATTCTGGTAGGACTTATTCTTTCGGAATTGCCTCGCTTTATAGGTTGAATACGTCCGGTGAGAAGACACATCCTTGTCTTTTACCCCTTTCTACTTTTGTATATTTACTAATGTCAGTATAGGTCCTGAGCACCATCAAGAAATGTCTTTTTACTCCTGGAAAATTATTTAATATACGTCCAGTACTTCACCGTGTAATTGATTCTTTGCAGGATGTTTAATACTTTTCTTGAGATGGCAATCATATCATTAAGCATGCAAGTGTATATCCCAGTCACTTTCGGTTCTAACGTCTTTGTAAGTATTATATGCTGTTGACTTCTACTGACACCGTAATGTTGTGAAAAGAATTCCCTTAGGTTAGGCTTGGTTTCCTGATGACGTCCAACTTATCTAGAACGGTCTGTTTCAGTTTTGAAGGATTTTACATGTTTTCTTTGTCGGAAATTCGGAAATTATCGGTCTGTGAATAATCCCTTATGATATTTTAGGTCTAAGTATAATTCCCATTCGTTATAGGTCTATGAATAATCCAGTATCTTTATCTCTAATAGGCAGGATGCGTGTGTAACGAATGTACGGATTTGCACCAAAATTTACATGCACATGCTCTAAGTTAGCGGAAAGGCCAAGACCGATTCCCAACTCCCATCGATAGTGGAAATAATCGATTTTTTTCATGCTTCTACGGCAGTTTTCATGTAGTTTGCGGCCATTTTCTACTGGCCACAGTGAGAGCCTATAGCTGACTGCCACGAATAACCAGTAAGATTCTAATGGCCAGTCTGAGAGCGAACAGCTGACTGACACGTCACAAGTGGTAAAAAATTAAAATCTGCATGGCATTTTACTTCAATTGGCTCATTCGCTTGCTTAAAGTCAACGTTGATTCTGATTCCGCAGAACTTGGATGTGTGTGAAAAAGTATTTGTTGCTAACATTCTTTTTTCATTCGGTTTTTCCAGTTACGATTTCTTTTTTTAAAGCTGATCGTTTTGTGTTTATTTTGTTTAGTTCTTTTTTTGAAACAGATTTAATGTCTCGTATATATTTTAGAAAAAATTCGCAGTGTGATATTGGCAAGAACTAAGGCATGTAGCAACATCAGCACGGCAAAGTGCACCCCTTTAAAGGCAAGGAAGGACAAAAATATTTTAAATCAAGTGATAGCGATTGCTGTATGTGTCGTACGATTTTTGAATCAAGCGCGGGCAACGCCGGGTCATGCTTCTAGTCAGTTATATAAATAATCCCGTATAAACTGTAGTTTTTGTTTCTGATAAAACTTTAATGCTCAGAGTCCCCAAAATTGAGTTTAGCTTATGATACTGTGTGAAACGGGGTCGAGAAACGCTTTGAATTATATTACGGAATCTTGCTAGTGAGAACGACCTTGTTTTCATGGTACATTTTTCCGTGAGGTTATATTAAGTGTAAAAACGAAACAATAAATTAAACAAATTTCACTGATTTGGGGATAACATAGATATAGGAAAAATATCACTGTGAGGAGCAGACATGTAGGATATTTACTATTTATTGTAACATAGAAAACTCTACTGAATGAGGAATAACTAAAACGGAGGTTGGAAATGAAATAGCAATCTTTATAACAACAACAAAATTCAATACTCGTCACAACTGCTACTGGTAGACTACGTAGACAGCATGTCACCTCCACTTAAAATAGTGTCCAACGTATTTATGGGGATTGGGACATAACCAGTAGTGTTCACAGGTACCGTATATAACACTGTTGATACCTGAATATACTAAACTATCTTTGTGAATTTAAAGACTTTCCTTGCGTATTGTTACAAAACGTAAAACCTTCTGTTTTGAATAATCAAGGGTTGTCGCCTCTTTTTTTGATACTCTCCTCTTTGAGAGAGCTACTTCTGCTTAATGGAACTATAAACGGACACAATACGCAATCCCTTATTCCCATTTGAATAAAATTTTCTTAAAGTCTACAGCTGCGTAGTTATTTCATTACATCTTCATTGTTTATTGTGATGAACTTGATAATTTACATTTCTGCATACTAAGTCGTAGTATCATCACTTGTTAAAAAAAGAAACAAATAATATGTAGTCGTTACATAAGATGCATCTCTACTGAGAGACAAATTAAAGATTTTCACAAATTCACAGCGTTAACCAAGAGAAATACTCTGAGCACTAAAGAATAATTAGTTTTTGTCTGATGTCGTCTAAAACATTCTCTCTTTTGATTTCATGTTTATTTAGGTTCACGGATGTGTATCCATATGTGGTAATTATTTGTGTCCAAAAACTTAGGAAATATGTTTTTATATATTTTTTTTTCCTAAAATGTCTTTTATCGACTTGAAGCCCATCGTCTTCCGTCCTTTAGACAGAACGACGTCATCGCCCAACGCCCGAGGAGATAATGAGCATTTAAAAGAGCACTTGAAAATTTAATTGAAAATCTCGTTAAAACTATGTCGAGCGATGTAAAATTTTTACTTTATCGCAAATAACAAATACTTGAAAGCTTACTGCATATTTTAATCTAAATATTAATTTTACATTCAACTGAGAATATATTCTGTTATTTGCTAAATATTTTTTTTCTTTAATTTTTAGCATCTAATTAAATATCTTTAAAATATATTTTCGGCTTTAATATGACGCAGAAATATTGCTTGGATAATGACTCGAAATTACGATGTGCGGAAATTTAATGAAATTTCTTTTAACACGGTCAAGGTTCTGTATTTTTTTTTTTCATTATTTAATATTTACAAGCATTGAATGTCTGAAAGCGCAGTATATTTTAAGATTTATGAACACTTTAATGAAAAGAGATCTATGAAAATAGTTCTATCATAGAGTGAAGATTCGTTTCGTAGACGTGATTCTGGCAGTTGTATTACTTAGCCTGTTTAGCGAGATTTTAAATAAATGTGTACTCGACAGAGTACCTACACGAATATATTTTGAACCGTGCAAACGCGTTATTTTTGGAATTTGAAAAAAATCTGATTTTCCATAGACAGGAAATAATGAAAAGCACTGGGATTTTTGAGATCCAGATTGACATGTCTATTAGAATGGAAATCACCTCCAATTCAATTTGGTTTGTTGATTTTTCTTTACATGCATCTCAACATCTATGGATAATTTAATGGTGGAATGTAAATATTTTGTAAATAATTTTATATTTTCAAGGTAAAGCTATGCTTTTAGATATATACTTTATAGATCATAAGAACGTACTGTTGGCAATTTTAATATGAAAATATATTTTTATATAGCCGGAGAGTATGAAAGCCAGCGAGAATAAAGAAATATGATATTTCAAACATATGAAGAATTATTTTTTGTGTGTCCGAATATTTTTATAGAAAGTTTATTTTTCTTTTTATCTGTGTATTAACATATATATATATATATATATATATATATATATATATATATATATATATATATGTGTGTGTGTGTGTGTGTGTGCATATATATATATATATATATATATATATATATATATATATATATATATACATACATACATACCTATATATATATGTATATATATACATATATATTTGTATGCATATATATATATATATATATATATATATATATATATATAAAATGGACGAATTTCGACAATTATGTAATATATTTTCTGTTTATACGCTATTTTAAGATAGAAAAATATGTTAAATAATGTATAAACAAGCAGAAAATATATTACATAATTGTCGGACATAATCCACTTCATAATATGTTGTTATTGTTTATGTTAATATATATTTCAGGAGCGGACATGTTCGAACGAGAGAAACCGTCAAAGATTTGTTCTTTAAAAGCATTATTTTGAACTTGGCAGACCAGACGCTACTCTATAGCAAAACCCTTTAGTACTGTTAATGACTGTTCCGTATAGGTTACAGATTCGATTCCTGTCGGAAAACGCTTATTTTCTACGAAATTTCACGAACATTAGGCCGGTAAATGTAATTAATATTGTTTAAATTAAAAAACAGACCATTTTACTGAAATAAATTTCTCCACGGAATCTATTTTGCACATTTACAAATATACCATTCGAAAGTGCGTTGACTAGTGCTCCCATGTCTGGTCTGGGGTTCCTGCAATTCATTTCGAGATGCTTGACAAAATCTTAAGAAGTAACTATAAGGCAATCGATTTTGTCTTGGCATCTCGACATCAGTCACTTTCTCACCGACGTGACGTGGCTTTCCTCTGTTTTTTTCTACAAATATTTTCCTGGCAACTGCTCTAGCGAGCGTTTTTCCGGGTGCCCCAACTACGTGAATATAAAACGTGCTACTAGATTGTCATCTAAGTCCCACCAATTTACTCCTAAATTAGCAACATGCAACGGCATATTCTAACCACAACAGTTTCTTTTCTCACACTTCTCACCTGTTTCACCTGCTAACTACAATCTTTAAAAAATTAAATGGAACGTCAGTTACCATCATTTATCTTCTTGAATTCCATTCATCTTTTGTCCTTTCCTCCCCCCTCCTTATACTCAGTATTGTATCATAATTTCATTCGTATTATCGACCTGCTTGGTTGAAATTTTTAATACATACAAACATATCCTAAACAGACAGGTATTACCTACATAGGTTTCACCACATGGGATCATCAGGGTGAACTGGTCAGTGCACCCTGATGTGGTTAAACCTATCTAGGTAGTACTTGGCTCATTAAAAAAAAATTATTTGCTATTGCTCTACTTAGCGTATTGAGCACTTATCGTTTTAACTTATTACTTGATTTTTTTTTTTTGTCTTTTACCAGAAATTTAAGTTACTCTACAATTTCTTTCGGCCCGTTCTGTTGGTTCTTTCTTTGTTTTTTCCCCATTTTTTTTTCCTCGGATGCCAGTTTGTATGAAAATTATGCTAACCAGTTTCTCCTATCGAGGTTAAATAGATTTGCCCTATGCGTGTGTGAGTTTGACAGACAAACAAACACACAGAATGAGATTGATTGCTTATATACTTATTTGCCCATTACTATGTATAATAGGAAAGAAAGAAAATCTGGTGGAATCACAACGTAAATTTGGGGTGATCAATTTTACTGATCCAAAACAATTTTTCACGTTAACGACCTCAATGCTAGATTTACCGATTAACTCTATCGATGTAGAAATTAAAATACAACATTGATACGCTCCGTGTAAATTTTTTTTCGTCCTGTTAATGTTGATTTGTCTCTTTTCGAATAAAATATTTTTCCTGAAGAGGGACCTTCATCGAAATAATACAAGTTATTTTTTTCTAGATTCTCTTAATTATTTCCCACTTTATATGCCAGGTCATTATAAGCATTAACTTTTAAATTATTCATCTTCCAGTCGCATTGATGTCCGTCGCGGTTAATTTAACAATTGTTAGAGCTATAGAAATTTTAGCCGATAAACATGCACGTATTTGTATTGTAGTTTTTACACAATAATTAAATATTCTCTCTATCTAGAGCCGCTATAAAATGATACGTGACTTTCCCACTTGTTTCATGGTGAACACCCAAATACATGATTTCATCAACTTCTGAACGGGCGAGTACCCAACAGAAAACTCATGTATATAGGCTTATTAATTAATGTGTTATTGTTTGCTAAACAGTATGCCAGTCAAAATATGTAATCATTATCAAATTTAGATAAATTCATCTCTGCAGGAATATTTACAAAAATATAGAATACTTGTTGATTTCAAGGATATTAGAGTTACTTAATAATAATAAAATTATACGAAGTCACAATTCCTATATTTCGAGCCCATAATTATTCGCCTTTAGAATAATTTAAAAGGACAATACCTGGGTATCCAAAAGCAAAATAAGCGAGAAATAACTTTGCTGTCCATAATGCTCCAATGACTAACATATACGGATTGTCAAGCTACTATCCAACACTTATAGAATGAAGATTGCGTTCACGTATGAAAAGTTTCGTGTTGGTCTCTGTAACATCATTACTTACAGACGCTCTATCGCAGACATGGTTCAGTTTCCCCGTACAATTATACTATACGCTAAAACTAGTTGAAACTGCAACTGGGTTCATTAAGAATATTAAGTTAGAGTAACTTTACCGCTTTTACAGTTCTATTATATTTAAAAGTTATAGTGAGATAGGGACGTGTATCTATGCCCTATATCCCGAATCTCATCAGAGTTTGAGAATTCATTTTATTCAAAAGAATGGTGGCTGGGATATGATATTTGAAATGGAATCTGATTGGTTGATTATCATCATGTAATCAGGCATAATATATTTTCCGCTAAACATTGATGATCATAAGTCCTTATTATCAAAAATTGGGAGTGTCATTTTCAGTGAGCGTAGCAAATGTAAACAAAGTCTTACGTAGTTCAAATGGCAAGAATTCAGGGTCAGAAAGTGTAATATATGGCCTCTGATGGATAACGTATATCCCTTGTGATATCTGATATTAGTGGGAATTATAAATCAGATTTTATTAACTTTGCTTATCACCTCTCAATATCCAGTCTTAAAAGACTGTATGTCCGATTGTGTCCTTGAGGCCCAGTGGATAAACGTCTTGATTAGATCCAGTGACTAGACCCAAATATTTGTGAGTTCAATACCAGGCTATAGCAGTGGCTAACCAAAAAATTGGAGAGTTGAGTTAAAGAAAAATAACGGAGATATCCGTAAAAGGCATGGCACGTGGAACTAGATAAACCTGCCCAGGTGGACGAAATAAAGGGTTAGTTTTGAAACTCCAATCATTTGAAGAAGGCCGAAGTGTAAAACAGCCAAAACGTTGTAGATATGGCAATGTAGATAAAGATTACTGTCTGAATAATGTAAATAATATAAGTAATCATAATACCTCACATCTGAGATATAGACACACACACACACACACACACACACACATATATATATATATATATATATATATATATATATATATATATATATATATATATATATATATATATATATATAAGAGCGGGAGAGAAAACTATTTTGTATACTTGTGTATGAAGATGTTTGCATAAAGTTAAACAATTTATCTGAATATACAAGATTAAACATTTCTAGAAATATCTATCCCGAATACCTTCGTAACACGATCACTTGAATTATGAAAAATTATTAAATCATCATTGCAGTACCCATAAAACGATTTATTTATAACAGTTTCGTTTGTATTTCTAGATTTTATATTTACCACTACAGTTTTTGTATTGTGTTCTTCTCCTGGTAAATGTAGAAATGTATATCGGGGTGAGATCAGCTGCCGACTCAAAGAAATTGAATAGCCTTATCCAAAGTAGAAATGGTAACATCTGAGAATGATAATCGTATATATTATATTTTATGACCGGAATCCTGACTTACACATATATTTCTTCATTTCTTAATACATGACGGCGAGATATATGTTAGAACAGTTTAGATTTTAACGTGGATTAGCTTCGTCACTGAAGAAGATGAAATGTTATGCTTATTTAAAAATTATTGCACAATCTTTATACCAGATACCATAAAGAACAGAACAGGGAATATTTTAACAGTGACTTAAATATTTCGATTCTTCTTTTCCATTCACTCTTTCCGTCGTCTTGCTACAACTGAAAGACGCCGTAGAAATAATTCCTATAAAGAAAGCCTTCATCTAGTTTCGACAAACCATTTAAATGGCAATTGCGTAACTCAAAACGATAGATGAAATTTGGTATTTTAAATATTTTTCTTATATTTTAACCTCTGAGAAACGATTACCTTATTTTTCTGGATTATTAACCGTCGCAATTTTTTTATTTAAAAAAGAAGAACAAATACATAATTTTACAGTCTTCGATTCCCCAATGTTATGCAAAGAAATCAGATCTTCCAGGAATTTGGCTGTAAAGTTTGGATAGTTCAGTGGTTTTTAATGAGGTATAATTTTAAAAATGTCTCCCTGAAAATATCCGGTTGGTTGCGAGAAGAAACGAGCAACACATTTCATAAAATAGTTTCCGCAATTAAAACAAACAAAATAAAATACATAATGTTTTTAAAAAATACAGCGATGTACTTCCCAAATTTAAACAAAAGTTTTTGTTTGATTTGGTTTGTTTTACGAACGGTTATTTAATACCGGCAAAATTTTTATTGCTCGTAACATTTTTTTTTTTTGTCAAATATGCATTGCTAGTATGTTTTTATTTTAAATGTATTACTGGCAATAAAGAATAGTTGGTATTTTTTTCAAAAATATATTACTGGCAATAATGAATTGCTGGTATCTTTTTTCAAAAATATATGGTGGTAACAAACTGTTGCTGGCATTTTTTCTCAAAATTGTATTGCTGGTAAAAACGTGTTGCTGGTAAATTATTTTTCAAAAATATATTACTGGTAATAATATTGGTGTAATTTTTTAATGCATTCCTGGTAATTTTTTTTTTTTTCAAAAATATATTGATGGCAATAATTTTTCCAAATTTTTTTTACTGATATTAAAAATATTTTTACAGTTTAATAATATTTTTACCCCAGTTTAATTCCTAAATATCTGCTGATAGCTGGGAACCTAGCAAGTACTACACCCCGTGTCAGGTTGGACCTGGACACAACAGCACACGAGCTGGTTCCACGCCCCTCAAAACCTGTTGATCAGAGGTCTTACTGTCGGATGTGGTTTATCATCATAACAAGGATCTGGATGTAGTTTATCGTCATACCGAGGAAGCCTCATTGGGTGCTATCTCAGAGGTGCAGTCGGAGTATTCTGAAGCCCTCATCTACAGGGCCTATAACAAAAAAAAAATGGAAAACAACACAGAAAACGCGAATAAGTAAAACATTTTTTGTTATTGCAAAACATTAATATAATCTTGCATATTAGATTACATAATATTGTAATGTTATTTTCCGTTGAATATAACTTAAAGTATTTTAAGAGAAAAAAGACTGATTTCTATTTCTCGAAGGCTTCAAAATTGGATTTTTTTTTTAATTTCGCTTGTAATTTGAAATTAATAAGTACACAAATTATCAAAAACTTTTTTTTCAAAAGAAACTATCATAGTTTGGTGTATTAGATGAACATTTTCACCAAAAAATATTGTCAAAATTGTTTGCTTCATAGGCCGAACGTATAATGGAATAATAATAATGATAATAATAACAGGAAGAATAAGTAAAAGGATAATATATATATATATATATATATATATATATATATATATATATATATATATATATATATATATATGTGTGTGTGTGTGTGTGCGTGTTTTTCTTTAAAAGATTCTTTTTTTCACCAAAACCTCTTCAGAAGAATAACCTGGTACATTTCTAAATAAATAAAATGAAACAAATTCGCACAGTGAACCCAAAGTATATAAAAGTGGTTAAATGAGGATCACAACTCAAACTGAAATTCATTACTGAAACGAAAAAATAAATAAAAGGAAGTAAAATTGAGTAAAATATGAATATTTTTTCTATTGTCTGCTTACGAGGTAAGAACGTATTCTCTTAAAGAAAAGTCGGTCGGAAAAAGATCTTTTAAAGAATGTGGTTTTCTATATTTAAGGCAATATACACATTCTGTAGCGTCAAAATTTTGTTTAAATAGATACACTAGTTTGCCATTATGAAGCTATCATTTTTATTTATAACCGTACGAATTATTAAAAGTTAAATGAAAATGATTTACTCTTGATTTTATATAATTTAATAAATGGAATAATCAGAGCAAAACATTAATAACTGAAAACAAATGTCATTAATTTCCTTTCGCTTAAGTACCATGCTAAATATTTTCGTCATTCATTTATAGCCTTTTCCGTGTTTGGATATGAACGCAATGTCGTGGAAGCTTAAAATTTCCTTAAACTAGATAGACTGATCTGTCCAGCTGAATCTATCTGAGGTCCCAGTTTCTGCTTCCACATATTATCCGGCTTGGAGCTGGAAATAGTCGCTAGAATCTATTTAAGATTCATGCTAAAGAATCATTTCATAGATTGTGGGAGCTTGCCAACTATCAACCCCGGCGATGAGAACCTTTAGAACTTATGTAATGTCCCTATCTAAATATTATCCAGACAAACCTTACATCTACGGAACCCCATCAACGGACTTCGGATGCAATGGACAAAATCTACAGGTAAAATAAAAAAAGTATACAGATAAAAATTCCAAATCGTTACGATTTGTTTCAAAATTTATAGGGTTAGAAGAGTAGGGTTTGTTTTCAAAGTGACCGCTTGTCGGCAATGTCGGGCGTTTAAAATGTAAACATTGACGGGTGTACAGTGTATAAAGTACGATCCATTAGCGCTTGCCTGAGAAAGTAGATGTGAAAAATCTATTATTTTTATTTTGATTAATATATTAATTTTTCTGCCTTCATCATAGCTTCGAATCAGAAGGAAAGTGTAAACAGGAATCCTACAAACCTAAGTATCAGAGGAACGTCATAGCTTCTCTGACTCGGAATAATAAACCAATGAGTCCCCACTAAATATCCCTGCAGAAAACTCAATTTTTCACTATGTACACGAAGTAAATAAACCATAACAACTTGCAATGTACATTTGAATGTTTGTAATAAATATTATTGTACTTTTAATTAATATTAATATAGTTCTCTCTGAGAGAGGGAGAGGCAGAGAGAAAGAGGACCATCGATGTTATTCTTCGCTTGCGTGTCATACTGTATTTTTATTAATGTATATGCACAGTATACTCTCTCTCTCTCTCTCTCTCTCTCTCTGTGTATATATATATATATGCTATAAAATGAAAATTGTAAAAATCTTAGATTTTGCTGACGCGTTTCGTCTTCCGAATTTTTCAAGGGAAAAATGAAAGTCGGAAGGCGAACGCGTCGGCAACATGTAATATTTTTCCAGTTGTCATTTTATACTAATCTGTCTTGTCCACAGAATTGATCTGAGAATTTAACTATATATACAGTATATATATATATATATATATATATATATATATATATATATATATATATATGACATATACTCATGTTTATAGTATTTTCATTATGATCATATCTACAGGGAGTTTCTATAGTGATTTTATAACTTAAAAAAACCCTTCCTATCTACGAAAATTCCGTTTTAACGGAACACCCTTCCCTGTCTTTGTTTCTTGATGATTTTTTTTTTTTTTAATTTCTGTATTTATAGACTGCAATGCTATCTACGTGTATTCCTTTATAATAGGTAGTATATTTCACATTTTGAAGAAAAATAGATGTACACATTTATATAAATCGTAGCATACGTACAGTATTTTTTTTCTTTCTGGTAACAGAAAAAAATTATATATATATATATATATATATATATTGTCTTTTAGAAACTTCAAAATATAAAGTTTTTAAATTTATAAACAAAATCACAAGAAATCAAGACAAATTATTAAATTCTTGTAAATACTTAGACACACAGATATATCGAAAAGTTTGTTAATTTTCGTAAAAGTTAGAACGGATTAATTTAGAAAGATAAAATGAAAATAGAAATCGTGAATAAAATGCTAAAAAGAATATGAAGCCATTGTTTGTAACATACAATAAAATAACTTCTACTACATTTTCGTCATTACTAACTCTTAAACGAGAGCACAGCCAATTTGATAAATACAACTTTAGGTAAGCAAAAACAGGAAGTAAAAATAAGACAATCTCCAAGTTATAACAACAAATAAATGCTAATAAATTAAAAACGGTATCTGTGAAAAGTTTGAAAGAAATTATAATAATCATTGCCTATATAACTTCAAATAAATATACTATTCATTATAAAAAATAAAATAATAACTGTGAATTATATTAAACGAGTTTACCCGTCCTGTCAAAAATGACAGCAATTGTTAAAAAGTTTTAATTGAAAGGAAACTTGGAAAAATGTACTGAGATTAAATAAATCGAAATAAAATATTTACAACTAAAAGAGAGGCCAATGAACTGTTCCGTTAATCTGTTCTCTTTATATTTTGAGACGTTAAACTGTATGATTTATTGATTACTTCTGTTATTATGTAGATAGTTTTTTGTGGAATGTCTTTTCATGTTAAAAGATTTTGGGCGTTAAATATAGCAGTAAAATTGAAATATCCTTCCGAAGAAAAAGATTGCAAACAAAGTCTATTTCAAGACCTATCAAGACCATCATTTTATACACAAAGTTAACTAAGTGCCTCACATGAACAAAGCTAGAATCTAAGGAACTGAATAATTAAATGGTACATCTTTTTTTGGTTGTAGGGGGAACTAAATTTATCTAAACCCAGATAAATATTTGTAGTGACCATTAAAACAAGTCAGGGATGTAAGCACTATTATGTTTACTAACTTACTTTATTTTAGAGCCTTTCCGATACAAATGAGGCAAGAAATATATAAAGTAACTTTATCATAAGACAAACTACTGACAGGATTTTATCTCCAAGTTTATAAAAACAATTATTTGTCTATACATAATGAAAATTGAAAAAAAAAAAAAATGTACTCATAGGGATATGTTCCAACAAATATGCTGCAAGACATATTTTTATGTTGTTGTTTTTTTTAATCAGTTCATCCTGACCAAGGCGATAATAACGCTAAGACGGAGAGAGGCTACGGAGAGAGAAAATAAATGGAGAAGATATTAGAATGAACCGGAAACACAATACTAAGCCGGAAACAATGCATAAATCTCTACACCTGTTCATTTTTTTTTTCGGAATTTAAGACGGAGCATATGTTGAATACAAAATCTTTGGATAAAATGTCTCGGTAGCATTTGAAAAGGTTTATTTGCATAAAGTCGTATCCTAAACTTCGTAAATTAGTATGAATTATTTTAATCACAAAATATATATTAAATTAATGATGCCACATTTCTTAAAGGATCTAATCATATATGACTTCTGCATTTCTCCATGAATTATTCCTTTGGTATAATTGATCACTATTAATTTCAGTCACATATACACTCACACATGGCATATATATATATATATATATATATATATATATATATATATATATATATATATATATATGTAATGAGAACGAAAAGAATATAATTTCAAACATTCACGGCATTAATTCAAAAGAGAGCTCAATACCGAGAGATGAGCTATGATTTTTTTTATAAATTGCTACATACAGACAAAAGCAATTATTAACGATAAAGATGCACATGTATCTTTTTTGGAAGTAATTCTTTTTGTCCGTCTGTAACACTTTATAATATATATATATATATATATATATATATATATATATATATATATATATATATATATATATATATGTGTATGTATAAGAGAGGGACGGTTGAATATATGCACATAATACATTCATAAACATGACTTTCTACATAATATAATATATGGTATGTAATCGTAAATCAAATATTAATTGGCTACCATATCAGAATTGCTAAGTCATATTAGAAGAAAACAAGACAAAGTACAATTCTTGATTGAGAAGACACTTGAGACTTAAAATAATAGGAAACAATGATAATGACAAAGTCTAACGACCAAAAAAGAAATATAATGATGTGACAATATGACAAAACGTTCCTTAGATTTCTTTACAAAGAGACATTGTTGACAATGAATTCAAATGATTATAGCGATATCATGAGGTTACCAGTGTAGCGGTGAAAAATAACAGTGATTGCTGCAATGCATTGTTCTTCGTCTTTTATTGTGACCAGTTCTAAAGTGAAGGGTAGGAAAATATGATTCAGTATTGTGTATTTAGATAACAAATGGTATTTAATTAGACATATAATCTATCAGAGTGCATATTTCATTATCAATTATCTATCGAACAATCAATCTATATATGTGTCTCTTTTTCATATATATATATATATATATATATATATATATATATATATATATATATATAATATGCTTTTGATCGTTTCACTTTCATTCCTTTAGAAATTAGGTCCTTATTCTTAATTTCTTTTATGTGCTTATCACGTCAGGACGTTGGAGAACATGTGTCTCTACAATTTCTTCACCGTTAGAGTAATTGCAATATTAATCAGGGTGAGAAATGATTCGACATTCTTTGATCCACCGGCCAGTGCTATTTTTGCTTGAAATTTATAAAATCTCTCTCGAGTCTCATAACTGTTTATTGCTCCTTTGAATAATGACCGGGTCATTTTTCCAATCGTTTTGTTTAGATCAAAATATGAATTTTCAACATCTTGATTGTGAATTTTCTCTGTGCAATTAATGTATTTAATGCTGCTGTAGAAAGAACTCAACATATTTTTTCTGTTATTTATTATACTTCTTTGTTTGGGATTTAATAGGGCCTAAATTCGCTCGAAACCGTTGTTACATATTGACTGAAACTGTTTGTATATAGATGACAGTTGAGATAGTTCTGAACGATAGTGGCACCATGTGTGACATCAGTTTGAAATTTTCCATCTGACGGCATGACACGAGTACCTAAGTTTAAAGTTTTGTTTTTGTAGCATATCTGGCCGTGGGCGAAAGTAACCTAGCATAGTCTCTTCTTTGTGCAATTACCTTATCTTCTATACTAAATTTGTTATAACTGATCTATACACCTTGTAATTTGAAGTGTTTAGTATTTACTCATCCACAATTTTTATTGTGTATTCAGCATTCAGGATAGGTGACATCACTGCTTTTATTCCAATTCAAGATCATATTTTCTGTTTAGGAAAGGGTTATATCAAAACTTCTTTCTTTTAAGATTTATTAGTGGATGTTAATATTGGTTCAGGACCATTGTTATCTCAAGTAGGAATATAGATGTCAGCAGCACAAGCCTATTATAATCAGTACATTGGCTTTGGGTGGTAAATCAAAAACGTTATTTTCTATGAGTATCTTGAGATGCGTAATACTTATATATCTATATCTATCTATCTATCTATCTATCTATCTATATATATATATATATATATATATATATATATATATATATATATATACACACACACACACACACACATACACCCCCACCCCATATATATATATATATATATATATATATATATATATATATAAGGTTGGTGCAAAAATAATGGCGTAATAATGTCGTTTCTTGACGCATTTTTACCGTCAAAAAACGACATTATTACGCCATTATTTTTGCACCAACTTTATATATATATATATATATATATATATATATATATATATATATATATATATGCTATCGCTTAATCTCCGTTCTAAGGTTCATTCACCCTGGCTCATTAGGTAGTTATTGCAACTATAGTAGTCACTATATGTTAATTCATGTTATTTATGATTCGCTGAGATCGAAAAACTGACGGACGAATATACGGACAATGAGCTTTATTTATATAGATATCAATAAACGTCAAAATTTATCAATATTAATAACCCAGATGAGATATGGATCAAAGAATCATGTAGTTTATCGAATAATACTAAAATTCTGTGTACTTTATTGATGTAGTCTTCACTGCAATTTAGTAAATATAGGTAACAACAGTAACATTTATCATAAGTAGTACTCATTCTCCATAACCTTAGGAAAATTAAAACCTAACACCGCGTGCGCGCACACACACACAGACACACGCACACACACACATGAAAACATATGTGTTGGGTGAATAAACTGCTGCTACCCTTTCCCGGGTACACCATTCTGAAAAGTTGGCTAACCAAACATTATTATAGACGGATACTTAACCCACAAGACCCACCTGTGTTTTATACTGCAACTATGCCAAGATGGCCTTTGTTGCATTTTCTGGGATAGCATACCCAGTGATCAGTTTTCGAACGAGGCTTGAACGCTCAAACCCTCGGTCTCGATGACTTGATATTTACGCGCTAGCACAATCATCGACAGCTTCAATCACAAGGCTTGGGTCAACTTGTGGAATGATTTTCTTGCACATTCCAAAAGAACGGCATGCTAGATCGATCGATCGATAGATAAATACATAAACTCAGTGGATAAATGTGATGGTTGATCTAGTTACTTGACCCAAGAGCTGTGAGTTCAATAGAAGTCTACAGCAGTAGTGAACAAAAACCTGGAGAGTTGCCTGAAAGGGGGTTTACTGAGATATCCAGAAGAGAGATTGCACGTGGAACTAGAACAATCTAAACCGATGGACGAAATAAAGAGTGCAGTTAGAAATTCTGAAGTGGCACGGAGTGTACAATGGCCGAAACGTCGTGAATATGGCAACAAAGATGTAGACAAGAGTTCCAAAAATATAAAGAGTGTAAATAACTGATGGAGTTTTTAGTCATATAGAGAATGTATTCAGCCTGTATCCCTCAACGGACAATTGATGAAGATAAAAAACGCTGTTTTCTACGCATAGCCTTGACTTTACTTGGGTTTATTATAAATCATTTAAGAAGGACATTACTATGAATCAGTCACCAATTGAAATGAGATAGCTACGTTTTCTGTGTGTAAATGAATCAGTGTAGAATTAATTAACCAGAATTGATATTTCTCTTCAGTTCAGCTCCAAAATCTCCGGCACACGAAGATGAGATATCAAACATTGTTCTCCATTTCAGATGCCAAGAGAAAAAAAAAACAACTGAACTGTTGTATACAACACTTAAACTATCTTGTTAGATTTCAGTCTGTGGCTTTCTTTATTTCATATAAATAGCAAGGACGTTCATCAAAATGTGATTGAAACCATAATCATCACATACATATTACTTGTTTCAGAGTTTAATATCGTCATTATGCTGACATTATTGAACTAATACCGACTTATGATAATATAAATCTATGTTCTCAGAAATGTTTTTCTTTATCAAAATAATTATATTGACACTTACTTAATATTTGAATTTATGTACTGGCATATTTTCAAAGATTTATATCAAACTAGTAGCCATACCCAGCTGGTCGATTAGAGAAAGTGTTCAATTAGAATAGATCAAAAATAGCATCATGTTTAGATGAAGCAGAATCTATTTTCTTCAGTTAAATACGTTCATTCAAAATCAGTTTTAATTAATGCAGATATAACAGAAAGTGTCTGTATTCATTCAATCGAAGTTAGACGATGACAAGAAGAGGTAAAACAGTTAATATGAAGACCTATTTCAGACCGCAATTATTTTGGAGGTTTTGAAATTCAATTTGTCAGTGTGCTATCAGGGATGTAAAAGAGGATACATGTATAAAGAAGTTGTTAAGTATGATGAAAATTGGTTGAAAGATCAAAGAAAAATAATAAAGTAACCAGTAAAAATCGCCATTTTTCGTTTTTTACGCAGATTTTCACTATATGGGTGGACTCAACTTTCAACTTAAATGACTGTTGAACAATCAACTTATTGTTGACCACAGTTGAACGAAGTTTGTATTAGATTGCTTTAAAACTGAAGGAGTTTTTAGTTTAAAATTTGTGTTGAAATCTATTTTTAGTTTTTCGCGGTATTTCGCTAAACGCAGTAACGTAGAAATAAAAATGATGTATCATTGAGCTCGTTATACTGTAACTAACTTACATACTAAGTGTGAACGAAATCAGATATGAAAAGTTGAATTTAACAATTTTTGATCGGATTTATCGATAATTGATTTTTTCAAAATATGGATTTTTACGATAAGAACATACCTTTTATATCGTAAATTATATGTGCCATGTTTGGTCAAAATCGGTTTGTTTGATCCCGAGTGAAATGAAATCAAACAGACAGGCATCCTTTGTTATATATACATATATAACTCTAAATTCGTCTATAGTTTTTGCTAATTGTTTACCAAGTATAAAGCCCATTAACCTCTCAAGGAAAAATGTACTGATTAAATTTTCTCCAAGTGATAGTATGCGGTAAGAAATGCAGTTCAAGATGATATCAGTTAACCCATACATTTTAAGAAGTGAAGATTGTAGTGGTCAGGAATCATTCCCTTTGTTGTCTGTTGAGTTATCCCACTTAATTTTATTTCGCTATAATGGAATACGAAAGGGATGAGGATGATTCCGTCCAGTCAACATAGGTCTGTTTTAGCTCTGAAGAACTATGCTGGTGGAACGAAGGAAAGTAGATCTTCGCAATATTTGCTATGGAAATAGCGATGGACTTACGACTTTTCAACTGTGAGGTAAATGTTGTAGATTGGAAAATATTTCATCAACCACAAAGCAGCGTAAATTCTTCTGAACTCTATCATATGTTGGCATGTAGGGACTGGGTTACTCTAGCCCAGATATAGCAGAAATACTCCATTTTTGTCTAATTTGACACTTGTAAAAATAAAGCTTTTCAGCTTGGGTAACTTACTAGAATAGTAAAAGAATATCAAAATAGATCCATCATCTTTAGTGATAGTTTGTATATATGTACCACTTGATGTCCGGGGACGATCTAAAGCCCCATTAGTCATTCAGAGAAAAGAACAACCATTCATCATGGGAGGGGAAAGTTGAGGACCTTCTCGGTGAATAATGGAACGTTACTAGTTTGGCCGCCAAAGCAAGGTCAGAGGAGAGATAATGTACTAGCGTATGGTTCTCTACACACACACACACACTTTTGTATCAACTGCACAGATTTTACAAAATATCCTAGTATATTCTTAGGCATATATGGCAGAACAGGAAAGAGGGTCTTGGAGAACGTTGAACAAGAATGACTGACCATTGACAACGACCTTTCATATTATAAGGTTAGGAATGGCTCAAATGAGAAAACTCTTGCAGTCTTTCCATACGTGGAGAATTGTGTAACAACTCCCGTTACTGGACTTTGTCAAATGCATTTTCTATATCTAAGGCAATAGATAATATGAATGTATCGTCAACCGAGCTGTAGTAAATTAGTTTCTGCACCATTTAAACAAAATAATTTTTTCAAGATTTGATAATGAAAATAAATCTGATATTGCGCGATCAATGATGCACACATAATGAACCCGTCTGAATGGACGAGGGAAAAATTTTGCATACCAAATCGTTTTGTTCATTGAGTGTAAAAAAATGCCTACAGAAATGTACAACGGCAAAAATTTAATAACAATATTAATAATAATAATCATAAAATAATAATAATAATAGATTAGACAAAATAGTCATATAATATTTCCTACCAAGTACTTAATAACTTCTATTCAAAATAATCTATCCGATATTAATATTTAATTAATTACACTACATCGTGTATTTATATGGATATTATCTGAACGGAAACTATCTATAAAAACAATAATTCTAAAGTAGGCATACATAAACAAAAACTGTAACACCTAATCATTACTATATATGTGGGTGAAAGTTGCAGAAACGCATTTACGAATATAAGTAAGATGTCCTACATACCAATTTATCCAATGCATCAGTTAAACTAAGAAATAATTTCGACCAAAATTATTATTGAAAAACTGCTGAAATTCTTAGAAGAAAAAAATATTGTTTAGAAGAAATATATATGAAAGTGTAATTATTAAATCTTTCAAAATGTTATCTTACGCCAAGATTTTTTTCAAATATCTCCATTCTTAAAAGAAAGGCCCCTTTCTCAAGTCTATATACTTATTTATCACAGTTTTTTTTATTTTTTATTTCATGTGTCGTTTGACTTTCAGATCATTCATAATTATGATTCTCCATAATTTTTCGTCCTTTGAAGAGCTTAATAATTTTTTTCAATCTCTCTACACTTTGTTTCGCCTTCCATTTACACAATCTCGCTAGGTAGGTTATTATTATCTCCTATCCATCTTCACTTCAATCTTTCCTGTGTGTATCTATTTATCTAAACCTTCTTTACACATTATGTGCCCAAGAAATTTCATCGTTTTTTTTCTTCTGATGTTAAATATAAGTGTCCTTTTTTTGTTTCCATTTATACTAAAACTTTGTCGTTGCTCTTATAGTAATCCAAGCATCCGTTTGTAGAATCCCATTCCTGTTGTTTCAGATATCTTCTTCATCTTAGAGAAGACTATCTAGCATTCACTTTCTATAGGATGATTGGTATTATGTAGCATTTCAGTAATCATTTCTTTGCTTCTAAAGAAATTTTCGAATTTTAAAAAATCAAAAAAAAGAAAATAGATAACACATAACATTATAAATATATTAAATAAATAAAAATCATTTAAAATATGATACATAAGATTAAATAAATTTATATTTACATAAAAATTCAACAATGTCGGCATGAAAACATCTGATTTAATAAGCAGAACGATAACTTATGTTCCGCCAAACTTTATCTATCCTATAAGCTTTTTTAGAAAATTTAAGACCTTTCTTTAAGTCAAAATGTGAAAATGTAAACTTATTTTTTTTTTCGTGTTAGTTCTCTATACACATACAGGTTAAGAAATTAAATCTGTACATTTACCTTGATAAAAATCCACAACGAACGAAACGCGTTGACATAAATGGTTTTCATCATTTCTTTTATCTTATCTGCATTGCCTTTAATGATATAATAAATACTGAATTTTTAAGGTACAAATTAGAAATATTGTATTGAAAATTATTAGGTTTATGTTTAGAATTGGAAAGGCCGAGTGGTAAAAAATAATAAAATATATAACTCGTTTTTGTTTTCACATTTATATTTTCTGCACCCAATAATGGTGCATTATCGTTTTTATATTTTGGACATTAAGTATATGTATAATGTCATATGTGATATTTAGAAGGCAAGAGCTGTTTGAACTTTACACTAGTGTCCTGGATTTATGACAAATTGGTGGAGGAGCTTGGAAAATTATTTGTCTTAGTAGAGCATCAATTATATTCACAGTGTGTAACCGGTTAAGTTATTTTGTTTTTACATAATCATTATAGAGAGTAATTAATAAAATTAGATTCAATTTTAGAGAAAATATTACTTATTCACAAATCCTCAGTTAGAAATTGTTCGGGTCATTGTTTCCCTGTTTATATTCTTGTCTTCTGTTGTCAACCACAGACATTATTTTATCTGAGAGCACCAAGTCTATATTTGTATCACTGTTTTATTTTGTTTTTTTTTGCCTGTCCCCTTTTGGCATATACTCGTTCTTATTTGAACAGTCTGTGCCACTCAAAATACTTTGTTTCGTCATAATATCTTAACGATAAAATAATTTTTAAGGGTGTTAGCTTTTCCAAAGCACATTTAGTATTCTTTATGCAAAACCCGATGTCAGTTCCCTGCTCCTGATTCTTTTCATATCTTTTCTGTTTAATTATCTCTGTTGCTCATCAACACACGACCAACGAAAAAGTGGGCCTGTCATATCATACCACCGATTCGTTTCTGCCATACTGGACACTTAAATGTCACACGCTGTATATCGTATATATATATATATATATATATATATATATATATATATATATATATATATATATATATATATATATAAAAAGGCTTAAACACTAATATTTTTATTATATCCTTACTCTGTCCTGGACATTGAGTTCTACCTGGATTTTATCCTCTCGGAAATTTTTTATTCTAAATATACATGTGTATATTTGCACCTGTGGATTTTGCATATATATGTATATTTACCACTAATATTATCTATATATATATATATATATATATATATATATATATATATATATATATTTATATATATATATATATTACATGCTTTGACCTCCTGACGAAAGAATGTGGCGATGACGAAGAAAAGTTGTATAGTGTCTCATTTTCGTATCCTAACTTAAACTAAGCGATTTGCAAACGCCGTAATAATTAAAAAAATAACACTTTCTTTACAAATTGTGCTGTATACGTTAGAAGAATAAAACTGTGCAGATATGTCTGTTTCAAGAGTCACAGAAAAATCTGTTTCAAGACAATATACATACATACATATATATGTGTGTGCGTGATTTTGTGCGGCTTGCTACAAATAACTATAACAATGGTATCACATTAGACAGTTTCAAACTTTGAAGCTTTCCAAGAAATATGCCCACAAAGGAATCCTGCATAGTCGAAAAACAACACATTGTTTCTTGTATAAGACTGAGGGACTCGAAAATTGCTTGAACAAAGAACAATCCCTTTACAGGCAGATCGTGTTGGTTATTTTTAATCAAAGTAAAGGAAATTAATACTTTCTAACTAAATATACTTTATTTTACATACACACACGTCTATTACATATAACAGTTTTCACTCCGTTACTTGCCCACAATTCCAGTATAACACGACGTCTTCGGTAATTTTTAAATTCTGTTTCACTTCACGTCGCAGCCAATCTCCATGCGAAATAGCAGTTTCAATTTATTAAGTAGGTGTTTCTCATTTTTTATCACATCCCTTTATAAAATTCTGACAGAGTAAAGAGTGAAAGAGTGTGAAAATAGCGTTAAAATAAAGCTGGTGTGTAACGATGAATCTCAATTTTATTATGGTGGATAATAATGTATGTTTTTGGAAAATAATTAAGATAAGTTTGAAAATATATATGGGGAAATAAGAATCTACAACCTAAAAGAGTAGTTAATTAATACCTATGAATAATAAAAAAGGATACTATTAAAATTTTTTACTTCGTCTAAATAAACAATATATTCATATGGTCAGGAACTGTTATATATTACTACATATCTACTTCGTATTAATTTAATGTCTCATAAAACTTAAGAACCGGAATTCTATTATATAGAACGAAACGTTAGAAAAGTAAATGTGGCAAAAAATAAGACGACAATTTAAAAGATCGGGAATGAACCTGAAAACGAGAAATCTTGACTCTAGTGTATGTTGCGTCTGTGACACCATTTAGGGACGCAAAAAGAAGGAAAAAGAAGGCAAGGAACAAGAGAAGGAAAAGATGGAGGAAGAGAGGCGAGACTTAACTTATCTGATAACGGGAGGCCACCCACGAGAAATAACATTTGAAAATGTTATTTTGATAATAGAAGACACTGGTGAGGGTTCTGTCGGCCATTGTCTTGGGGCTGGCTGGCAGGGTCCAGGTTGATACATTGTTTTGTTTAGATAGATAAAAAAATAACTGTCTTTGTGGCAGGCGGATTGTCGGGGGTGGTGGGGTTCCCTGCGAGAAAATTTTAAAGATAAAATCACCTACGAGAAGAGACATTTGAAAATGTTGTTTTGATAAATGAAGAATGGTGAAAATTCTTATGGCCATTGTCATAAAGCTAATTGACAAACACCAGGTGGTTACAGAGTTTTAAATAGATAAAGGTTTACTTGTGTCATGATGGCAAACAATTTAATAGGTCATCTGTTGACCACACACAAAGAGAGTCATCTCTAGGTTGGGTCTTTGTCGATGGGAGGTGTCATTGAGAGAAAACACATCTGGGCTGTGTTGGAATTTGAATATGACAGCGAAACAATATTTCGTTGGCGCCGAACAATGAGTGTATCTGGTTGACTAGCCTCTTGGTGCTGGCGAAAATCTTATTGAAGAATTCCATATGCCGTGACGTTAGGATAAGAATTGAGATTATCACTCTACGGGTCGTATTGTACTCTTGGCGGCCAGAGAAGAAGAGAGAAACAAAAGAAAGAAAAGGAAAAGAAAAAGATAATTTTTTTTCTTTGAACAAAATATATATATTTTTAAGAACAAGGCTAGTCTAGTCACGCCCACACTGTTGATCGGCCATTGGTTGAACGCTAACTAGCCAGGCGGAGGTGATTATGTGACGCAAGGAGACAGCCGCAGAGAGTTTAAGTATGAGGGATTACTACGAAGAAGCGGGGAGGACCGTTGACGCCCCTCTGGGGCATGGGGAGGTGTCCATATGAAAATAAGAGAAGGTGGGAGTAAGAGAAGACTTCCAAAAATGGAAATAATGAATTTTTCCTGACCAAAAACAAAAGAAGGGGTTTATGGATTTAGACTTATCAAGGAACCTCAAACCCCGACGAGCCCACCCCTGGTTTTGAATCGGCGTCCATATAAGCAAAGTCGCAGCGAGCAAAAATCAGTTTAGTTAGTTTTGAGTTAGTTCTCAGTTAAGTTCGAGTGAGTTCCAGTTGAGAGCTCTGAAGCCCCGCTACTAAGAAGAGCTGACCAAGATTCGCGCAACTTCCGAACTCATCTTCTAACCAAGAACAATTTATTTTTTTTGAAGAACGACTTAGACTCACACCACCAAAATAAGCTTTGTGAATTTCGCCTGAAGACACACCATGAGCCAGTTTATTAGGGAACAGACAACTTAAGATGTTAAGACTGGCCTAAAAACCACGTGTCACAATCCATATAGCGGGTCGGGAGATAGACGCAGTCCTATGTATCCAGCAACCATATATAAAGTATTGTTATCCTTTTTTTGATACCATTTTCGACTTATTTTCTTTTCTTTTGCCCGTACTTGTGCGATACCGCCCTCATTCGAACTCAAGCTTGCAGTACGGCCCCGACGCTGATTAATTTCGTCTGCCTAAGATCAATTCACAACGTGGGTAGGCAGACTGGAGATCAAAGTAGTTACTTCGGTAACCAGACGTTGGAAGCGAGTTGGGAACGACGAGGCTGATATCGAATCTAACCAGATTCCCATCCGAATCACTTAAAGGTTAGATCATCACAATTGGCGCCGCGACCAGGATAAGACCCGGGATCGGCTGACGTCACAATTTGACGTAACGGTTGGATGCCACACGTCTAGAAAAGATTAAACCGCGTCAAAAGAACATGTTATATATTAGAAAATGTAGCATTTATCCACTTGGCTAGTTTATTGATATCAATGATCGGGTTTTGTTTTGTTTAATTTGATTGCTTAACAGAATATCAAACCCATATGTGTCATTTAATGCCAAAATTTTAATTTCCTCGGAGATTTGAAGTAATAAATGTATGCCACATACCATTCTTGTTTCACATCTTAGATGATATTCACCTTTCGTACATATACTCTCACAAGTTTGGTTCTGAAGATTATTGTGGGATTTGCAAAAGTGTGCTGAACAACAGCAAATCCTCAATCACTCCTATTTAATCAATACGAAGCGACATCGACATCTGATAAATCTGAATACTTTGCTCTGAAATTCTCATCCAAATCAATCCTCGACTCATCCGGAATACCAACAACTAATGTTTTACTAGAACTGAGACTCTACTGAGTGAGCTGTTCATAACACGTCGATGGTATTAGACATTA
>OZ010571.1:106874946-106878795 GCA_963932145.1 Acanthosepion lycidas
TACGTGTATATATGCATATATATACATGTACGTGTATATATGTATATATATATATATACATGTACGTGTATATATGTATATATATATATACTTGTACGTGTATATATGTATATATATATATACATGTACGTGTATATATGTATATATATATATATACATGTAAGTGTATATATGTATATATATATATATACATGTACGTGTATATATGTATATATATATATATACATGTACGTGTATATATGTATATATATATATATATACATGTACGTGTATATATGTATATATATATATACATGTACGTGTATATATGTATATATATATATATACATGTACGTGTATATATGTATATATATATATACATGTACGTGTATATATGTATATATATATACATGTACGTGTATATATGTATATATATATACATGTACGTGTATATATGTATATATATATATATACATGTACGTGTATATATGTATATATATATACATGTACGTGTATATATGTATATATATACATGTACGTGTATATATGTATATATATACATGTACGTGTATATATGTATATATATATATACATGTAGGTGTATATATATATATATATACATGTATGTGTATATATGTATATATATACATGTATGTGTATATATGTATATATATATATACATGTATGTGTATATATGTATATATATATATACATGTATGTGTATGTATGTATATATATATACATGTATGTGTATATATGTATATATATATACATGTATGTGTATATATGTATATATATATATACATGTATGTGTATATATGTATATATATATATATACATGTATGTGTATATATGTATATATATACATGTATGTGTATATATGTATATATATACATGTATGTGTATATATGTATATATATATACATGTATGTTTATATATGTATATATATATACATGTATGTGTATATATGTATATATATATACATGTATGTGTATATATGTATATATATACATGTATGTGTATATATGTATATATATATATATACATGTATGTGTATATATGTATATATATATATATATACATGTATGTGTATATATATATATACATGTATGTGTATATATGTATATATATATATATATTTACATGTATGTGTATATATGTATATATATATATACATGTATGTGTATATATGTATATATATATACATGTACGTGTATATATGTATATATATATACATGTACGTGTATATATGTATATATATATACATGTACGTGTATATATGTATATATATATACATGTACGTGTATATATGTATATATATATACATGTACGTGTATATATGTATATATATATATATATACATGTACGTGTATATATGTATATATATATATATACATGTACGTGTATATATGTATATATATATACATGTACGTGTATATATGTATATATATATATACATGTAGGTGTATATATATATATACATGTATGTGTATATATGTATATATATATACATGTATGTGTATATATGTATATATATATACATGTATGTGTATATATGTATATATATATACATGTATGTGTATATATGTATATATATATACATGTATGTGTATATATGTATATGTACATGTATGTGTATATATGTATATATATATACATATATGTGTATATATGTATATATATATACATGTATGTGTATATATGTATATATGTATACATGTATGTGTATATATGTATATATATATACATGTATGTGTATATATGTATATATATATATACATGTATGTGTATATATGTATATATATATACATGTATGTGTATATATGTATATATATATACATGTATGTGTATATATGTATATATATATACATGTATGTGTATATATGTATATATATATATATATACATGTATGTGTATATATGTATATATATATATATATATATACATGTATGTGTATATATGTATATATATATACATGTATGTGTATATATGTATATATATACATGTATGTGTATATATGTATATATATACATGTATGTGTATATATGTATATATATATACATGTATGTGTATATATGTATATATATATATATACATGTATGTGTATATATGTATATATATACATGTACGTGTATATATGTATATATATATACATGTACGTGTATATATGTATATAAATACATGTACGTGTATATATGTATATAAATACATGTACGTGTATATATGTATATATATATACATGTACGTGTATATATGCATATATATACATGTACGTGTATATATGTATATATATATATATATACATGTACGTGTATATATGTATATATATATATATATACTTGTACGTGTATATATGTATATATATATACATGTACGTGTATATATGCATATATATACATGTACGTGTATATATGTATATATATATATACATGTACGTGTATATATGTATATATATATATATACTTGTACGTGTATATATGTATATATATATATACATGTACGTGTATATATGTATATATATATATATATACATGTAAGTGTATATATGTATATATATATATATACATGTACGTGTATATATGTATATATATAACATGTACGTGTATATATGTATATATATATAACATGTACGTGTATATATGTATATATATATATATACATGTACGTGTATATATGTATATATATATATACATGTACGTGTATATATGTATATATATATACATGTACGTGTATATATGTATATATATATACATGTACGTGTATATATGTATATATATATATATACATGTACGTGTATATATGTATATATATACATGTACGTGTATATATGTATATATATATATACAGTATGTGATGTATGTGTATATATGTATATATATATACATGTATGTGTATATATGTATATATATATATACATGTATGTGTATATATGTGTATATTTATATACATGTATGTGTATATATGTATATATATATACATGTATGTGTATATATGTATATATATATACATGTATGTGTATATATGTATATATATATTACATGTATGTGTATATATGTATATATATATATACATGTATGTGTATATATGTATATATATATACATGTATGTGTATATATGTATATATATATACATGTATGTGTATATATGTATATATATATATACATGTATGTGTATATATGTATATATATATATATACATGTATGTGTATATATATATATATACATGTATGTGTATATATGTATATATATATACATGTATGTGTATATATGTATATATATATACATGTATGTGTATATATGTATATATATATACATGTATGTGTATATATGTATATATATATACATGTACGTGTATATATGTATATATATTATACATGTACGTGTATATATGTATATATATATACATGTACGTGTATATATGTATATATATATACATGTACGTGTATATATGTATATATATATACATGTACGTGTATATATGTATATATATATACATGTACGTGTATATATGTATATATATATACATGTACGTGTATATATGTATATATATATATATATACATGTACGTGTATATATGTATATATATATACATGTACGTGTATATATGTATATATATATATATACATGTATGTGTATATATGTATATATATATACATGTATGTGTATATATGTATATATATATACATGTATGTGTATATATGTATATATATATACATGTATGTGTATATATGTATATATATATACATGTATGTGTATATATGTATATATATATACATGTATGTGTATATATGTATATATATATATTACATGTATGTGTATATATGTATATATTTATACATGTATGTCAAATGTAAAACTGGGGGGGTATAT
>OZ010571.1:106888995-106893995 GCA_963932145.1 Acanthosepion lycidas
TTATACACGCACGGAAATATATAAGGACTCGCACGCAAATTTCCTACGACAAAGTTAAAGATCGTTCCTGTATTACTCTGTGAGAAAAGCACTACGGAGTAAAAAAAAAATACGATTTTTAACATTTTTTCTAATCATGTTTTCATCTTGTTATAAAGCCTCCTATTATACAGTAAATATCATTATTCTTATTGTCAATAATACACGCACACAAAACGAACCGATTTTATCCTCAAGTGTAGGCATAAAAACAAAATAAAAATCCCCCCAATAATCTTACCGGATTTGTTTCTGAGAGGATGTGACGTGAAGTGGCGTTCGTTGGTTAAGATAATAGCACATAGGGGTGTACACTCGAAAGTGAATATGGAGATTTAGCCACGTGCGTTCATATACATAGGTGCGTATGTTGTATTGAATATTACACGACCTGTTTATTTTTTGCGAGCTTCAACAGACATGGTTGGACATATGACTGTCTTGCCGATGTACAGCTTACCCATGTTTCCAAACTAACACATCTTATTTCATTTCCGTACTCCAAAACCTTTACTGATTTTCCATTCTTTTTGTATTTTTTTAGAATTTTCCTCTCTTCACAATTCTCTATATTGGTTTGCTTATTCACGTATTGTATCTGTCAATATTATTGTGAATTCTAATTATTATTTTTACTAGGGACTTATTCATGGTAACTACAACCATTCAACCCAGTGTATAAACCAATTTACATAGTTCCAAAAATTAAGAAATATTCAGGCTGCTAAAGCAATCACTAACCCGCCTTTTCCTTATCGTCATCTTCTTCAATAACTCCGCCTATCCACCCCACCTTTCACAGCGCCTTTCACTCTCCTTTTCTTCCTTTCAACTCACTGTCTCTACTGACGATTAGACTTCGGCCTAAAAAATTGCTTACGTTTAACTATATTAACACCGATCTTTATCTGCATTATGATCGCTTTCATTAAATTAATTTGAATCTACCTGCTTTGTCCTTCCGAAAAATAGCAAACGGTATCGGTCAATGAAAAATACAACACGATATTAAAATATTTAAAATATAGAGTAAATTCTTTGCTAGGTAAACCGACTACTAGTAACCACTAATCCCTTAGCATTTTACCCACCTTTTCTCTATCACTTTCCCTCCCCACTACCAATCTAATGTGTCCGCCCACTGTACTTTTCTCTACCTCCCGATGTGATTTCGTTCTGATGAGTTGAACATTTCGATGTTCACGAAATAAAAATTCTAATCGAAATGTATAATTAAAGTCTTCTTATTCTTATCTCTATAACGCTCTGTCGTTTACATTCAGTTCTACCTGGATTTATATCCTCCCCCCGAATTATCCCTTCCTTCCTTCAAAAATTGGTAAAACACTCGCACACACACACACAAACACACATATATATATATATATATATAGAGAGAGAGAGAGATAGATAGATAGATAGATCTTATCTATTAGAATTCTGCTTGTCCAACCTTTCGTCAGTTCACACGACTCTTACGGCAATACTTCATAAATAACGAGCTATTACGTATTTTGATCGAATGGAAATGAGAGAAATACACTACTTGATTTCAGTGAAAGACTGAAATAAAGAAAGATAGAAATGGAGTGGGAGAATCAGATTGAGTTGAGAAAAACAGATTTTGATCTTAGTCAAAAGCCCGAGAAGTGATTGTATTTACTTGCTGTTAGGACGAGTTAGAAGATCAGTTTAATATGGGTAGCCCTTTGCGTGCGACTGGGACCAAATATAGCATATATCCCGCAACCGTCGTTCGCGCTGGCATCGGTAATACAATAGATCCTCTCTCTTTACTCTGGGAGCTACTGCTGCGGGCATCATTTACCCGATTCTGGTGATCTCTCAATTATAATTTTAGTTGTGCTCTGTCCGCAGACAGAGACAAAACTGAGAGATGAAATGTAGTTCATCTGTCTAAAGTCAGATTCTAGATTTTAATCCCAGCCAGAAGGGTGAGAAGCGATAACGATTGTGATAAAATCGCCATTTTACAGACGGACACTATCGAACAAGGGAAACGGAGTAAGACAATCGACAAAAATTCACTTACCATGAATGAAATAACATTGCCCGCGGAATAATTTTAGAATTATTATCATGAGAAATGTACTTAAGACTGAGATTTGACTAGAACGAACAGTGAAAATAAGACTTGAAAATGAAATCGTACATGAAACATGAGAAAACTTGTCACTCCAGGACATAATGTTTGAAGTCAAAGAGGGCGAGTATCATCTTGAATAAGTTGGAAAATGATCCTGGAACAATATATATATATATATATATATATATATATATATATATATATATATATATATATATATATATATATATATATATCGATACTTCTTAAAACTCCGATCCTTAGCTATGATTAATTAATAATGTGCATGTCATTGTTGTTTATAATAGATTTCATTATGATACTTCTGTTAAGCTTAGAGAGTAAATATACATTCTTATTGCTCAAGGTAGTATCCATAGTGTTATAAAAACTTGGAGAATTCCACTGGGATATCTTTAATCACTTTTAAGATACAACGCTTCAAATCTTAATCTAACAATTGGACAATTTTGCTGCTACACCTCTGATATATATATATATACATATATATATATATATATATATATATATATATATATATATATATATATATATATATATATATATCGCGTGTGTATTTGTGCAGGATGCTGTATTGGTTGAAATACTTAATTTAATATAGACGTACATTAATCCTGGTTGGCGAAAAGGATTTATGACTTTTCATTTATATTAAACAAGCCAAGTTTCCTGAAATTTTGCCAGATGATAATTGATTATAATTGCATGATTTGGACAGAGAGCGACATCTTCAGTTACTTGCATTACTCGAGCTACATCAAGCGAGCTTAAAACTCTTACTTTCACTTTATAAACTTTTATTTATACACATTTTTCGTAATAAGGGCTGGCATGGATTTCAAATAAAATTAGTTAAAACAAAGCATGCGATGACTGGTTACTGCAAATTTATTACATGTTGGTTTTCTGAGACAAGAATTAATAATGTTGTGATGCAATTTTTAGTCTTTAATTACATTAATCACAGGGTTATTGGGGACATTGTCCCTTCCTAACATAGACGATAATGACTCTTTTCTACTTCCAAAGATTCCATTATTTCTCATTTTACTATGCCGGCCATTCTCTACTAAGTGTTTTGCTGTCTTTCCCTATCCATATTGCCCTCGATATCCCGAATGAGATTTATGTTTTCAATCCCTCCTTATATATCCAGAAAAGCTCATATGATACTTTCGGACTGGTAGAATAACAGGTTTTTGCTGCTATTTTCTATAAGTCTTTCTTGTTGCTTACTCGTTCCGTGCATGCAATTCTAAGAATCCATTTGTAGAACTACATTTTATTGCTTGCTTTAATCTGTGAGGAGATATATTCACTTTTCGCTGCCATACAAGATGATTTATATGGCGCAAACATTTAGCAATCGTTCCTTTGATGTCAACTAAATTTTCCTGTCTCTTAGTAATTTGCTTAGCTTTCAGAGTGCTTATTTCACTAGTCCAATTCACGTTTTGAAATCAGGTTATCGCATTTTCCATCCTCTTATTAGTTTGCATTAGTTTGCATCTTGGCTTTATTATCTTGCTGATATACATACTTTCTGGCTGCATGCCACTGATATTTATTCTTTTATTCTCGCTTTTAATATACTAAATTTTCTATGATGTCCTTGCTCGATCGTTCAAAGAGAATGTCTAGTGATGTCAAGGGGGACTCAATCTAACGTAACCTTTCATTTACTAGGCTTGATTATAACGAAATAGACAATTTAACGACTCTGATAAATCTAGCTCACATTTAAATTCAATCTTTCCTTATACAGATAGTTTTGTCATCGGGATTATTCAAAGCGAAAATTCACTCCCTGGATTCAACTTGTGTATGGAATCCCTGAAGCTATGTTAGAATTGAATGTGGTAAGATCGGCCGCGTTTATGCTATATAGTGATATATATCTTAACGTTGTAAGACTTCCAGCACAAACTGAAGTGAAAATCAATCCTCTCTGAAAAGAGGTTAGCTGATGTTCCCGTTTAATGTCGACCACGCTTGTAACAGTCACTCAGAAAATTGAGAATATCGTCAAAAATCCTGTTGTATTGGTAGTAGGGCCCAAAATCTGTTCATGTGTAACTCTTTTCTTAGATATCTGTTATTTCTTTCGCCCGCTTTTTTGTATAGATATATCATACCTGATATCCAGTTGAAGAAGTAGGGGTCGGAGGTATTGGAGAGGATGGAATGTGTAGTTATTTTGTGGTTTGAGAATTAATCTTAACTTAATAATACGAATCGAGAAGCGTTCATATCTATCAGCTCATCATTTAGCGACTATCATTAGTTCGACTCTCGTGAATCAAACAATCTCAAGAAGAGAGAATCCTGTTTATATTACTGGTGGGGCTGCCACATGTCTCTCAAGTTACATCGCAACATCTATTCCTTCCATCTTCTCTGAATTTCCCAAGAGGGTCCTGTATACAAGATGATGGTAGTGTTAAATCCTGGGAGGATAATACTAAGAAAGTTGCGCCGTTTTCCTCGGCACATATGTTCATTTTGTTGTGGATGCCGGTACGCATTGTGAGTTTCCGTCTGTGAGAAGATTCGTCTCTCTGAGATCCATATGTTTGTGTGAAATGCGTGGTATCAAATATGACTAAGGGGTATGCACTTGAAGTGTTAACAGTTTCTCTTGGACGAAATTCTATAGCTAACCTTGAAAAAAAGATATTTAACAACAATAAAAAAAAACCTTCATCTACTTATGATATGTAGATGATATTCTCATTTTAGTTAAAAAAAAAATGTAGATGAAATACACGAACATTTACAAAAAAAAAACACCGTTCTTTACTTCACATATTAACTTAACAATAAAATTCATTTT
>OZ010571.1:106898995-106943995 GCA_963932145.1 Acanthosepion lycidas
ATTTTTAAACTTGCCCTACATACAAAACTACTAATATAGCCACTGTACATATAAGACCCGTAAGATCCTAACGAATTACTTGGCTCATGACGTTAAATATTATGTAGGGTATGATGGTATCATTGTTCTCTAAATTACACAAAAATTAAAATAGCACTGAGGTCTCTTTTAAACTGATATATTAACCAAAATTACACAAAAATATCTTGAAATTCTAAAGATTAAATTTTTTCAATAAAATTGTCATTGGCTTCAACGACAGCCTCCAGAGGACTTCGGAATCTCCTGCAACACTTCTGGATGATCTCCTTGTTTACATTGGTTAATGCTGCCATGATCCATGCCTTCAGTTCATCTTTGGTGTTGAAGGAGTTTTGTTGGTCTCTTGCTTAACTGCGTCTCACTCAATAATAATCAAGGGGGTTGCAGTTTAGGGAGGTAGGTCGACAAATTTAAAGGATGGTGTGGTCGGAGGAACTGTCTGACAGCCATGACTGTGTTCTCCTGCTTGTGTAACATGGCGCAGAATCATTTTGCCAGGCATAGAATCTGCTAGCAGACCACCTCCTGACCAGGACAGCAGTATCTCGTCAAGGCGTTTCATTTAGGTCTCCATGTTGAGTTTCTGGCACCTTGGGAAGTTGGATGGAATCATAATTTCGCCATCTCATGATCACTCGAAACACCTTCATAATCACAATTAGACTCATCCAACTCTTTTCGAATCCTCAGCCTTATCCTCAGATTGACACACAAATACTCTGAAATATTCGTATTGCTGCTACCGGCACGAATATCATGCCGTTTCCAAATTGAAAAGTGAATAGCAACATGGTGATCTTTTTCTAACAGACGGTGCTCAACAGAGCCTACAATACTGGGCAACGTGCATGTACGAAATTAAAAATATAATATAGAGAATATTTACACTTTGCTCCCTCTAGCAGGAATGAACAATAATTTTTGGTACTTAGATTTTATGAATTTCAGAGCACTATAGGTTTGACGGCAAGATTTCATCAATTTTCAGTTGAAATGTTTGGATATAACCGTATGTTCCTATGCTAATAGTTTCTACTCTCGCACTTCTCGCTTGTGGAACTACCTCCGGGCGTTTTTCTCTCCAGTCAACTTACCTCTTCAAAAATTGAAATATAATGTCAATCGTTATCTTCTGTCTTCTTAACTCATGCTCTTTTATTGTTCGCTCGATTAGATAATGTTTTCCTTTTCTCATATTCTCTCACACTCAGTAGCTACTTCTGTCTTAGTGGGGCCTTTGCCTTGCTTGCTGTTACATCTTTAAAGATTAATGCACATATTAAAACGAGAAATTTGGAAATTCATAATTCATCCCATATATAAAATTATTATGCGGTGCGAAGATTATTAAATTCCATCCATTTTTGATTAGAAATGCTGTGAATTCATCCTTAAGATAATAAAATAAATAGGAACAAGTTAGTTCAAATGATTTGATCTGATCTGATTCAATTACGTATATGAATTATAAGTCTCAGAAAATAAAACGTGTCAGATGATAGAGGCGAAATCTGTTGGATAAAAACGGGATTGTATAGGACATTGATATTTTAATACACCAACCTAATTTTCAATAGGCCATTTCAGTATACCTGTCACACCTGCATATAATTCTTGATCAATCAAAGCTAAAGCAAGACAGGTGAAAAATATAACGATGTTATGATTATTTAACAAGGTGGCAAGAATAAGTAATAGGTAACTCAGACTTTCTAATATTATGGCGCTTTTCCGCAGATGCATTTCCTTTCATATCTGTGAATTAGCCTGTAGCTTTCCGCTGCCTTCTCTATTGTTTTAAATTCAGAGTAGACTACCGCTTAAATTGCTTCACACCAAAGAATAGATAGTCCACTATGTCCTGTATTTACATCCATACTCTTCTACGTCAATAATATCAGTGTTTGAAGGACATGGGATCATATGCTCCCCATTAGCATTATTATTAAAATGAAAGAAATAGATTAGTCCCTATTTTGAACTTGGCTAGCTGATTTAGTTCCTGCAACAATAAATCTATACGAACATTATTACTTTACAACCTGACAAAACATTTAAAAGTATCTTTATGGAATGAAAATTCTCTTTTGATACAGGTGAGAGAGGAGAAGGTTTATCAATTCAGGGATATCATCCTTTCCTATTAACATAGAGAAACCATTTTTTATCAAATGCTTGCGTACGTTCATGAGTTTATATATTCATTCGATGCCATATAAATGAGAAACGAAATGAAATTTAATCAAAACGTTCAAAGCTCTCACGAAATTGGAGATACAGAACTTTAAAATAATAAGTAAACAGAGCATGAAATGATTTTAATTTTTTTTCAAACTTGATGGCCAGCTTCACGCATTAGATTTTTACGTATTTCTGATATAGGCTTCAAGTAGGTGTTCAGTCGATGCTAAATATCAGTGTTGGGATTGCTGAACTTCTAGATAGCTAAACCCGTTCCACTTGAAATATTTGCATTGCTCAGTTTCCCTCTTCAATTTCTCCACAATTGTCCTTTCGATTTATAAGCAATTTAAACGGAGTATGAAGATATAATGAAGCATACGCTGAAGAATATTAGAAATTCAATGTCAGAATTAAATTTCAGATTATGTAAAATGTGCTTTCAATCGTTTCTGATTTGATGTGATATATTTATATAAATAGAGAAAATCCAAGAGAATATACATATACTTCTATTTGTTTGGTTAGATACGTAATTCAAAGAGCAATATATATATATATATATATATATATATATATATATATATATATATATATATACACACACATACATGTGTGTATGTGCATGTTCAGATGTAAATTCTATCTAAATGTGTATACGTACGTATGTATCATAAAAAAATTACTGAATGTTCCACGTATGGATATTTTGATAAAATTATATGTGATATAAATATCAATGTATATAATTTTCAACATAATCAAGATCGACACCTTTTTTTCCGATCTATCTCTCTCTATACCTCTCCACCTATCTATCTATTTATCCTTTTCAATATCATAAATCTTAAAATATCAAAACCAGAAGATATATAGAGGTCGTATCAAAAATACTTTTACAAATTTTCGGGTCTTCTTCCTCACACCGAAATAAGACAAGAGTCCATATAATCATACATCCACAAATCCTTCTTTTTTGAGTTATTAAGTTTACGCTAGGTTCTGTAAAATATATAATCGATCTTCCTCAATGCATAGATTGTTGTAGCACGGGATCCGCATGAGCACCGCAACGATAAACAGCCGCAATGTTTGGATGACTCGGTTGCCTTAGGTTTGGAAACGCAATCAAATACAGTCGTTCACCCTCGCGTCAATTACTATTCGTGAGGACGTATGAAAACTTTATATCAGCCTGCTCTCGATATGAACATCCTGTCATTGTTAAATGGAACAGTTCTCAGTACTACACATCTTAATCGTTTAAGGTAGATTTAGCCACAAATGTACACGAGTGACAAATATAACCTAATCTACATGTCGACAAGGCGCCATTAATTCTAAAATTTCCTTTAAAATTAATAAGTCAAAAACAAAGGTTTTCTGGACATATGTTTATATGAACTTTTGTCCTTGCTTTGAGAAATCCGCCTCAATGTTTGTATTTTGATATACACCATATATATATATATATATATATATATATATATATATATATATATATATCGCGTGTGATAAAATGCAGAATAATAATTTGACAAAAAAGGGTGAAGTAGAAGTTGCTGATGCTAGAGATCACTTAATCTATAATTAGCCTCTACTCAATTAAATACTTAGCATCGCGCCATTTCACTAATTACATAGGAGATGCGAAAGTGAGTTAGCGTATTACAGTTCCTGTTACTTGGTGTACCGTAAAAAAGCAGAAAAAATCATAAATAAGAATCTGACTAGAATCGGTAACTTTGTAATTAATATTCAGATAATTGGATTCCATGTGATTGTCCTAATTACTATATTTTCTTTATCATATTCTCTCACAGCAAATTTTGACTTGCGCCTTCTCTGCCTGTCAAACCTTTTTTATATGTGGATTCTCATGTAAAAAAGGAAAATATCATTTGAAAAGAAAACACGAAGCGAATACCACCTCTAAAATCTGTTCAAATTTAACTTCTTCAACACACGCACACATCATAGATATATATATATATATATCTATATATATCTATATATATATATATATATATATATATATATATATATATATATATATACTACGTGTCAAAAGTATTGGAACGGTAAGGTCAATTCCTTTGTTTTTGTTGTTCCCGTAAGACATTGGCGTTTATTATGAAACAAGATATACATCTTGTATTTCCTGGTATTTACATTTAGATATGTTAAACAACTTAGGATATACAACCTTTTGTCTGAAACCACCCATTTTTCTACTCAGTAAAACGTCTGAAACACGTGACTGACAGGTGTTCTCTGTTGCCCAGATGATATATTTTAGATTGTCTGTAAATAGCTCTGAATGAAAACTCTTGGTTTTAGACTTTGGTTTCAACTGTAAAAACTGCATTTCATGTTAAAGCATAAACTAACATGATGATACTAGTGTCTATGGGAGAGAAGATATTTGTAAAGCTAAAAATGTAGGAAGATCGATAAGAACCATTGTACAGATATTGGTTTTAGCCAACACAACAATTTGAAATGTTCTAAAAATGAAAGATAATAGCAGTTGATGGCAGAAACATTGTGAGAACTGTTAGGAAAAAAAAACAAAAAAAACAAACACAAGTAACATCACCAAAAACCTCGACAGTGTATTTCACAGTCCAAACTCCGAAGAAGACTTTGAAAGAAATATAGAGGCCGTACCAAAAAGAAATCACTCTTCAGAAGTTTGAATTGGAAGGTCAGATCGGGATTTGCAAGGAGGAACAGAGTTGACGCCCAAAAGATCTGAAATAAAGTTTATGGACTGATAGTCTCAAGATTAATCTCTACCACTGTGATGAAAGTCCAGCGTGTAGTGAATGAAAGGATCTACTCATCATCAAAAGCATGAAAACTCATCTGTGAAGCCTGGTGGAAGCAGTGTCTTAATTTGAGCTTCATGGCTGCTTCTGGAACCGAATGAAGCTTATTCATTGATGATGTAACCCATAATGGTAGTAGCAGAATGGATTCAGAAGTCTACAGAAACCAACATACAGAGAAATGAATTCAAACTAATCGGGAGGATTTGTATCATGCAGGAGGACAATGAGCAAAAACATATGCCAACACAACAAATGACTTTATTAGGGGGAAAAGTGTGCAGTTAATTAACGGATCATAACCGAATTTATTTCGTCTCCTGAAGGAAGGATCCTACCGAAAGGACAAGAATGTAAAGAGGCTGTGTTAAAAGTCTGGAAAAAACATAACAAATGAAGAAAACAAAAGTTCGGTGATGTCAATGCTTTGCAGGCTTCATGCAGATATTGCAAGCATGATTTATGCAATCAAATATTAAATGTTATTTAGTTTAAGACCATCTGTTCCTTTAATTTTGATTACCTAAAAATGATGTGATCTGATAGAAAATGTGATTTTTCCGAAGCTGTATAACATATCAAAACGTCCTGGGTATGACGGTAAACTACATCCGCGTCCTGGGTACGGCGATAAACTGCATCCAACAGCAAGGTCTCAGATAATGTTTTCGGAAAAATAATGTTGCCAGCTATACGTTTTTGAAACCATAATGTTGCCAGCTTTAAGTTTTTTGTAAAAAATAATGTCGCCAGCTCTACCTTTTTTTGTAAAAAATAATGTTGCCAGCTCTACGTTTTTTATTCCATACAAAATAGGCATTTAAAATTCATATAAACTGGATTTGGCATTAAATAACCCACAGTGGTTGATATGCCATAAAACCCAAACAAACAAACAAAATAACATATCTAAATGTAAATTCCAGGAAATAAAAGAATAAACAGGAATTAAGAACCGAGTTAAAATTATTGATTATCAAAGTTGACTGCGAAGGAAAACAGGCATTCCACAAGTGAGAAGTATATTTATATACTTTTTATAAGAATTTGAAAATGCGTTTAGCATTTGATCTCTAAGTCCTGAGATTGTATGAAAGTGAAATCATGCAGCGGGAACCAAATCAAGAAAAAAAAAACGGCATTATTACTGTCATATAGTACACTTTAATCTTGGTCAAAATCCCAATAATATAATGAGTCTGAATGGCATAATTATGTGAAATTATTTCGTAACAACTTCAATATATTAAATAAAATAGTAGAAGTTTTCTTTTTTTTATATGTTTAAGTCGCGTCCAGAATCTATTACGATTATGATTGAAACATAAATCCAGTTTATTTTTAATAACTGCTAACCTGATGATTTACAGTCAACAAAATTTAGATTTTATAAATCTTTATATACTTCGGAGTAACACTTTATGTTCAATAATACTTTCAGCAGGAACACTTATTTTTGTCTTAGTACAATAGGTTGAAATTCATTTCAATATAAAGATTATTTTAATATGCAATCTGTCAATCAATTACCGTAGGAGTAATTCTTATTTTGTGGCTATTATCTGGTTCAACATATTTAAACATTTTTGCACTTCTGTGAAGACAATATTTAGTGTCGCTATTATTCTTACTCCTTTCTATAAGATGGATTTTGAAATAATAAATGCAGCATTAAATGTCTTTCTTCCTCATGCCAAATAAATACAGTTTATAATAATGCATGGGAATATTATCTTATTTATAAGTCATGTTATTACATGCATATTGTGGCTATATTATAAGCGTAGATTTAATGTGGCACAAGGCCGATTTATGAGGCAGAGAATTAGGATTGAACTCGCAATTAAGTCGAAATTGATCTAATAATAGAACCTAAATATTACATCACGTCGATGTACACGTGCGTGCTTATTTTGGATCTGATTATATTGTTTCATAGCCCATCCCAAATGAATCTGCAAATAGAAAACAGCAATATCTCTTTCATGGAAGAGGCCAGTGTATCGACGAGGATGTGGGGATTCTGGTAGCAGAAATGTTTATAATTTTTATAGTAATGATATTGAACAAAGATTAATCATTCTTTACAAATTGTTCGAAATAGACACAACTTAAACCTTTCCAAATAGGAAGCTATTATCTCCTATTTGAAGAGGCGTAGAGACAGAGTATACGCCGAATATTTCGGTATTCTGAGTATAAATAGTCTCTAAAAAATCAGAGTGTGGAATTAATAATTTCTAAAATCTACAAATGCGTCAGAGTATAAATCACTCATAATATTTTTTTTAATATCATATAAGGAAAGTATGCATATGATACGTTTCCCTAGACGTTCCTGTGTCCGACATCCATGATGCTACAAATACTAAATGTTAATCTGAGAATCGATAACGATTCATATAGATGCGATGCACTGGTTTCAATTTGTTCAGATATGCTAAAACTATTATCTGTATATAATAGTTTTCTAAGATAAAGGAATAAAACGGTTTCAGCTAACCAAACATATTGCTCCTAAAACAGAAAATAATTCATCAGTTCCTAAATACTGCGGCTATAGATGTACAAAGGTTTTTATCAAATTACAACAATATCACTATCTGTCTATATTTCTGAGATGAGGTATTATGTACCCTTTTTACGTTATTCGCACTATTGTCCTTATCTTTGTTGGGGGTGAATTAACAGGAGATAACTGATAACTGACATCCATTAGACATGGCGCGAGGAACTAAAACAGTCTACACCAGCGAGCAAAATAAAGTGTTCAGTTCGATATTCCAACCATCTGAAAAAGGCCGGAGCTTAAAATGGCCGAAACGTTGTGATAAAAATGGCAACATGAGGAACAATAATCCGTATAATGTAAATAGTGTACAAAAATATCATTGGAAAACATCAGAGTGAAAATCTAAAATGGTCGAACATGGTAATAGAAGGGAAAAAAAAAGATTGTGATTTTCCACAACACATTAAGCAAAATTTTAAGAAAGAAACTCCCAACATTAACATAAAGAGAGATAGAAATTTAGGGACGACTAGGGAGGGGGTTTATCTTCTTGAAATAGTAATTGAAGAGAAATATTTTATAGGCTTATAGGATTTAGACTGTAACACTAATTGTTTGTTAAATGAATGCCGAGTTCTTCCTGTATGGAAATGACTAATTTCAAAATGGCAATTATGCCATTAATCAAACAGTTATCTTCGAAACTTCCAACGGAGAAGGAACATAACACTGATCAAAAAATGATTGATATGTGGCAAAACAGACTATCGATAATAAGGCTTTCCCGATTATTTCACACGACACATTGATTTCGAAAATTAACAGGCAGCTGAAATTTCCTTTCTTCTACTCAAAAAAATTCCTGCTAATCATTAAGTCCTTCTCTTTATTTTTGTCTTATTTAAAACATTTTATTTTGTGTTTTCTCTTTATGAAGTGTTTTTGGTTGAAGTTCTAACGGATAATATTTTTATTAATATTTTCAAGACATTCGACTTGGAATTTTGTAGTATGTTGTCATATTTTTTCTAAATCAAGTTCATGAGCAAATTTCCCTTTGACTGAAAGCGCAGTTGTTGAATGTAATGTGTGTCTACAGGCCTCTGTAAAAGTGTTTGTCACAGATTGGATCATTGTGCAAATTTCTCTGTTGAATTGAGGAGATTGAATACAGCATATAAAAGCACTTTCTCTATTTTTATGTTCCTACAAGTGGAACGATATAAACATACATTTTATTTACTTTTATAGAAAATCCTTCTATTTTAAGAATGTTGATATAGTGCTCGATCTAATATTAAAGAGAATGTAAAAGGGAATGATATCTTTTTAAAAGCTTGTATTTTTAAACATATCATCCCCTTTCAGGATGTAGGCAATCATATTACTTAACATACTTCTATCTATGAATTACCATTTTTCTTGTGAAAGATTGTAAAAGATTTTCCATGGTTTGGAACACAGAGATCTCATTCTTCTGTAATTGTTGCCACGTTAAACGATATATATTATATAGCTGATGTCAAAGAATCATTTGGCATTCTTTGACTGCATAGACAGTTTTAGTGTCAGTTGAAATTTTTAGTCTTTTTTCCAGCAAAATATTTTCCCCAAAGAGTGTTATCGTTCTTTTTATTAGTGATTGAGGTCTCCTTGTTAACCTTTTTTAAGTTTTATGTAATATATATTTTATGTGCTGCTTCAGTTGAGTATCCTCAAAGTTACAGGGTTTCTGTTATTTCATACAGTAATTTTTGATCCGTAGTGCGAAGAACGATTTTCTTCGATAGAATTTACATGTTTCAATGTTAATGTCATGTTAATCTCATCTAAGATAGCGGTAGTATCCAATGCGCGATAGAAAAATTGGTCTAAATTACATAAAATTGAAAATAGCACTGACATTTCATTTTAACAGTTACATTTACCAAAATTACACAAAAAATCTTTAAATATTAAAGAGTAAATTTATTCAATAAAATATCCATTGGTTTTAACCAAAGTCTACCGACCAGTTCAGAATCTTCTGCCACACTTCTGGACGGTTTCGCATTTTTAAGTTGGTGAAAGCTGCCATAATCATTGCCTTCAGACAATCTTTGGTATTACAAAGAATGTTTGGTCTCTCGCTCCACTGATAACACAATAATCATGGTGGTTGAAGTCTAGAGATTTAGGTATCCAGATATAAGGACAACCTCTATCTGACAACCATAACTGTGTCCTCATGCTTGCACGGCATGATGCAGAGTCTTGTTGCCAAAGATGAGTTCTTCAGGCGGCCACCCTCTTGATCCAGGTCGACACTACATTGTAAAGTCACTTAATATAATACACCGTGTTGAATCTGAGGTGTATGTGAGAAAAGAAATGAAGTGATAATATCGCCATTACTTGTGGTCACTCCAAATAGCTTCGTAATCATCATTAGACTAATCCAACACTTTCCGAATCCTCTGTACTATCCTAGAATTGACACAAAGACACACTGAAATATTCGTATTGAAGCTTTCGGCTAAGATTTCAAGATGTACAGCCTGTCCTTTCCAAGTTTCTGGTGGAGTAAGTTGCGCTGAGGTGTTCTTTTTCTCGTAGACGGTGCTCCTATGACTCCACTATACTGTGTAGTCGACAAAATCAATATTAAAAAGCGCACATGCGTGAAATTAAAAATATAAAATGGTGACAGTTTAAACATAGAACCCTGTTTAGTTAACCGTTTAGATATTTCTGTACAGCCCTGTTGTCACTGTTGTCATCAAGTATCGATCTGATGAGATTATTTAAGAAAATGACTCTATTTTTTTATTTTTTTTCCTTTTTATTAGCAATTTGCGGTTTTGAACAAAACAACTTCTAGTGCAGTCTAATCTACGTTCAGTTTCTTTACCTCATATACCAAATGTGTAGACTTAAATTAGTATTTGTAAAGTTAGTGACTTGACAAAGAAGAATTCCGAGATAAATACATCGAATTAAAAACGTGAAAATTTTATGAGACAATACACCATTTGCATACATAATTATTATATGATGAATACAGCAGAATTAATTTGAATGTCGAATATCTATTCTAGAAAATGTTATAGATAACAAATAATTTGTGAAATATTATATAACTATCATTCATTATCCTCATGTATCAATCATTTTTCATGAATCTTGTGTTCGTTGTAACTTACATCTGCAGCCATTTTTAATTTTCCTTATTATTAGAAAACTAATGAAAGCTTTCATTGAAATATTTCCACTATTAAGGCAAAGTAATAATGGCTGGCTGCTTTTATCCGATTACGCCTGTCTAATAGGGCTGTTAGTCAATCCATTTTGAAGACACCTGCTCAGGCATATTTGTTTTTGTTCAACATCCACAGAGCCCACGTACTCCAAATATTTGACGTAATTTGCAAGACAATACATCCATCGCAACACACACACACACACACACACACATACATATATATATATATATATATATATATATATATATATATATATATATAAAAGTGAACATTGAAGTCAAATCTTAGAGGTGACAGGCTGTTTTCTGCTAGATGCAATCGTTAGGTAGCCTGACGATTGCATCGAGCATGAAACAACATGCCGCCTCTAAGTATTTACTTCAATGTTCAATTTTATATTTACACACGCTCTATCTCTGATATTGAACACTTCATCCCATAAATATAGCACGCCTTAAGACTATAATTCATCATATTTACATATATATATATATATATATATATATATATATATATATATATATATATATATATATATATATAAAGAAGTGACTGAATGCGTTTGGGACAATGGACACCAAAGTGCATGTACATACCCGTCCTTCGCATTCAAAAGGATAATTTAAGTATATAAGAAAAACTCAATAAAAACTTCATCAAATTTCCTTTATCTTTCATAATTAACGAAACATAATTTAAAGAAAGGTTCTTCCCCTGTATATAAAGCATATATATATATATATATATATATATATATATATATATATATATATATACTTTTCACACACAAACACACACATATATATAAATACAAACATGCACAGAGACAGAGTGTGAAATAGATGTTTTTTCGAATATACTGTATAATGTAAACTGCGTAGATAGTGTTAAATTAATTTGCTCTATCACAACCGACTTCTCAACGACATCAGAATTGCAGCCGATATAACTATTATTTTTTTATAATTCTTTCCTATCTTCATTTCTAATGCTTCATGTATACCGCATATTAGCTAATTTCTTTCTATGCTTTATTCTGTGCATCCGTTCCATCATGCCATCTACGTTATCTAATAGAAATAGCTGGTATGCCTGCAAACAAAAGAATATTCAGTCCTATAAAAACTCAATATAGCTTTGGTATATAAAAGTTGAGTATAATGTATTTTTTTAGATAAAGTTATGATGGTGATAGTGTCGAAAAACCGTTTACTAAAGAATACGCTGTAAATTTATGGATAGTTGCAGAAAAACTCCGGATATTTCAATCAATATTTTTGTTGAACAAGATATCTGTTTATTATCTTTCATTTTCTCTTAATGGTGTTGTTATTGAAAGGAAAATTATTTGATCTTTTGTATATCAATCATTTCTACATTCTATATAACGCAACAATTTCACAATGTAAGTTTTACTTAAAAATTTGTTTACAATTTTATCTTGTAGAACATGCATTTGGATTCAAGCATATCGGCACGGAAAATTAATTCTGCGAGACGAGATCACCCTATCTATCAGCTTGTTTGTTATGTTTATTTTTGTATCTCTGCTCCAGTAAAACGGATAATTATTTACCTTTTCCAATCATCCTCTGGTGAAAACAACGAAATAAATAAAACTTTCTCGTCTAGATTCTCAAGCATTCTACAAGAAAAATTCCAAGTTATACGTGTGGAGAGTGCAAAAGAAAAAAAACTTTCTGCAGACTTTCAAAAGAATGTCATGACAACTGATAATAAAGAAAAGATAACTTTTAATATAGTCACGACATCATATATAATTATGTTGCTCGAACATGGTGTTTGATAACTACGGGCATTGATCCGTGGTGATACGTACGGCTTGTGTCATTGCGTTGCTCATCACGGCTGTCTTCAAGCAAATAGACCTAAGTTACATTGTCTCTCTTTCTGAGAAAAATGAGATAAACTACATCAAGAATGGACCGTGTCATGAAACAGAAATTATATGCATAATTTTGAAAAAAGAAATGAATCGCTTTTTAGAATTCATAGGCACTTTCCCTTAATAAAGATTCCCATTCACAAGATATAAATTATGGACTGAAAATAGTTGAAACATTTACATGAAAAATGCTGAATCCTCTGATATTTACTAACATTTTCTGGACAAGTTGAAAAAAAGTTTCTAAATTAAAATAATATGTATGCCAATGTGGATATTGTGGAATCGATAAACGCATTAAGCAGTAGTTAATACAAACTGAAAATTTGCCGATGAATACCAAGAATGAAATTATATATGACGTTCAAAGAAAACTCGTAGTAGTAATAGTAGTAGTAGTTTTTCCTCCTCCTTCTTCCTTGTATACACCTTTCTATTTGGGTCACAACTAGAGACATAAATGCCTTCATGACATCTTCCACTGATTATTTTTTTTAGATAAAAAACAGATCACACATATTTTAAACAGATAAAGCTCTTCCTAATGTGTGTGCTCCACTTGTGAATACGATTTTTGTATTTCTTTAAAAGATGGGCTAGCAGGACTTACATCAAGGAGTATATCGGAAACATTTCCAATTAATCCGAGAGGTCCAACTGGAATTATTGATGTCCTCATGTGCTTCAATTTTTTTTGTTTTCCACTCCAAGATACTTGTATTTTGATAGTTTTTTTCTTCAGTTCTTTAAAAATATGTTACAATCTACAGGGATTCTTATGGCAATAAGTACGCACATATTTTTTCATCTTTGATTACGATATATGTGCGACTACATTTGATTTTCTATCAGTGTGTATTGCAAAGTTCAATAAAATTGTTACAGCTCCTATATCTGCAACCGGATCTGTGTAATGTTCATACGAGAATTTGCAGTTTCCTTTCCGTAAATGTTGCCTATTTTCCAATGCAGATATTGGCCCATTCTATCGTGCCAAACTTTATGTTCTGTTGGTGCTAAGGTTGTGAAATCTGATACAAAATGGTTAATTATTTCTGGATATATATCACAGAAACTGCATTTGGGGCTGACACAATTATTCAGTATGTGTGCTTGATAATTTATAGTTAGTGAGCATTGGTCCTGTGCAGCAAGAATAAGGCCTTCGGTTTCAGCTTTTATACCTACAATACTTAATCACTGATGGGTACGGGTTTTGCCTACATCAGATTGTTTGGTAAGGCCAGAGTAGTGGCTGTGAAGCGGGTTTTCTAATTTCGATTCTGTATCTCGTTGCTTGAATTTGCATTTGTTTTCTTTCTAAATATGTTGCAAATGTAGTCAGTGTATTATGCTTTACTTGCATTTGTTCACCCATTTTAAAATATTATTATTACTGAGTCAGAATATAACATACCAAGAAAGTGATGTCTTGCAAATATAGCTAGTTCAATATAACCATCATGGCATTCATCTTTTAATCCAACACTACATAAATACTATTATTATATGTTCAGTATGTAATCATGTAGACATCACTAAGGCAATGTGTCATAGTAACAAAGGAACTGCCATGCAATGTCGTCCCTCCTATATGTCAGTGAATGCTGGAAATTTTCTAAACAGGTAAAAAATGACATGAGACAAAAGAAATCTGTTTCTACCGAAGCGTACTGAGAATGCCATGGACTGAACAAGTTTGCAAGGAGGAATGTCTTCTGCAGGGAAATGAAAACACAAAGGAGAAATAATTAAAATTAAAAAGAGACAACTGGAATATTGGGGACAAATATTGCGGAAAAAGGGCACTTAGAATTTCCTACTCACGTGGCACTGTGAAAGCAAGAGGGACAAAGGAAATAAGCGAATAACCTACCGAATCAGTTTGTGTAAATTGTTGGAGTAATAGGGACTACGGTGGATACCAAATAGGCAATACTTACGCAATGCTATAGCAGACCAGAGGTTGTGGAGATACGTAATCAAACATATAAAAGGGACTCGGCACATAGAGGAGATGATAATGACAACCTTCAATTCGTTGATGGCAATATGATCAAATTCCAAATATAATTATTGTCCATATAAATAACTATGATTTACTGTTGTGTTTAAATAGAGCTGTCATATGTCTTCAAATGACTGCATATTTTCCTTGTTGCCCAATGATCAGGCATCGCGATATATTTTAATTTCATTCAGATTATTGCTAGTATTATGTAGGTTTGAATGTGCATATATATATTTTAATTGGATAATAGTTCTAAAAATATTTCTCCAAAATTGAAAATTATAAAGATATAGTTTATTTTAGTGTCGTGCAATTTACAAGTAATTAAACAAAACCTTAATTTTTGTTTTATTTTAAGGTATGAAAATTAAGAGTTTTTTTCGCCGATAAATGAATCCAGCTATTTCTAATTCTCATTTCCTTTTAATTTTTACCTGGTTTCATTTTTATTGTTAGACATTTAAAATTTAACCTCAATTCAATTTATCCTCATAAGTAACTTTACATTTACTATGTTGTCATTTCTATGCTGCCATGTTCTGGCTACTAATAAATAGACATGAAAAGACTCATGTCGGTAGATGATAGTTATAAACAGGTTGATATAGACAGATATAAATATACTGTGATCAATAGATAGGCATAGAAAGACTGATACAAGGAGATAGTAACATAATTAAATAAGTATAGATAAATTATTGAAGCACTCTCAAGATATGCAAGAGAAAGAAAAGCCTGAATATTTTTAATTTATTTTTTCATTTCAAAGCAAACCGACACGTGTAAGACGAGACAATTTGACAGGTAATTAATTTGTTAATATGTTTACATATTCGTCTTTTTTTATGTCTCTAAATTTATGATTTTATTGTTCACACAAGGAAGTGGGTTGTAGATATTGAGTTGGATGGAAATGTATTACTCAAATATCTTATTTAAAAATTCAGTCAAATTTTGTCCGTAAGTGTGTGTTCTTGTATGTACATGAAATCACACAATCATATTTTTTATTATTTATTATTATTTTATATATTATTATCGTTATTGTGTTTGTTGAGCATTTCTTCAAGTACTTTATATTGTGTTTATTATGACAGAAAACTCGTTATTCTATGATAAGCATCATGCAAGGCACTAGAAATATGAACCGAGATTTCGAATACAAAATTCAGATGAAAAATTACTAGACCATAATGAATGAAATACCTTTATTTAATACACACATGTTAATAATGTGGGTATATATTTGTTGATTATTTTTAGATTCTCACTTTAAGTTCGTACTTTAATTTATAGTCAAGAATACCCCACTTCTGTCCGGCAGCTGGGGAATATAAGACGTACAAAGTAAGATACCTATTCAATTTACCTGGGCTACGTCAAAAACACACATGCAAACTGGACGTTGGTCTAGCCGTATTCCTCTTGCAAAAATCGAACTTATGTCTACCATATTGATGTTACTTTTATATTGGTAAACACACACACACACACACACATATATATATATATATATATATATATATATATATATATATATATATATATATATATATATATAATAAGAGGAAATACTATTCTTACCGAAGCGTTACATCCAACGAGGAATTTTATCAATTCAAATACACCATGCAAGACATATATCTTGATAAAGTCCCTCATAGGTCAAAAGGCGTAGGCTGAGAGAAGTTTTTTTTTTTCTCTTGGCATTTTATATATATATATATATATATATATATATATATATATATATATATATATATATATATATATATATATATAACTGTTTGAAAAGAGATTGCAAACCGGGCCTATAGCTAAAATCTTGACCTATATCTAAATCAGGCCTATTCAATCTGGATTAAAACGAACATACACATATATATATATATATATATATATATATATATATATATATATATATATATATATAAATATATATATATTACAAATGAATGAAATTCAAAAATACCTTATCTGAATATATATTTCGCTGCGCAGGAGATTGTCACCACTAAAAAGTTAATCTTTAATTTATTTTATATATTTTTTTATTTATTTTTATATGTTTTGTAGATTATAAATTTTAGATATTCTTATTTATTTGTATATATTCTGTAATAAATTCACTGAGTTATAATTGTGGATCAGTTTTAATATTTTACATTATTAGCTTTCACTTGGATTACTTACCCACGGATTTTACCTTTATATATATATATATATATATATATATATATATATATATATATATATATATATATATATGCAAAAAAGGCTAAAAACAATGGAGGCCTTATTAATAAAAACAAACAAACCAATACATTAACTTTGAATATAGACATAATATCTTGACGGTGCTTTGAAAAATGAAGACATTTTATAAAACATACACACAACAAACTATTTCTTATTGTAGCAGTTAAAATATAATCCTTGAAAATGGCTAAATGTATGGCCGAAAGCGCTCGGATAAAAAGGCCATTCGGACAGTTTTTATATATTTTATCATCTGGAAAGAAAAGAAATTATTACAACGCATGAGAGATTGTATAAAAAACTAAATAAAAGCAAATTGTCTGCCGTTTTCAATGAAATGTGCATGAAAGAAGGATTTCTGTCTAAATACAAACATATATATATATATATATATATATATATATATATATATATATATATATATATATATATATAATATGTGTGTGTGTTTCGTTAAAGACGACTGACAATTTACTGCGATGAAACTTTTTATTTAATTTTTCTTGTGTTCGTAAATGTGTATCTTGTCTGGACACAAATAGTCTAAAAAACCGTACAAATGTACAAATTTAAAAAGGTCACCCAACCCAAAATATATGTCCGCTACGTAGACGATATTTTTTATTTCATCGAAAAACATACAGGAAATTCATAATCTCAAAATCACATTTGAAAAAAAAATCTCTAGCTTTAATTTTACCGAAGAAATTAACTACCATTCTTAGATCTTCACGTAGAATGCCAAAAAAAAAAATATATATATATTTGTTCATCTTATTACCTTTAAAACTTTAGCAGAAATACTTCCCACCACTAATTTTAACCGTTAATGCCTACTTAGTTGCAAAATGACAGTCATATAAATTTTCCTAAAGAGAGCAGACGAGAATTTATGGTCCCATCTACTTTTGCTTAGAGATATCAACAATGCCATACAGACACTAGTTAACAATGGTTTACTTAACTACCTCGTCGACCAACAAAAAAGACTATTTCTTTCCAAAGTAAATAATGACGTTACTGAACACACATACATGAACAATAACATAAACATCTTCTATTAGGTCGGTGCAAAAATAATGTTGTTTTCTCACATAGTAACACATGTGAGAAAACGACATTATTTCTGCACCAACCTAATACAAACGCCAAATGCACGTCAAATGTAAGCAAAATGAATATTCACTTAGTGTAGTTCTTTGTGATATTTCTATCTCAGTTGACCCGAACAAATAAAAATAGAATTAACAAAAATTTAAACAGCTAACTTTCTCTTCAAAAGTAACAGCACACCTGCAGAATGAAAACTACAAATAACCGACACTATTTAAGAGTTCAAATGCCCCTTAAAGAACCCTGTTCCTTATCAAACCAAACACATAAATATTTAAATAAGTCAAACTACTACATGCCTACGCAGACGAAGTACGTTACACCTATTAGACCATCGCTCCATTAAAACTCATTTAAATGCACACACAAAGCTACCAAGTCGCATGCGATACATACCTGTAGAAATTACAAGTATAATAAACTCACACTTATGTAAAAAGAAATGGAAGCTCTAATAATATGGAAGAGAATTTCAACACTCAGTAACATTATGTATGAACACTGACACAATGTGCTGACCGTTTTTGGAAAATAAATGATACCTATATCTCTAAATAGATATACGCAAACCATACATTAACATTAAGTTAAAAAGTATAAATAAAACTATTCTTGATAATGGCGAAAAGTATAATTGAAAGTGCACGGAAATTCAGAATATTTGAACAGTTTTTACACATTGTGTGTCCAGAAAAAGAAACGGTTGTACGAATTCAAAACAAATAAATAAATAGTTTAATCGTATTTCGTTGTCAGTCGTTTTTAATGAAACATGTATAAAAGGGGCATTCTGCCTAAATACGATATATATATATATATAATAGAGAGAGAGAGAGAGAGAGAGAGAGAGAGAGAGAGAGAGAGAGAGAGAGAAGAATCATTAGGTCTTTCTGGACTTTTTACAGAATATCCACTTTTAACTGCGACACGGTGACCCAATCCATACTGATTGAATATTGATTTTGTGCCATGCGACAACGACAGCTCTTCTCGTAATACAGCTAACACACAGGGACTCCTTTTGAATTTTATTGTTCAATCACTGATAACTTCTCTGGAAACGTCAGTATAGCAATTTTGTTATGTAGCATGTAATTGTTATCGAGGAGGAATAAATATATTGGACAATAAATGTATTGGTTTATTACATGCAGCATTAACGGCTGCAGGAAACATGACATTATAAAAATACCAGAAACGAGTGCTTTAAAAAAAATTCCGCCTGATATACCACCGGTCACTGAATAGTGATTTGTGATATTCAAATCAATACATCAACTAAAATATAGTATTATATATATAATATAGTAAGACAAGCATTATAACTGGTCCCTCAAATATTATACGGTCACTTGACATGTTCGTTCACTCGATGTGTTGCTGAAACAGGGACTTATACCATAGTACGTGAGGAGTTGCATTTTTATACATAAATATGAAATTAAACCAATTTTTGTGCCGCCAAATTATGAAAAGATAGTTAATAATATTGCTCTATTACTAATATTACTATGAATGTTATATTTATTGTGTATCTTTGAGTAGATAAACATGTTAAATATCTAATTAATATTATCTAACAGGTACGCATTGCAAGTGTGGTTCGTTTTTTCTGTTGATGTTTACCTCTTCTCATTAAATTATGCCAAACTATTTAGGTTATTATGCCGGAATAGACATTGCCCTGAAACTTCTCACCGAATCATCAAAGCCAAATTGCGTTAAAATGAGAGCAGTTCTGATTCACTTTCAACCATAACAGTTATCCATCGGAAGTGGGATGACGGATCTCACAACGGACTGGACGAGTGTAATTGACGACATTTTTGATTGAGAAAAATCTTAAGTAATGAAGATTCAAGTTTTTACCATTCAGTCGGTTCACCCATTTCATTAGACCGACCATGTGAGGAGTGACGTTAGGAAAATGTTTACAACATTATAGACTATGTGGATAAACACATGTTTTTAATAGTTAAGCTGAACACATCAATAAGCAATGTTGCAATGTCCACGTAAAATGTAGCCGTGTTTGGCGATGTGTATTCTTTAGGGACATCACATGACACAGGCGCCTGTCATACAATCCGAAGCATAGAAGAAGGATACTTTCAGAGTGATTGCATACTTTGTTACCCTAACAACTAATAACACTATTTGGTGCTGGTTGCCGTCGCATGGCGATGGCTCAAGGTGAATGTCATATAAAAGAATCATCATTATCCTCAGTAGACCGTGGAATATGTTAACATGACAGCTTCACAGACAGATACTTTTATCTGAAGACTGGGAACAAGTATATTGATTACATTTTGTGATACATGAAGTTCCTAGGGGACATCAACCTGTGTATTTTTTTACATCAATGCTGAAAGGGATGATGATTGAGCTCTTGGCTGTAGATCAGGACCACTCAATTGAGAAAAAATTAATATTTTTTTGGTTAGTTACTTGTTTTTATTTATCGGAATCTCAACATATGTAGTTTATTTAATGCTAAAAATTAAATATTTTGTACTGATTTTTTAAAAGATAATAATGGTTTTAGTGATGCGTGCCTTATAATTTAACCCATAGCTGAGGGAGAAGTGTGGATTCCTACCATTCCCTAGGGTATTTAGGCGTAAGCGAATGTAAACAACCCAACTGGGATTGAAATTCAAATCACCGATTAAGAATTCAGAGCCACTATGCATTACACCTGCCGCACATCCAAGCTAAAGCTCCTGGTTTTCTCAAACAGACAACCATCTAGGTACTGAACAGGCTCAAAGTTGCTTAACTTCAGTTTCAACGTAATCTGACCGTAACCTTATTAACCTTTGTGCCATGTCCATTGAGGATGTGAACAATCATAATTCTCCAAATATTTGATCATTCGTAGCTCTAAGTATTAGGTTGGTGCATAATAATGACGTAATAATGTCGTTTTTCGACGTTAAAAATACGCCAAAAACGACATTATTACGTCATTATTTTTGAACCAACCTAATAATAGTTTTTTCTTAATATCACTTCCTCACCCTGTTATGCAATTCATTTATAAAAGCTTATTAGTCTGGTTATCCGCTGTTCCCCTTTGTCCATCTTATCGATGTCCTGTGCGTATCAAATTCTCTACGCCTTCTTTCCTTGTTATCTCACCCAGAGATTTAAACTGTCTCTTTCTGATACTTAATATGGATACATTTTTTTTTTATCATTACATCTTCTGGCTCGCATATCCTGTCGAATTTATTCTCAATATCATAGAGCGTAATTGCATTAATTTTGCCACAAGTTTCTTCTTCTGCATTTAGTAAATTGTCTATCATTCCCTGTTATATAACGAAATTTATATTTCATGGCAAGTCCATATTCTTTTCTTTGTTTCTAACGTTAGAAACAAGGTTAATAATTTTTTATATATTTGATCCCGGCGAATATATATATATATATATATATATATATATATATATATATATATATATATATATTACCTTGTTTATTTAAGGGTATAAGTCCTTTATTATATCTAAATATCTTAATGTCATTTGTCAGGGATTTAAAACACGGAAAATAATGAATTATTTGTTTGTTCCTGCTGTGTATTCGATGCTGTTTTAAAACTATTCAGTCCGACAAAAAGCCCTTCGAAAAAAAAAAATTAATATGGAATTTATTGTTTTTTAATGCACTTGTGAAGGAAGTTCGCCCCCAAATGGTTTAGACTCTCTTCGTTTACGTCCCCTTATTCTCCATTGTCATTCTTCGTTTGATACAACACTTATGATGGTTACGATTAAATAGAACCTATTTATAGTGTGGGCGTGCATTTTTCGTTTCTTTGTTAAGACGATCAGGATAATAAAAGTAGAGATTATGAAAATGTATCTGTTTGACCCAATTTTCAATATATGAAAAGATAAACGTAATTATTTCTGGATGGTCTGGATAGAACCTAGAATTTTTGCACACATTAATTAATCCACTCCTTTAAGCATACTCTTAGCATAAAATTTGGGATATCGTAACCCATTTATAAAAATGGAAGCGATAAGTCTATGTTTGCACACTCTTAAAACATTTGCTACTTTTCTAAATTAAGTTAATATATCACTATATTAAATAAACATATTAAATAAAACGCGTTACAGAAACAAAATTTTAAAATAAATTTTTGTATACTGAAAATTGATACATAATTCAACCCCGTCAAATGTAAAACGTCACCACCCTATAGAAGGGTATGTGGAAGTAGGTATACAGCAATAAAATGTGCGCACAAAGTGTATTGTATATATCATATAAGCATATCAATAATAGAACTTACTGTAAGACTAATTTTGCAGTCGCTTGTATACAGAAAAGTAGAATCCAAACTTCGCGTATTTTCTCAGTATTTAACTCACTTAAAGATCCTGGCAAATAATTTATCTTTGATATATAGGATTTGGTTAAACGTTATAAATATTAGTATTTTTTATTAATAAAAATTTTACCATTAAATAAATGTTTATTGATTGTGTCTACTTATGTTCCTACAGTTGCATTCCAGATGTCTAATTTATTTCTTGAAGAAGGCGCCATGGTCTTTTAAACCAAAGTACTTTCAACATTATCTAAGATCATCTTCAGGGGTAAATTACAAAGACGACATATTGTAACTGTAATAAAATATACATCCCGGTGTGATAATGATTTTAAAATACAAGTGTTCTGTTATAGTTACTTTAGACTTTTTAATTTTATTCGTTGAAGTTAAGGACATTTTTTACAGAAAAAACATTTCAATATAAGGTAATTCTTAGAAATGTACTTGGGTTAAAAATATTCACTACGGCGCATTGCTTGATAAACTTCATCAAAATATCAAGAGACTCATTATACAACAGAAAAGGATCAGTATAAATGTAAGTAGACACAATATGCCATATTATTCATTGAAACCTGTTTGAATGGAGATATGCTACCTATATATATATATAAATATATAGTTAGTGTGAGTTAGATGTAATCATACACTAACGTACAATAAAATGCGACACTCTGGATCTTTTTAGTATACCTAATGTGAAACGTGCATTGAATATCACAGCCTAACAGACAATAATCACTAGTACAAAACAATATATCATCTGTGAATAGTATGGTGAGTATTACCAGTAGCAGGTAGAAAATTTCCCAACTGGAACAGCGCATCACCATCATGTTGTAGGAATGACATCTGTATATTTTAAACACTGATCAATTGATAATAATTCCTCCCTGGCAAAATAACAAATTCAATAGTGATGTGTAACGTTTGGTAAACCACAACCTAAATAACACGAATTCTTCCTGTATCATATGCGTGAATACAAGCCTTAAGACATTGGCTCTCTGTTATAAATCGCATGCGCAAACCACCATCAGTTACAGGAAATCATAACCTCCTGCCATCATAGAAAATAATAGAAGACGAATATTATCATATGAGTCAGTCACCCATAGTTATATGCAAGAATAGCATATGTGAAAATCTGGTTAGATATATGAATGCCCACAGTCGTTCTTCAGGTAAGATATTGCCAACTGTCTACTCTGAAAATGCTAATATTCAATTGCCAAAATCAAAACAGTTGACACCGGGGTGTCTGATACGGTTGCCCTTAAAATCCGTCGATCTTGGCGAGCATATCTTTTTCATCGCCGACCTGAAACTTGTCTCCGAGGAAATGTATATACATTTGTCCATACTGTCATTATTAAAACACTAAAAATGATTGCTGTCCAATATTCTCCGAAAAGAACAGCAGCTTGTCCTGATCTCTTTCTGAAGCATGCAGGACTGCTTTAACTTAGACACATACAAAGACTTATATAAGTGTTATGATTTCACAAAAATTATTGAAATCTTTTCAATCTACTGCACTATTACATAAACTTACTCAACTCAGGTAAAATTTACCGTTCTTTCAGGTCAGAGTGTGAATATAATAAAAAAGGCTCAAAAATAAATATTCCATGGTTATAATTTATTATATTGGAATCGTAATCACGATCGAATTCATCAGACCTACAAATAAAAAATTAATTATATATATATATAAAACAGTGTATTTATAACACCTAGGAAGAATATTTTTACGTACGTACAAGTATATGTTTATATTTATCATACATACATACATATATATATATATATATATATATATATATATATATATATATATATATATATATATATGAAGTCGAGATACCAATTCAGGATCGATTAAATTGCAGATCTTTCTTTGAGATGAGTAAAAGGAGCAACCGGGCCAGATATTACAATAGTATTCAATGCTCACACGAACTGTAGATTTGTAAATCTGAAAGCTGGACTGTGATCAGAAAACACTTCCGAAAAAACACTCTGGCCTACCATTCCTTTCAGTAGATCTAGTTATTGACTCTTTGTACCTGTTACACTTCTAGTCAGTTAAAAACATGAGGGCATAAAGACTCAGTGTGTTGCTCTCTATGAGTCTGGCATCAGCCATGCTGATGGCAGACAGGAATGTTTCCCTATTGTGTTTTAATGCGATCAGTTTAGTTTTTGTGGTATTAAAATTATCAATCAATTTCCTGTCCCAATTAAACACATTGGTGGTCCTTTTCAAGAGAAGCGGTCAGGTTAAACTCTGAGGAATTTGCTACTGAGACGGGAGTAAATGGTAATGCCATTAGCATAAATGACTATTCGAGAACTAATGCCATGAGTACGATTCTTGATGAAGATCAGAATCAGCGTATGATACAGGATATAGCCTTGGGGACACCCACGTTTTTGTGAAAGGATGTGGGAGCCTGGCCGATCAAAACGACCTTCATTTCAAGAGTTGATCGAACCGATTAGATTAAATCAAACAATTGTCCATTAATGCCGTAGACCTGGATATTACGTAGAAGACCAGTGTACTAAACCCTGCCAAACCCCTTCGATATATCTAGAGCCAGAGCTTCACCCTTATTATCAATAGTTTTATATGCATATAGTTCAGGTAGACAATATTGCTTATCAGAGTGTATGTCGTGAGAGGTCAGATGCTTAACCAGAATTGGTTAAAGGCTCGAATACTTTGCCGAAATAGGGTAGGAGACTAACAGAGTGATAGTTAGAGGAGTGAGAAAGTTCTCCAGAGTTGTAAAAAATCAAGAATTAAGGAGGGAATCCAAGAAGCAGGAAAGCCGGAAACTACAAGCCAATAGTTGTAGAATTCGTAGAGAACTAGAACCCGCTCGGAAAATATACAGACGCAGCCAAGGTAGCTAGACAGAGAGGCACATCTAGTATGAATGAAAGAAATCTCGAAATTCTTTTATCTGACTTTTCCTTCCGGTATGCATTTGTGTTATTCTAAATGCATTAATTGGATGCTGAACGCCGTAATGAAACATCGTGTTTGAAATACTAAATATGTATTCCGTGTATTTATTCTTACACTGGAACTGCGCTGAAAAAAGTAACAAATGCTTATATAATTGGTCCCTTTGACAAAACATGCTGTTTTTATATGCCGTCAGTGCTTGGACATTTGGAAACACAAAAATGGCATCGCATACAAAAGGCAAGATTGTATTCATCAGTAATAAAACAATAAAGCAAACAAGTGAAAATGGAACAAAGAAAAGAAATAAAAAGAAGAAATAATTAGGCGTCGTTGAAAAGGGAGATTAATTCCGTTATTATTTGCGAGTGAATTCTTTTAAAACTGAAAGAAACAACGCCAGTTTGTTCTAATCTATAGATCTCTAACGGTTAAAATTTAACTCACAATCAAAATTGAAAGAATTCGAATTAATACTCGTAAATCGATAGCGGAAAGGGGTTTGGAAGTGCTAGGATCGACATCGATCCTGTTGGATAACGTTAAGAAATCTTCCTGATAAATCGAAAACGTTTACATTCGAACCCGTCTTATATATATATAATATATATATATATATATATATATATATATATATATATATATATGTGTGTGTGTGTATGCAAATATATGGATATAGATCCGACAGTATGAAGAAAAATATACGGAAAAAACAAAAAAAAATTCTATTATGCAATTATGCTGTGTTAATGTTAATATAATGTCAACGTCGGATATTTCGGTCTAGTAGACCATCTTCATGACATATTCATAAAACACAATTAACATTAGACTATATTTAATTCAACATGAAAAGACGATGGTCATAAGAGTAAGACTAATCAAAACAAACAACTGAAATTTTTCAAGATCAGCGTTCCTTTTCAATATGATCACGTTAAATATAGTTTAATGTTAATTATGTTTTATGAGATGGTCTACTAGACCGAAACGTCCGACGTTGACATTATATTAACGTTATGTATATATATATATAATTTTTATGTATATATTGCCTATTATGTACACAGATAATTTATATATGATGAAATACTTCTTTTTATGAATACTGTAGTTATTTTATTGATATTTTTCATTGTCTTTTTTCCGGATGCAACTTTTCGATTGGAATATTCTTCAGTTTTTTTTTAATTATTATTTTATATTTATCCCATCTTTGGTAATCCTTAATCTGCTTCGTTATTTTTTTTTTTTTTAACAATTACTCACCAAAATTTATGATTGGCATTCAGTATTTAAGGTCGACTTGGATATTTTATATATGCAAAGTAGAAAAAATTATTCAGAAGATCGTATGCTGCTGAAAACTTGAAATTTAGGAGACAAACAATTTCCTAATATTATCAGTTATGATCACAGGTATTTTAAAATCTTTATGGATTTACGGAACATCTTCATCTCACGACTTCAGATAATTGACGTACAATTTCTCAGCAAAATATTTATTACTATTCAACGGCTTAACGCAAATCTATTAACAGTTATTTTCATACACTTTCTACAGACATTATACTGATGAGCAGTGTATCCGCTTGTTTATTCAAAATACATTTTCCTTAATTTTACACACCGTCGTTTCTCTCGTTAGAAAGTTTATTCTAATCTGTGCACATTAAGGAATCATTGAAAATTTCTACTTACACAGAAACCTTGCATAGTTTATTTTTCTATGTTGAAATCTTATGATGTTCGTTTTCGAAAACTATTATGATGTGTTTATCTTCCTGAAAAGCAGCTAAAACTTCTCCGTAATTAAATATTTAGCCAGGCAGATCCGCCAGACTGATAAAAACAGAGGACACTAAATTTTAGAATGTCCACGATTTTAGTGTTAAAATTGTAAGAAAATGTTTATGAGCTATTGAATTTTCCATGTTTGTGTCGTATAAGAATTTTCTATAAGGAATCCCGAATCAAATACATAGCCATAACTCTGTCTATGAACGTTTTACTTTCTAACCAGTAGCAATTGTTTCTCATTCACTCTAACTAAGAAAAAGGTAATGTAAAATAAAACTAAGGAAATTTTCCGGATAACTGTTTTGTTTATTAATTTTTTTTACTACATATCGATTCGTTTTCCTAACTGGGTGCCCCATACATTCGGTCTTGTGCCACATGTAAACTACGCTTGAAAAATCGCTATTGAATCGTTTTCTGTAGAAATTGTAAAGATTTGTACGAGCCGAAAAGGGTGTGTCAAAAGTACGACTATTTTTTTGACATCGTTATTTCTCTATACATCCTTTATTCCGTTGGTAATATTCATTGTTTTAAAAAGCTATGTTTAGATTCTTAATAAGGCACCGATATTCAGAGAACGTAAAACGATTACTTGGTTACTTGTTTTAGTGCATCATTTTGCGTACAATTATTGTCATGTGACACACAAATTAGTCAGTGCATTATATATTAGTTATAACATAGGACTTTATTTTCTCTACATTCGACTTCAAATCAATATTCTCCCGGTGCTTTGCAAACATTTCACAATAATAAGATAGTGATTTTCGCCTCCATTTTATAAAACATTAGTTTCTGAGGGCTACTGAAATAGCTATATATATATATATATATATCAGAGATGAGGATATTAACCCGGTCTTTCTTCTTCTATGTGCCATATCCCTTTAGCTCGTGGACAATGGTGTCTCTTCTTCACAACTTCCTATCATTTGTAACTCTTAGTATGTTTTGTCCTTTTGATGTGCCTTGAAATCTTTGTTCTACGAAACATTTATCCCTGTTCGTTAGGTAGCTGACCCATTGTTTTCCTCTGTCTCTTACACATATATTCACATATATATATATTTTTCACATATTTTCACATATATTGGCTCCCGAATTAAGGTCGAGCACTCTGTATATATATTTTTAAAACAACTTTTTTAAGAATATGGAAAAAGTAAATTTCGGGATTTCTCTGAAAAAAACATTCCATAAACAAACAAACGGAATTATTTTGTTAAACTTTTACCAAAAACAGAGGAATTAATTTGAAGAATGAGATGGAAGGCATACTTCTAATTTCGTGGGAATAACTCAATCGATAAAGAACGCGAAGATTACGGCATTAAAAGTAAAAAAGTTGCACCATTCAACAAACAGCTATACGAATTTGAAAAAAAACCTACTCAGCATTATTAACATCTTTCAAAAAAAGAAAAGCCACTTCCAAAAACATCTAGACCAAATTGTTAAAAGCATAAATGATTGTGATAAAATACTAGTTAAGTGTGACAAAACTGGCAACTTCTACAAATTGGCTGGTGATGACTACAACAACTAAATTAAAAAAAATTAACCAGGACTTATAAAAAAACTTGCAACAACAACATAAATATGGTTGATAGCATAAACTGAGCAAGTAAAAAATAACTGATAAATTAAAAATTAGCGATAGAGTAGGCAAACTTGCTGAAAAGGTATGTTACATAATTCTTAAGGACAATAAACCTGATTTTTTGGAAAACCCTATTACTAGAATAATTAACCCTACCCGACCCGACATAGGAAAGATCAGCAAAAGGATCCTGGAAAAAATTACTTGCCAAATAAAAAAAACAGCTTGGATTAAAATTATGGATCAATACTAAAGATGTTATCAATTGGTTTAACAATATTGATAATAAACCGAATTGCACCCAAATACAGTTCGATATCGTGGATTACTACCATTCAATTTCGAAGGATCTATTTATGACTGCCCTGGACTTTGCTGCTGTGTATTCTAACCTGACAAAGGAAGAAACAGATATAATCCTCAGCGCAAAAAAATATGTCCTCAATCATAATGGGGACCAATCGATAAAAAACAATAAAGACCTGTTTGACATCACTATGGGATCATTAGACTCTGCAAAGTCTTCTGACCTTGTACGTCTTTTAATACTGTACAACTTAACCACACACCGCGAAATTGATATTAGGGACATCGGACTGTATAGAGATGACGGGCTCATGATGGTGAAGAGTTCTACTTGTTTTAAGATAGAGAAAAATCAGAAAAATTATATTTAGTGAATTTAAAAATCTAAACTTAAAGATAACAGTCTCTTCTAAATTGAAAAGATTAAACTTCCTCGACGTAACACTAGAGTCCACAAGCAACACATACCAACCTTATAGAAAACCAAATGCTAACCCCTTATATGTACTCCCAAAGTCAAACCACCCTCCATCCATAATTAAAGATATACCCTCATCAATAGAAAATAGAATTAGAATTAACTCCGCTAACAAAGAAATATTCCAACAACACAATCGCTTCTATAACGCTGCCCTAAAAAATAGTGGTTATAAAAATGCAAACATTAACTATATAATCAATTGCACTGGCCAGAAGAAAAAAAAACAGGAAAAGAAAAATAATTTGGTAAACCCCTCCGTTCAATCAAATAGTTAGTATTAAACTAGGACATAAATTCTTAGCTTTAATTGATAAACACTTCCCCACCAATAGTAGACTTAGTAATATATTTAATAAGAACACTCTAAAACTGAGTTACAGCTGCACTGGAAATCTAGAAAGTATAATAAAAAAACACAATAATAAAATTCTGAACAAACCTCCATGCCTGAATAGTATTAATAAAAACCCTACATTTAAATCAGAAAATAACAGTGAAAAATTGTGTAATTGTAGAAACCCAGAAGACTGCCCATTAGAAAATAAATGCTGCATCAAATCTGTGGTATACCAATTTACTCTCTCATCCACTGAGAGTCATAATACTAATATGATATACATTGGATCCACGAAGAATGAATTTAAAGCCAGATGGAGGCAGCGCAAGTGCTCTTTCAACAATATAAATAAAAGAAATCAGACATTTTTATCTAAATATTTTTGGCATCTGAAGAAAATAAACAGGACACCTAAACTAAAATGGAAAATTATAAATAGGACTAGAACTTGTAAAACTTGGGATGACCTATGCCCTTTGTGCCTCCATCAGAAACTGCATATTATTAAGTTTCTAAATAATAAAAATCTATTAAACAATAGAAATGAGTTAACGGTTTTTAGCCGACATCATCAAATTTATGCACTGAATAATTAGCTAAAAACAAGCACACAATAAAATAACTTTTATAATCCACAGCCCAAATTAATATTTTAAATACCCTACAAAAAAGATAACACTTTATGAAGTCGTCAAAACACAAATGTTACAGCTGTTTTTTTTTTATATACACACATCCCTTTCATAAAGAAATAAAATAAAAAAATAAATAAATCTCCATAGACATGTAAACCAGACTAGGCGAAAACATCTTCCGTTTTAAATTTAGACACTCCCACCTTACCCTGACTTGACATCTATGAAAGTAACTCTATACTGACACAAATTGTTAACACCCAACACCTATTTTAGACAATTCGCCCTGGCTGTTACCATGGAAATTTAGATTTCAATTATGAATATACTATTAAAACATGTAAATTTCAGAAATAAGTTATTCCCCCCAAAAATTTGGCTTGAAGATGGAACAGAGCTTACTTTAACTCAATTTAATTCAAATAATTATATTGAAGTTTTCGGCTCTTGTTTTGAAACATGAGACCTCTTATGTAGCGTGTCGGAATCATATTTTTAGATAAATAATTATATTTATGCTCTACTTTTGTATCGAGCACTATTTTTTAAAAATAATAACAAAAATACTAAAAAACTTTGGATTATTTACCTAACGAGTTCTTTCCTATTTTCTATGTATTTCACACACACACACACACACACACACATATATATATATATATATATATATATATATATATTTTCTATGAAGCTCACTCTCAAAGAAGCAACAATATTCAGCTTGCTGGGGTGATCATGCAGATACGTTTTTACAAATATAAAAAAAATTTACTTGTATGAAGATACATTTCACATTGTTTATGCCAGGACGAGAAAAAAATACTGGGATTTCTTAAAATTGATATTATATCTTTTAATAGAGAATATGTTTACTTAGAGTTATTTAAGTACATTATGCACTGAAGATAATGAGAGAATGTTATGCTTATACATAGATATATGAAGATTTCTGTATATATATATATATATAGATACAAAACTTACAGAGACAAAAAGAATAAGAAGAATATATATGTATAGACTGCAATGCATATATATATATATATATATATATATATATATATATGAGAGAGAGAGAGAGATGGGGGAGATTGGGAGAGAGAACACAATTCATATATATATATATATATATATATATATATATATGCCGAGTGTAACAGCATAATTCTCCATCCCACAAAATGTTTAAAAGAAATACTACACTAATTTAGCCATTTTAACACCATTTGTTGTAAGAAACACTATACAAATGAGTAATTCAACTACACAGAAACAGGTTAAAATTGCCTTTCCAAATGAAGAATGGCGAGGGAAAATGTTCATTAAGGCCTTCTGTAAGGTTATCAACATTCATAGCATGTCATTAATCTTCAAAATAAATTCAATAACAATCCAAAGAACGGTGAATAATTTTTAAAAAAGAGAAAACAAATTTGAGGAAACCTCGATCAGGAGGTCACAATAGGAAGAATGATCATCATTCCAACTTAGAGCTAAAGAGATTAATTAGAATATATCCAACTCAGTCCTGAGACGTTTGGCACGTGAGAGTAAAGTTTTAGTCATGACAATCCAAAGAGCATTGAAAAAAGACATGAAAATGTAATCGTGAGTGAAAACTTTGAGGCATCCAGGACAGAAAGTGAGGGTGAAGGACATCTTCAATAAGATGTAAAATGTTTCGGGATTGAATATATATATATATATATATATATATATCATTTTCCATAGTTTTCTAAAATTCCAGTAAGATATATTTAATCATTTCTAAGATACAACGTCTCTAATATTAATCTAACACATGTGCAATTTTGCTTTTACACGATTGGACAATTTTGTTGTTGCACACGGTATATATATATATATCTATATATATATATATATATATATATATATATATATATATATATATATATATATATATATATAACGATGAACGTGTATGTAGTAGAAAGCAGCCCGAATTGATGAATCAGTATGTTTATTTATTTCCGGTATATTTGAGAAATCTTTTTAGAGATATAAGCATCGAATTTCATAGATAGACCCTGATGATATCGTTGAACTTTTGACCAAATAAAGATTATTTTTCAACACTTAATCCATTTTTTAAGCTTTAATCCTATTGATCTAATAAGTCATCAACAGCAGATATTACATCTTTATCACTGTAATACACTTTCCGATCCACGACATTTTATGATGGATTACAAATGATAGATATTGATAAATTAGGAGAACACCGAGAGTGATCAAATAATAATTTGGCATTTGCCAGCTTAAAATTCAATTAACTTCACTGCCCCGCCACGTAAAAGGATATCTACGAAAATACATGTGCCATTCAACGTCTATAACAATAAACAAAAAGCAAACATATATATATATATATATATATATATATATATAGATTTAAGGTGTGTTATATTCATGGGATAAAGTGCTCAATATCAGGGATAGAGCGTATATAAATATAAAACTGAACATTGAAGTCAACACTCAGAGGCGACAGTTTGTTTTATGCTAGACACAATCATCAAGCCAGGCCAGGTGATTTGACGATTTCGTGTTGACTTCAATGTTCGATTTTACATATATTGTAAACATGCTATTTAACTAAAGAGATTTTCCAAGCCTAGCTCATATGTGACACAAGGCCGAAAGTATGGGACGCTCAGTGAGTATCGAACTCACTACTTAGTCGTAATTGTTCAAGCGAGACACGCTTGCTAACCATTAAACCACCCCGAGGTGCACCATGCTATTTAACTATAATGCTAATACCATTCCGAGTTAGAATACTATTTACAATATTACATTTATATATTGTGCATATAATACATACATTTTACTAAATGTCTTTTTACTTTTCTTATTTTACCTTTAATTCAGCGAGTGCGCTTTTTCAGTATTCGTAAATAATTGATAAAAGATTGTTTTGTTTTTAACTGGCGAAAAATAGATTTGTAAAGAACAAATAATTCAAGGAAATATGCCTTGAAAGGACACTCCTCAGTGTAGATTGCATTATGTTTTGTTTTTTTTCTTTATTTCCTGATTATTATCTCTTTCTTTGTGTTCAGTACTTAACTCCCTTTGGCCACCATTACTGGCAGTAAAACGCTTTGTCCCACAAAATTCCCTTGGGCCTGTTCCATTGAATTTATTTAATTCACGTTGTCTTTTACATAAATTCATCTCCTCATAGTTAAAGCAAGAAATGCTGGAAGCGCCGCTTGATAATAAGCAAGATTATGTTTTGTTGTTTTTTTTTTCTCATTTCGTTTGCACTTTCTTGTGGACATCCTGTAGGCACGATGAATTTCATACTTAAAAGTGACTAACACAAAACACTTCCGCCACTGTCTAACAGAAATTAATCTGATCATAAGTTATTTCATCAAAACATCATCATCATTAATATATATAATTAAGATATATAGATTATAAATTATATTTTATTTTATTTTTTTTTTTTTTAAATTTTCTTTATTATAAGAAACATTGATTTTTAACTCTCTTACATTATTTGTGATTACAGAAAGGAATTATATTTGTAAAAAAAAATATTTCAGAAGTTTAGGCTTTGTTTCCTTACCATTTAACTCTACGTTTTATTAATCGACAGCATTTTCAACATTTAGAAGAAACAATGAGGTAACTGAGTAAAATATAGTTGTGTACGAAACTGTTAGGTTGGTGCAAAAGTAATGTCGTTTTTTGACGTATTTTTAACGTCAAAAACCGACATTCATTTTTGCACCAACCTAATACGATTCATATTACAGAAGAGTATGTTAGTTCCTCATAAATCGTCTGTCAAAAATTATTTTGGGCCAATCACTTTTCATGTATTCGCAAATGTTTTCATATATATATATATATATATATATATATATATATATATATATATATATATATAATGCGAGAGTACGAGATGAACTCCAGTACTCCTCAATGCTTTTCACCAAGATGACATTGCCTTTCGATATATATACATTGGTGTAGGGCGCCGCTACCGTACTGCCGGTTCTCCCATGTAGTGGGATGGAGAGGATCTGTGCCATCCTACTGCGATATCAATACCGGTGGGCTGGCCACGTCCACCGCATGGACGATTTTCGCCTCCGAAAGAGATAGCTCTATGGCGAACTATCTACAGGGAAGCCCTCACTCGGTAGATCAAAGATGCTTTATAAAGACACCTTTAAGCAATCTCTCAATAGTGTGGCATTACCCATTCCACCTGGGAAGTGTCTGCAGTGTTCCGTACCACTTGACGCTTCCTTGCAAAATCCAATATATTTGATTTTGAAGGGACAAAGAACAGAGACGTCAGAAATGGAAAGATCGAGAGGTCTTCGCCTCCAAGCCTGGTTCAGCGACCAGCATCCAATGTTAGAACTTCAACAGATTTTTTAGAGTAATGATCGGTCTTCTGAGTTATCTTCACAATCGCACTGCTCCCACCCCTAGTGATTCGAAGTCAAGATCATCTCCGCATGCGGAGCACGAACATAATATGAGTAATACTTGAAAAATCATAAGTTTGCTGTTAATAGTTCATTTTACTAGTATTATGACATTCTTTGTGACTAGTTGTCTAGTTTTAGTATGATCTTTACTCGTGTGTTTTGTCTGATGTTATTATTGTCTCATATGTGGCAAGTGTGTATCCGTGAATATGTGGTAATGCTATTGCTATGTAAGACGTTTTGTTTTAATTTACTTAGAGACAAACATTATTTGACTGGGCATGTATAGTCACACACAGCATTGTTCTTGCATAGAAAGTTTGACAATTATTATTTTTTTTTTTTTGTTTTAAGTTGGAGGTTTTTTTTTTTTTTTGTAGTGAATACTGTATGTAAAGTATTTATTTTCATCGCGTGAATTATGAACATTTCGGGTGTTTGAAAAAGGAATTCAAGTAGACTAAGGTAAATATGATTCCGAATCTTACCCGTTTATGTTACCTTTTCTTGTCTTTGACGAACTTGATGAGGAAGATTGTTGAAGAAAATAAATATTTTCGGAAACATTGCCCTGACGAAAGTTTCGAATACTTTGTGGAACAGTCACATAAATTATACTTTATTCTAATTATGCCAACTTTCTTGAATCAGCATCACAAAAATGTCAAAAATATCATGATTCTCTCTGAATTCAGCAAGACGCACTTCAGCAATGGTGTGTATTATCCTCCTAACGTGAGTACATACCTTCGACGTGTAAGAGATCACGTCTAGCTATAAAACGGTAAACATTCTTTTAGTACTTAAGTTAAGCTTGTCTGCTTGATTCAACTAAGCGTAATTTCATTCGCACTAAATAAATACTTATTCAAAGGTTAAACAAATTAAATTTATAATGAACTTAGGTAATTAATGTTGACGATCTTTCTTGAGGAAATTTGTCATTGTCATAATTCACGTGCGTCATATTCTATTGTCAGCGACACCTGACAACAACAATTAGACGTGGAAAAAAGATTGAATATTTTCCTGGCAATTTTCCAATAAAAATGCTATGAAAATTAGCATATGTATATTTTGGGGTAAGAATAAAACACGGTTATTTATCTTTCCAAACATTAATAAGAAAAGTTTAACTGCAGGTTTAGAAATACAAAATACAAACACTTTTTGTTACTGTTAAATTAAAATCAATATAACATGGAACATATATTTCTTCTGAAACTTTTTCCGTGTGCAGTCAAGGTGGATAGAAAAGTTATCCGGAGATAAAGAATCGCCACTCTAGCAAATATATAGAGAATCAAGTAACACTAATCTCTTTGTCTCTCTCTCTCCTATATATATATATATATATATATATATATATATATTGCAAAAGAAAGTATTTTTCTTGCAAGCTAAGTATATGGTTATTCTCTTTTAATTTCGTACTTTTTTCTACTTTTTAGGACTATTCCGAAATATCTAAACTATCTGATGCATATAACTGTTTTCTAAGATAAATATTTAAAAATGGTGTTGTGCGAAGGAAGCCTAGGTATCTAGATGAAGACCACATTTCTTCGAAATTAGAAGAATGGCGGTAGATAACCACAGACGAAGAACTACATCACGTAGCAGAAATCACATCACTTGAGGAGCTTTAATATAAGCAACAGCTGAAAGGGATGGCATTAATTATATCATTTTTTTCCTCGAATTACGTATTCAAGGAGAAAATAATGGCATAATCAATATGTTGACATTCATAATAATTCAAAAAACGATTAAAAATGAAACCCCTATCAATACTGGAAAGAGCGATCAAAAATAGTGGAGATAAAAGACATATCTTCCTGAGAATTGTTTTTTTTATTTATTTATTTATTTTATTTTTATTTTTTTTGTTAATCGGTTTCAGACCAAGCTAGGCGGTAAAGCCATTAAGACACAAGAGGTTACTGGATGTGAAATAATTAGGAACAGAAACTTTAATAATGAGCGTTAGCAGAAAAGTATAATTAGGACAGTAGATAGCGATTGACATTGCATTAAAATTTTAGCAGATTAAAGTTTGCTGGAAATTCATCGAACAACAAAGGAAAAGATTTAAATAATTTCACTAGACAAGGTTTTTGACCAATGAATACCGAAAATCTTCTGATAAGGAAACAGCTATCATAACATTGACATGTAAGGTTTTCCTTGAGATAAAGGTAGACATTTCATAAATTTCTTATCTCTAGCCAATGTTCATAATATTCAGTATAATCTGTCATTCTTTAATTTTGCAGCTTCAAATATTTTTGGTCAAACCAATTATCTTGCTTAGATTTAGTTTTTCTCTTCTCAAACTTTTTACTTGGTGTGATGCATTTTCTTCATATGTCACCATTTTTCTCAGTTTCCTTTATGGTTATTCTATAATTATCATTCGATTTTTTTTGAAATATCCAATTTTGTGTTCCTACCATCCAGACACTATGCAATATTGTCTTTCTCTTTTCTAATAATATATTTCTTCAACCACGATAATTCTTATATATTTGATAGCACAAAATTAATATCAAGAACTACACAGTAATTCTTCCAATATAATAAAAACTTTCCTTGGATAAATAAAATTGTACACGACCAAATAATTGCTCATCAGCATTTCACAAGAAATAAATATAAGACTGTATTCATATGATTTTTCATATAAATATAAGCATTTACTGAAATATATTTACTTATATATTTCATGGATTTACTGCGTACATTTGATTAATGATATCCAGTATTTTATAGTACTGCATTTTCTGAAAAAATCGACCATGGCGAAATTCGGTATCGGGTTTCAGGTTCTAAAAGCCAGTTTATAACCATTCGGCCGCGCGCCCAATAAAGTGACTAATGAGTCACTTTTTAAAGAGTTTAGAAACCTAACTAATATAATTTTTGAATCAATTCACAGCAAGGAAAGAGATAATGTCACTAAGACTGAAAGTGGGTACTGGGAGTGAAAGAGAATAAAATAAGTTTAGAAGGAACCGGAAAAAATATAAAGTAATTTCAAATAAAATGAGCATTTCTGAAGTTTATTGTGGACGCTATGTTGATTAGTAGTAATTTTTTTTAACTTTTTCTCATGACGGGCGTAATTATAACACTCCACAACCTCTTGTTCTCCGAAGGTTGTTTTTTTTTTTTTTTTTTTTTTTTTTCTGTTGTTATGATTGCTGGTCTATGTTCGGCTAAGCCTTTACATGAACTTGTTTAACTGATTACTCACCGCATTTTATGTCAGGTTTGCCTTTATTTTCTGTCATTACTCAATGAGTTTTCTGTGAGATATTGAGCGAATTTTAGGCTTTGAAAAAATATTAAAGGATTAATTTGAATTAATGTTTCATTTCGAAATTACAATTTTTCATAAGAAAAAAACAACTGAACTGAAACTTGTTTGTTTTCTTCTTGATTATTATAGTTGTTACTACAGACACAACGTTTCAGTCAATAATCTTCTGATCATCTTCAGATGTCCGTTGTTTAATATGGATACATATTGAAAACTGCGTTATTTTCTCTATGTAACACCAGTTACTTTTCTTTCTTGTTGAACCAGATTTTGAACTAGGTTGATCTACCGATAGAACTTCTGAAGCCCAGATAACAGCACTAATTTTATCCAGCGCAATCGCTCCGAAGGACATCAATAATGTACTTTTGGAGATTTTTACACTAATGTCGAATAATTTTGATATTTTCTTATCATAGCGGATCAGAATGCTATTAAGAATTTTGTATTTCAGGGTTTTTTTTATGAAAAGACTAAAAATCAAGACAATGCTTGTCAGACGAAAGCCGCATGTGTTTTTTATGAAAAGACTAAAAATCAAGACAATGCTTGTCAGACGAAAGCCGCATGTGCAAATAGGTGACAGAACAGGGACTGGAAGTGAAAGTTTTAGAGAAATCCGACCAAGATCTACAGTGGATACATAGTTGTGAAGAACTATGATTTCCCAACTCTTGAAGGAACACGGCGCATAGGAGTATAAGATGTTTAGGGATTGCCAAATTGCAATTATATTATCAATGTGTTAAGAGTTTCACCCCGTTTTATACAAGTGGACTCGCCCAGTGTGTACTTGTACTGCTGCCGGTGAATACCCGGAAGTGAGACAATGACAGAGTGAGAGTGACGGAGACGAGTGAGGGACAGAGTCGAGTCGGACACTAAGCGTGAGGGGTTGTAGCTAACCGGAAGTGTCGAGTGTGAGGTAACCGCTTTATAGGAGTCACAGTTGCGAGCACGTAGACTCAGAAGGCAGTTATATTTCGATACTGAATTTCCCAGACTATATATATATATATATATATATATATATATATACATATATATATATTATTATTATTATTATTATTATTATTATTATTAGGTTGGTGCAAAAATAATGTCGGTTTTTGACGTAATTTTTAACTTCAAAAACCGACATTATTTTTGCACCAACCTAATATTATTATTGCTAGTAACCGCATTTCTGGATCTACTAACCGTATTACCAATTGTATTATTACGTCAATACATTTATTTGCTATATTTCATTCCTGCGTCTGTTAGTCATTTGAGACCAGATTTCATCCCGGAATCCATAACACTATGATAATAAAGATGGAACAATGGCACGAATACTTTAAAGTATATTGATGATTCATCGTCTCAAAAATGAAATATGAAATTATCAAATGTTATTATTTATTGAGGCGCCAAGTGATTAACATAATCTCTTTCTTCTACGGGTCGTGTCCTTTCAGGTCTTTCATGATCAAGCTCTTCACAACTTCCTGTCCTTTAGAGATCTTAAAAATGTATTCGTTTTGCTATCTCTCCCAAACCGTGTTCTACCATCTAATCACTTATGCTCACTTAATAGGTTATTCATTGTTTTCCTCTGCGCATTTTGCATTCAATCTTTCCTCTTAATATCAAATTTTCCAAGACTATTTTTTTCATCATGTGTCCTAAAAAATTCAACAGTTCTTTTATGTTAAGTATGTTCGATCCATAGAATTCTCAGTATCCAATCTACAGACTCGCATTTCTGTTACTTCACGTCTCTTCTTCTGTTAGGTGATTGTTGATTCTCTGCCATATAGGATAACTTTTATTACCTAACAATTCACTAGCCCGTTTGTTTGCTTCTAACGAGATTTTTCCTATTTCTTCATCCCTTTTTTATCTTTAGAGAGGCATATTTTGCTATCCCCATCTAAAATTTAAAACTAAAGTTTAGCCAATTTTTATAAATACACAATGAAACAAAAACATTAGACAATAATGTTAAGTTTTATTCATATAAATATTTTATTGAATGATTTTTTTATATAATTTAATACCGTATGAACTTATTTCACCAAAAACTCGACTTTATATAGAGAGAAATAAACTTAGGCAAAATTTAAACTAACGTATGTATAGCTGCCCACTCGTATTCAAGGATATCTCTCTACTAGGGCGGCTAGCCAATCCCTTTTAAAATATCTGTCATTGAAATCGATATCTCGACATCGATCGATGACCACTGGCAACCGTTATTTTCCGAAGCCAAAAAGCGGGAATCCGTTCTTTAGTTTTTCATAGTTTTAAATTATTTTCTTATAAGAGGAAATATTTTTTTCAGTTTTTAGTTAATGCAGATTCGCAAAAAAATTATCCAGAAATCGGGTAAATAAATTAATGATATATTTCAGTTTTTAACACCAACGGCCAAATATTTTCCAGAAAATTGTTTTGATTTATATTCAGGCTATGTTGTCTAATTAAATTCCGTATTTCTAACATTATTATTTCTTTCTGAAGGGGTTCATACATTTAGATTCACTGATGAAATGTGTTAATAGATGACATAAATGTAAAACAAGGAGAGGCTGTAAAGTTCGTTGGAAGGAAATGATTATGAATCAATGGTAATAAGAAAGAATGTGAGGTCGTTAGCAGTAGGAACAATCCAAGACACGATCTACGAATTAAGACTATCAGAGTCAAGTAATACAGAAATCGAAACGTGAACATGTTTTAACGAACTACCGATAGTGTTATGCGGAAATAACAAAGTACACTGGAATGGCGAATGGTGGTTTCAAAGTTTCTGGGGCACTTCATGTTGAAAGAGGGTTTAGAAAATTAAACACTGAAAAGATATTTTGAAGGTAACAGGCAGACATGTAAAATTTGCAGAACTTACACAACGAGCTTGCTTAAATGTTTGACATGGTTGGCCTAACACAGATTAGTAGAAATAGCGAAAAGACGAAATTTTGTCAGTTCTACAAATGACTGCAAATGGTGTAGCGCAAACGATCACCCACCTTCTAAAGTTACACGTTACATGGTAGAAGATGAATTTAGAAACACATCATTATCAATTCAATTCTCTTTTTCTGTGAAGAAATTTGTAAGCATTTATTTCTATATATCTCATATAAATAGTATATTTTTGTAGTAATTCAGTTATATAATTAACGATAATTTTCTGCTGTAAGACATTTAATTGTTCGAGAAGGCAAAATACTCAGTTCCATGACCCCTTGATCTTTCTGTGTAACATTTCCCGCTTTCTCTTATGACACTACCTAGATTATTGTATGTCGGTATCTTTTTGGTTTTGACATCCCCAAGAGTTAGCTTATTCCTGGTTTGTCACCTTTGATAGTGACCATGGAATTCTGGAATTCAATTTACCGTTAGCAATAAACTCTTCTCACCTTTATAGTATTTAAAAATTCAAGACTGGTACTTTATATAATTTGGATCGTAATTGTAATCGCTTTAATTTGCCTTGGTCGCTGTCTTAGATTCATTGTCTACTGCGTTAGGTTGAGTTTATTTTCAAACATTCATTACAAAAGACTTCAATTTAAAACTATTAAATATTCTGCATGGAAAATAAATGCTATGAAAAAGATATTTTTGCATAGATGATTAAAGTGAGAGAGCATCCGGGGGTGGAGATAATACTTGGAGGTGATGTAGATGTTTAATTTAAAAGACGATGAATGTGATATAAAATATGAAGGTTTTTTCTTTCTGGGAAAAATTATTCACATAATGTGTATAAGAATCCAGAGGCAGCATTACCAATGCTTGCTTGGAAAGTACGCAAGCGTCCGTCTTAGAGTTAAAAGTTTGAAGCAACTTAAACGTATTTCCTAACTTTTGCTCTTAGTATTTTCTGTCGGGAAATATCAAATTTTCACAAATATCAATAAGCTGTAACAATTTAAAGCAATGAACAAACGAATGAAATTAAGAAAGTGTAAAATCAAAGATAAAAAAGGAAACGAGAGCGTATACCATGCAGATTTTAATTGCTGTCAGAGGCATTGCAATAACGTTTCCAGTTTTTAAAAATAGAAAATAAAATTAAGTAACGAACAAGTTTTACCAATTTTTACAGAAATTGGCACAAATCCATGACATCAATGCGACAAAACTGTAACCATTGCTGAAAACAACAGCATCGTCAATCTGACGTCTTCCGAACCTGATAACATCGGAGAAAAAACTACGCAAATTATAAATGTAACATTAAAGTTGATTTAATATAGTCGGCAAAGTAAGGATGATGAAATGTCTATAAACCACTAACACTTCAACTCAAAAACACATATATACACACGCGCACACACTGGGTGTGATAGGTATTTTCGCCATTTTCTATTTTTAATTTCGTGCAAGAACTTTTTTTTTTGATTTTGTCGACTGTTATAATAAGTACAGCTATGCACTGCCTTTGAGAAAAAGAGCATCATGACGCAATTCAGTCGGCCACAAATACGGAAACGGCATAATGTATTGCTTGTCATTCGCGCCGGAATCTTCAATTAGACTGTTCCAGTATGTTTCCGTGTCAATCTGAGGAAAGTGTAGAGGATTCAGAAAGAGTTGAATTGAGGTGATTACGGTGGTACACTCGCTCAGAAAACTTACTCTGATCTTTCTGATAAGAAAAAAAAAAACTACAGAATTGTTATCAGGGCCTGAAACTCAGCGATGATGCCTACATCAAGAGCGTTGAGGAGGTAGTTCTTCTCTGGTCAAGGGGTTGGCCGCTGGTAGACCTTATGTCTGACAACAGGGCTCAGCACCATGCCTTGCCAGTAACGATCCTAGTAGTAAGGATGGTTAATTCGTTTGCAAGTTTAGTTGAAAAGGTGTTGGAAGGGGACTTTATATATTGTGTGTTGGTTTTGGGTGTATCTATTTTGGGCTATATGGATTTTGTGAGCTCGGTTTTTAGCATTTTGGATAAAATGGTGTGGGTAGTGCAAGTTTGAATGGTTTCTCTGTATATCCCTCTTTTTCTTTAAGTATTCAGTTACATATCCTAAGGACTCTGATGTAAAATCCTATGATTAATCCAGATTTTATTATCTGATTATGGTTGAAACATAAATTAATTAGGTCGTTTTTGATTGTGCGTTTACGGTAAACTTTAAAATCAAATTTATAATTGTTGTTTATTAATAAGATGTCAAAGAAAGATAGCTGTTTGTTTCACGTTCGTGTGGGAATTCAAAGGTGGTTTCAACCTTATTGGGTTTTATTATTATGTTTAATAATTATCTTGGTGATAAAGTAAGAGGACGTCATCTAAGCATTTCAGTTAAGTAGGGCTGCTTGGAATGATAACTTTAAATAGGGTAGATTATAAGAAATCTAGAAAGAGGCAAGCGAGTACATTATTGATAGGACACTTCATGGATAAACCGAATTTTTGTTTGTAGAAAATGTAATTGAAAAGAAAATTAAGCCCTTAAGCCCTAGCGTTCCTGAACAATTTTAACCCTTCTGCCCGAGTTGCTGAGTCAAATTTCGTAAATTATTGGTATGTCATGTTTCCTGGTAGAAATAAAAATACTTACAAAATATATAAGCATTATACTTAGCACAAAGTGTTTGAGACTCTGCACGCTTCAAAACGATATTTTTCTTTCCAAAAAAAAAAGGCACAAAACACAATGGAATGGCGCGGACATGTTGGTATAATGTTCACCGAAATCAGAATATCACGGCTTTTCTGATTGGCTCTTCAAAATAAGCACACCAATAACAAAACCCGACACAATTGTTTACCCACTGTTCAACTGGTAGCTGGGCATTAAATCATTTATCTCTACCATTGTTCATTCGGTGGCTGGGCATTACGTCAATTTTCTCTACCACCGGTAAAGGGGTGATCGGAGCTCAAAGGGTTAAACGGTGGTTAGTAAATCATTTGCATATGAACTAATCGAAATCATACCAAACCAGTATTCTTTGTTTTTTCTTCATTTCTATGTCGATCGGTGACGAAGCTTTAATAAAAGGGAAAAACACTTCGGAAAATTGACAGGCGGTAATCACATGATCTCTTTGCGTTAATCAAAATACTCAGTTATTGGCCACTGTCAGGGATCCACTCATGTTGAGAGATCCAGTTATGTTGTTTCCTTGAACAACGACTCAGATTTTCTTCAAGAAGAACGAGGTGGTCACGTGTTTTGTGTGATGTGTTCATTCAGATTGGCCGCCATCCAAACTTAGATTGTCAAGGGATGCAGAGTCTTGAAGAAACATCTACGACCTCCCTGTGTTTCCCAAGTGCTTCCAGCAACACAGAGTAGACAGAAGTATTCAATCGAAGGAACTGCTCAAAGAAGTTGTGTGAGGTCTTGTGTCCTTCACTACTCATCAACACTAAAACCATCAAGAAGTGGGAAACTTGGTGTGTAATAACACGGGTGATATCAGAACCAACCGGACATCACCTGTTGTTTCTCAACGTCACATTTGATCCTGCTCTGGGTTTTTACATCTGAAAAAGGAAAACAACATACAATAAAAGAAAAAAAAACAGCCCATGCTAGATAATTTTAAATGTTTCGATTTATTCCGTAATCGTTTTGCTCGGAACAACCATTGCTCT
>OZ010571.1:106946495-106956495 GCA_963932145.1 Acanthosepion lycidas
GAATTTCATAATTTAGAAATTTGTGGATTACCGCTGCAATGGCATTCAACAAAATAGTGTATGCCTGAGTATTTCAAGATAATACCTCAATGCCTGCCGGTGTATTTCTAGATGTTATCTAAGGGAACGGGGAATTCTTTTATTATATCTTAAGGGATAATGGTGTAGCTCTGCATTACATAGTGTATTAACAAAATGATAGTGTGAGAGTTATATCTTCATTATTTTACATTTCATTCAACTCCGTTAGTCACTCTCGGGCAATCTGCAGTGTCCTCAGAACCCAGTATCCTATTTCGACGCACAGACATTTCAGTATTCTGTGATGTCCGAAAGAGTCTGCCCAACTACTTCAGACGGATTGATTTGTTTTATTATTCATGTCTATCTTTCCAACATTCTCTTTCCCATGCTTGGAAACCAGATGAAGTTGTTCACATGTTTTCCATTTGGCTGCCGGGACTGAGCACTGACCCTCACTCTGATGCACCCGACTTCTTTGATGGCCTGATGTATAATGTCCATTCCATCAGCATACATCATGTAAACCTATCCAAGCCTGTTCTTTAAGAAATTTATTAATTAATGTAAAATTGGTGAACCTCTAGAAACAATGTAGTAGCTAGAAATCAGTTGAGTATTCGTAGAAGCAGTATTCTCTCAGTTATGCCTGATGAACTGCTCTGTTAAATTGCGTGAAGAAATCAATCTTACTGTGACACATGGGTGTAAAACATTTGAAATTTCTTTGCCATCAATGTTTATATAGTTTATAGATGACAAGAAAAACAACTTGTTTTTGTAAACTAAAAATAATTGCACGCCATTACATTACGTATCTACCCATATTTTTGCAACATCTGGCTGAAAAGTTCTTTCAGTCTAGTTCATTCTCAAATATAATCGTCTAACCAATAGATCAATAATGTTGACAGGGAGATTATGTTTCAAGTTTCGATGTTGCTATCACTCTTACTCAGGTGAATCCTTGGTGTGAGAAATCCTAAGCATGTTAGGCAACAAACACTTAGCACCATGGTATATAGCATACGCGTTGGCTCATTCGATGAGTGTCACTGGCCTTAATTTTGGATGAAATCTGTGGCCTATTTGCTTGAAGTATTTCACGCAGGAATTCACTTGTATATGATGAGAGAACATTTAAATCAGAAATCTAACGTTTTTAGAAAGGCCAGAATAAAGCTAATAATATAATTTTATATATAGCTCATATAGGATTAACGCTTCTGATAATGACGGGAAATGTTTGAAAGTAATAGAAAACAAAATATAAACCTGCATGCCAGTGAGATTTCTATGAATTTGATACCGTTGTTTGACAAGTCTTTGGCAGACTGGAATAATGTATAAATAAATAAGCAGACCTATCTTATCAGTCAATTTTGATGAAATGAACATAGATTGTTGGTCTATTGTAATAATATAAATATATTTCGCCTGTTTTAATTAAACAAACAATATAAATCATTCTATTTTAAGAAAACAAACTGAATTGATCAGTCTGTTCTAACAAAATTGATAGACTTTAGCTGTCAATTATAATTAAGCAGACAGATTTTATCAATGTTTTACTCAGAACGACCTGTTCGATCAGTTTTAATAAAAGGTATTGGAACGAATTCAATATTATTCGCTGTCGATGGTATGAATTTTAAATAGACACTGATATATAACATCAGCAATTTCTTAAGTAAAGTGATGATGAAATTATTTTTTTAATCAATTCAACATTAGCAAGGGGATATTTCCACTAAGTCGTAAAGCGGGCTACTGAGATTTAAAGACATTGAAAAAATATTAGAAACAACCGGAAGACCTAATCCTCAACAGGAAACAACGGATAAAACTCTAATCTTTTTTCAAAAGACTATAGTGGAGTGTGAAATCATAGAAAAACATTGTAACAGTTCTTCAACTGTGTTAATATCGAAGCTGCGATGATGATAATAATGTATAAAGTCAAGCTATATGAGAAAGAAATAAGTATAAAGAATTAGATTTTAGTGTCAGAATAATTTTGTACACACACAAACACCTGTGTAGCCATTTTCGAATTAATTTATATATATACAGAAATAAACATAAACATAATAATTTATTTGCATGAAAAATAGATAGGTAATTATAAAACAAAATATTCATTTATATGTGAAAAACATTCCCGTAAACGCATGTGTATTACGAATGGAGGCACACACAAGCACACAAATCTATCTATGTATGTATGTATTTCTCTCTCACTCTGTCTCACTCTATCTCTTTATATATATATATATATATATACATATATATATATATATATATATATATATATATTACATAGACGTATATATTTTACTTAAGGTGTCTAAGTATATATATATATATATATATATATATATAAAGAAAGAGAGAGGTTTGTGTTAAGCATATCCTCTTTGGTCCCCAAAAATAAGCATGCGCCATAAATATGAAATGATATATCATTTTCATTATTTTAATACCGTTGCACGCGCAAGAATTTCTAGCGCAATTTTCGGCTAATAGGTTTATATAATGTACGAGACTTGCCCAACGGAAAGTTAGGTACATACTTAATTAAGTGTATACGCGAAAATGTGTGGTGTAATATGCATCGACTTGAGGAGTTTTGTGTCTAATGCGTTTGCAATTTGACTTTATTTATTGGCCGACGTTTTATCTTTTTTTTATATTACTGCGCTGCCTACATATTTATGAATAAGCTGAATATAGTAAATAAGGCAATCAGCACGAAATACATGATTTTACACTTGCGCGTTTTCATATAATTTATCATGAGATATGAGAACATATACATCAGTTATATCTCTTTTGGTTTCTCTGCACAATGCACACAGACACACACACGCGTATATATATATATATATATATATATATATATATACCCAAATGAAAGAAAGAAAAAATTGAGTAAAAATCCGCAGTTTGTCAGTTCGTAGCATTTATTTTTACAAAAGTGCTCAACACAAAGTAGAGCAACATTTATATATATATATATATATATATATATATATATATATATATATATATATATAATGCTTATATTATCCTCGTAAACATCACAGAGATAATAGGAACATTGTGTAGCAAGAAGATGTTTGACGATGTCAGCTGTAAATTCTAAAAACAACAACCGATATTCTCGCAAAATTCACTCATCTGAACAGGTTGAAAACGTCTTGAATGTACTGGGAAATTAATTCAGCTATAATAAAAATAAACTCTCTCAAACAACACGGTTTAGGAAACAAAACAGAACTACTACAACAATAATAGCTTCAAGGAAATATAATTTGAAAATAGAGTCAACTATAAGACTCGAAAGCGATCAGTCAAATTCTCCCCAAACTAAGCATTTTAAAAGTTTAGATTTAAGGGCATAGATTAAATGAATAAATTAATATACAAAATATTCTTTGAACGTCATATTTAACAGAACATGCATGAAATAAGAATTACTGAGTGCGTATAATATATATATATATATATATATATATATATATATATATATATATATATATATATATATATATATAGTTAGTTATGTTTAGTGGTACAAAACTTTATAACTGCCATGAATAGACAAAAATTAATTTTATAATTCCCACTCATGATGATAATAAAAGCTAAAACTAAAAAAACGGGCTAGCTAATCGGTTTTGAACCTCGCTCAACAGAGATAAATCGGAGTTAATAAACTGAATTATCTAAAAAAAAATGGACAAAGCTTATTGAGAAAAATGTTTATATGGTAATTAGTTGAAGGCCTAATACAAAGTTTTTCTGTTTACCCAAAGAAGTCTTCAAAGATAAAATATAGATGACCTCCAAAACTTTTAAGCGGAAATTAGAGTGAGACCTGCTAAGGATGGTAAATGAGTCGACACTAAATCTTAGCAGCACAATTATGGGTATTTATTAGGTGTTCTGCGATGGAAGACCCGTATGTATTCGAGAAAAAAACATCTGAAGGAGCGTACTTAAAGTTTCGGATTTTCGCTGGAACCTGTTGCTTTATTCTAGCATACGGCCTTTGTGTCGTTCTTCCTATATAACGCCAAACGCAAAAACATTTAAAAGAATAAATTAACGAACTATTATGATGTGAAGTGAAAACAGCATTACGCATAGACAGAAGGACAAGCTTGGCAGCGTAAACAACACGAGTGTCAGCGGCAAATTAACAATGTCGAACTGCGTCAGAAACCTGCTTAACATATCTATCTGATATTACCTAGCCAATGATGGCGTAGGTACACAGGGAATCTTTTTATTATAGCAGCTTTAAATTTGTTGAATTCAGCAATGTCTAATAGATAGACATTGTTACAGTGAGTAGTAGTAATAAACCTAAGTTCATCATCCTACTTAATTTTAGAACAGATCATAAAAGCCCTATGGCTAAGTGTTTTAATTAAATTAATTTTACGTTTCATGGGACAAAAAAATCCCAATGGACATACAAACCAGTAAACGTCAGTAACAAAACCCGATGCAGATCTGCTAACCAACACATCAAGAAAGAGAAGAGACGAATCAATCTCCTTTTTCTGTGTAAATTTTAAAGCTGGATGCATATTCAGGCACACAAGAATTTGATCCACTTTAATCTCGTTATTGAAGAGACAAAATGTGCCATCGATGTAACGGAAATAAACGTCAGGTCTATTAGATTTTAATGATACACCCTCTTCCTGGAACCCTACAGAGATTTTTGGTAAAATGGGAAAATGACCCAAAGGCTGTATGCTAGAATAAAGCAACACATTCCAGCAAAAATCCGAAACTAAGTACACTCCCTCAGACATTTTGACTGATACAAACGGGACTTCCATTGCAGAACACCTAATAAATAGCAATAATTGTGCTGCTGGTTTTAGTGTGGACTCATTTACCATCTTTAGCAGGTCCCACTCTAATTACCACTTAAATGTGTTGGGGGCCATATATTCTATCGTTTAAGACTTCTTTATGTAAACAGGAAAAACATTGTATGATACCTCCAACTAATTACCATATAAAAAAAAATTTCCAATACACTTTGTCCATTTTTTTTTTTAGATAATTCAGTCTGTTAAGCTCGATTTACGTATGTTGATCGAGGTTCGATATCGGTTAACTAGCCCGTTTTACAGTTTTACTTTTTATTATCATCATGAGTGTTAATAATAAAATTTACTTTTGTATATTCATAGCAGTTATAAAGTATTGTACCACTAAACATATCTTTAAATATATATATGAGAGAGAGAGACAGGCAGATTAACAGCAATTTATAAAATAATAAGAAATATACTAATAGGCTTATGTCCACATCCCGTACGATCACAGAAGTTAAACAAGCATCGAGCATGGACAGTACCGAGATAAGTGACCGTTTGAGGATTCCAGGTGATGTAATCTTGGATATGGTGGTGGTCTAATGGATAATAGTTCGGAATTGGTAATCGTTGATCCGAGTTACATTTTCAGTTAGGATCTTTGCATTCACTTAGGCGCAAATAACCTAGGGAAATATATGAATCAACTTCTTCTACCACTAGTTTTGGGTTTATTATTAAGACTTATTTCACTAAAACCATCATTATCTACAATAGAAGAATATAAATAAATAAAGTTTCGTATTGATATTTTGCCAATAAATAACCCATAGAACATTTGATATGCCGCTAAACACAGAGAAAACAAACATCCTAAACATATAAAGTTATTAACCAAATACGTTTTGAGAAAACTTAGGATCAACATTGTTAGAAAGAAGGTGAAATTTAAACATTTGGCATTAAATCATTTTTTTTTTTTTTTGTCAAATAGCTAATCATGTACTTATACGGGAATTTAACTCTAAATGAATAATCTAGAAATATATTCTCGAAAAATACTTTAAACAAAAAATTGAAATATTTATGATCTTTCGAAAGATCTGCGAACCAAGCACTGTAATTCCTTTAATTTTGGCAATGAGACCTAAATAAATGGATATTGCCTTCCGACTTTACACACAGTTCATATAAAAGTATTTGTAAAGATAGCTGAACGATAATTTTGTAAATCTGTTATCATATTATTTGTCATAGAGCATTAAATATATTACAGTTATATGTATGTATGTATTATTTGATAATTCATAGGGATAATTTCGACGGGGATATAAATCCAAAGATAGCGCAATGTAAGAAGAGAGCAAATGATAAGGATGAATGCGGGGACTTTAGAAATCCATGGTGATAATTTATTTCGAAAATATTTTATTCCTAAATATAAAAATTTAAAAAAAACTATTCAATTTTGCACATTGAGTTCCGTTGATAAAAAATATTGTTCGAGATAGAATAACACACACAAATATATATATATATATATATATATATATATATATATATATATATATATATATATATATATTGCTTTTATGTGGGCAATGAATTTATTTCTGTAGTAAATTTTGCTGTATGAAAGTTTAATGTAAAAATAGCAATTTTATTTACTGTATTTAGCCTTTCAGAATTTCTAATAAATTTTCTGAATTCCGGAATGTATTCTAATATGAAATTTCACATATATGAATATTTCCACTAACACCAATTGAAAATGGCTAACTGGAAAATGAATTAAAAATTATAAAAGGACAAATTAAAAATAATTAATCAAAATGTATATTTAGCGCTTTTATTGAATTAAACTTACACACACACACACAAACACACACACACACATATATATATCTTGAGTATTTGGGCAACATACTTCTTTTATACAAGTTTCGTTAAAAATGAGAGACAAGGTACTAAGGTTTTTTAAATTAATTTTTATTCTTCTATTTTTTCTGGACATACGTTATATAAAAATAGTTCGAATGATCCGTATGTACCAGAAGTTTCGGAAATTTTAAGAAAAAATATCAATGTGTATTTATTGATTTAATCCATATATTTTAATGGATGAACCTCTTTGAGATGATGCCCTCTTTTCGAAAACCGTTTTAATTACATCTAGCGGCCAGATCATTTGAAGGTATCAATTAAAATTATCGTGTCTTTCGGCAGGGTTGGTACAGGGTTTTTCTTGTTTTCTGTGAAAACGACTGTGTGTCCTCCATCCAATAAAAGGTATTAGAAATTAACTGATTTTAATTTTGTTTCAAAATCTATATTTACAATGATTTATTTATTTGCGATTATTTGAAATAAGTTGTCGACACATATCAGGCAGAATTTTGAAAGCGTTTTGGTAAAATTCCGACGTGAAAGATTTTTGATAAATACTTAAATTTTGGTTTACCTTTGTGAAAGTTTACGCCATCAATGCGTTTTGTAGCTATCGTAAAAATGTTAAAATCATTTGGGGCTACGTGAAGCGAATATGGCGAGTGCCACAGAACAAACCGATCTAGTTGTAAAAAAAACTAATGTGTGCTAATGAACTAGAAATTTATCCGTAATTATCACGAATGATTAATTAGCTAATACGGTAAATTCATCATTACAATATTTTCTCATATGCATAAATTGGTTGGGATTCAACCGTTTTCCGTTTAAAGATGTTTACGACCATATCACGTTGAAACATCGATCTTCGTACGATTACAAATGTAAAGCAACGTTGAGTCTTGTCAGTAACTTGATGGGTTAACTGGTGAATATACTATCGCTGTAAGCTTGGATAAGCGGGTGGTGTAACAGATAACGACTCGTGATTGAAACCGGAGAGAAGAGTTTTGTTTCCAGTCTTGTCCGTCATTCCATTGGAATGTAGGAATGCAATTCTTAGTAGGACTTGTATCAGTAAATCATTATTATCACAAAATTGTTCTGGTTAAAATATGTTTGATTCAATTTCATTAAGACAAAGAGACATTGCGACTTTGGTATATTCACCAGAATATAGCCGAGAAAATTCTAACTCCTGACAACGGACTAGACCCACATCAGAGCAACGGCGGATCGTCGCCGAATTTCTCCATGAGTCTAAAGCTTAATCACATACGATGCCGTGACTATGACATGGTGGTGATTCAGCGCATCAATAATAACTAAGCTTGGTTCGGTTTCAGTCGGAAATTGAACGTCATACTCCTCAGATTGACCCACTTTTCAATATCTGAACAAATGACCTGAAACTGGAAATTTCTTCGAATAGTTTTATTGGACGGACCGATTAATTTTTCAGCATATTCTTCTTAATCTCTCTCTCACTTCTCATATATATATATTATATATATATATATATATATATATATATATATATAGTCTTAAGGTGGGCTATATTTATGGGATAAAGTGCTCAATATCAGCGATAGAGCGTGTGTAAATATAAAAGTGAACATAGAAGTCAGCACTTAGAGGCGACAGTCTGTTTCATGATATATGCAATCGTCAGGCCACGTGTGCCACACGTGGCCTGACGATTGCATGTAGCATGAAACAGACTATCGCCTCTAAGTGTTGACTTCTATGTTCACTTATATATATATATATATATATATATATATATATATATATATATATATATATATATATGAAGAAACATATACGGAAAAAACAAACAAAAATAATAATATGCAAATATGCTGTTTTAATGTTAATACAATGTCAACGCCGGGCGTTTTTGTCTAGTAGACCATCTTCAAGACATATTCATAAAACATAATTAACATTAGACAATATTTAATTCAACATGAAAAGACGATAGACATAAGTTTGTCTGTTTTGATTAGTCTTAGTCTTATGTCCATCGTCTTTTCTTGTTGAATTAAATATAGTCTAATGTTAATTATGTTTTATGAATATGTCCTGAAGATGGTCCACTAGACCGAAACCTCCCACGTGGACATTATATTAACATTAAAACAGCATGATTGCATATTAGTATTTTTGTTTGTTTTTTCCGTATATTTTTCTTCATATATATATATATATATATATATATATATATATATATATATATATATATTTCAATGAATCATTCATACAAAAATTAAATTAGTAAAGTTAATGATATAAAATGGCGAAATCCATTCGCTAACAATTTTTTTTTTAAAGATGTATTAACCTACCAATCCCTCGATGAATGTTATGATCCTTGTTTTTTTAAATTATAATCTGTATAAAAAATACATATTTCGATTAGCATTATATTTTTTCGTCTCGGGTGCTACCTGAATTTTACCAAAAACAAAATAATTTCTATGCCTGAAGATGACTGAATGTACAGTCGAAAGTACTTGCGTATTAAAGAAAGACCTTATACAGATTATAATTTTAAAAAAGAAGGATCATAACATTCATCGAGTGAATGCATCTTTAAAAATTTTGTTAGCGGAAGGATTTCGCAATTTTATATCATTAACTTTACTAATTTACTGTGTTTATGAATGATTCACTGTAATATACATTGAACTCCACCACATATTTGATATATATATATATATATATATATATATATATATATATATATATATATATATATATATATATATATATATGTCTCTTTAACTACCCCCCTGATCCCCCCTGTTAAATTATAAAAATTACACTACCCATTAATTTTCAATATCATTTTTCCTTTCATTTCGTTGTTGGAAGTGTTACCTGATGATCTGGAGTCCTTTAAAAGGATTTTGGTGAAATAAATTATTGTAATGGTACCTTAAAGTGGTCTGTTTTTCATAAAATATTTTACCTCTGGATTAACATTGAGCTCTCAGGATTTCATCCTCCTTTGAATTACCCATACGGTTTACCAAGTTCTTCGTAACTTATATATATCCTCATTATAAGTATACAGATGAGATCACATAATTGATTAACCTGATAATAAATCCTATTATCTGGCTATCTGAGTCAGATTTCGAAAAATCAAATCAAATTAAGTAAATCCACAAATATTTTCTTAAAGCATAATTATTAAACAATTTAAAGAAGTATTCAAATTAGTTTATTTATATATTGATTTCCCT
>OZ010571.1:106966495-107016495 GCA_963932145.1 Acanthosepion lycidas
CGGTATAGCAGACGCTGGTCTTAAATTCGTCATACAGTTCTATGACCTCCTACATGACCACGTCAAAAAAAGACATATTATCAAGAGAATCATCTGAAGTTTCATTATAAGAAGGCTACTCTCAAAGACAAACCTGAAGATTTCTAAATAGGGAGTACTATATTCTGTAAAAAGGCAGCTAGTAACAGGCGCAATTATTGACAAAAAAAAAAGTGACAACTGCTTCTGCAGATAAACACTTGATAATTGAGAGCAAAAAAAAAAAAGAAGGAAAAATAATCTGAGTTGACAATAGAACTTTATTCTTCCTGGCACCAACCAGTGCCGCTCGTAACTATGAAAATGTCTTAAATCAACCATCAAGAAAACCCTATTATGGAAGGTGAATAGGGAAAAAGGTATGTTATGGCTAAAATAGAGGAAGAACTGGACATTAAAATAATGGCATTGTGTTTTGTGGACAAAGGTGGCAACAATTGAACATTTTGATGGTAAAAGGAGAGTTTATTGGAAAAGAAAGATAGGAGAATGCCTGAAGGATGAATATGCGGTTTTAACAGTTAAGCATAGTAGTAATTCTTTCATGGTGTTTGGGGAGTCTTGGAGAAGAGAGTGCTATAGATTTGATTCAAGTCAAGGGAATCATAAAAAAGAACAATATCAACTGGTTTACACATAACAAAAAAAAAATCATCTTTCAAATTACAACCATTAGAAACACTCTTCGAAATTATTTCAAAATAACCTCGATTCCAAAAGACAGAGCAACATTTTGGAAATTATGATTTAGCTGTCTCAGTCTCTTGATCTTCTCCCACTGAATTAGAATCATATGAATTGTACAGGAATACTTCGAAGTGAATACATAAAAATAACTGTCAGACTTTTCACTTCTTGAAGAATGCTTAAGAAGTTCTACTCTCTTTTTTCAAGGAATTCTTAGGAAGAATGCAAGAATTTGTAAAGCAGTAAATAAGGCATGTTTTATTAACAAAAACAAATTATGGGTCTGTTGTATGATCATTTTTAGAGTTAAGAATGAAACAACAGAATCTGAAGAAGGCTAACACATCACTCAAATTGCAATGCAACAGACTTCTGAATGACCCCAACCTGAAGGAAAAATATATGGACAGTGTAAAAGATGATACTAGGGACAAAATTAGGTAAATGATATAGACAAAAAGAGTGCGGATTCGTCAAAGACACCGGCAGAAGAACGCGATATTCATGCTCAGAACGTTAGCAATATACAAATGCAGAAGGACGTATATCTGTGTTTTATGGACCACGCAAAGCCGTTCGACAAAGTAAACCACACAGTTCTATTCGAATTCCATTATGTCCTACAAAATTACATGTGACGTCTCTATCACTTGAATGACATTCCCATCGTTGCGGTCAAAACAACAATATTGTTGACATTCGTTTGATTAATTTGTGATAAATGTTGCGATAACATATTTCTGGAAACACACAGGGCCTTTGAAAATATCAGTCCATTAGATTCATATATTTTAATTAGCAAATATCACATAATAAAGTAAATTAATTTATTCTGAGAAAACTAAATGTTTCCAACGGGAAAACAGTAAAACATATCAAATATTATAGGGTCATATTATCCCCTCAGGATATTTATGCATGTAAATTTATTGCAAATAAAAAACATATTTAAAAAAATATTTTACGTATTAATACTAAAAATTTAAGGCCAATTTCTTTGAAGTACACATAAGGAACGATGCGCTGTATGCGATCGGCCTAGTAAATAGAATCAGCGAGGCAAGTTCAAATTCCGGATTAGTCATTTGCATTCCATTTCGCACTAATGTTATCATAGATGGGCTAACTTTTACATTAGAGAGGTGTCTTCAGAATTAAATACGAAGAGGATTGAATTACAAAATGTTTTGTTGGGAATTAGATTACTCTCAAGAATGAATATATATATATATATATATATATATACATACATATTCATTTTTTTCTTTTTTTAAAACCATTTTTTCCCTCGAGATTCATTTGATTATTGGCAAATCAAGAATTTGAGCGTTTTTCGAAATGAGTCTAGTTGTCTATATTTGTATGTATAAAGCTCTAGGCTATTCTATCGAGCACTGTTTTAAATCGACTAATATGGAACGTGTAGACATAGGTTATTCACTTAAAAACATACCTATACCTGACCGTCACTCATGCGAGTTATGTTTACTAAGAAAAATAGAAAAGTTTATAATAAATATGAGGTGGCGTGCATATTTTTGTCTAAAAATAAACCTAATAATAAAACCAACGAGAGCTATGGATTTAAGACCAATGCTCATCCCACGTATGTTAAGGAACTCAATAACTTCGAATCAGAGTTAATTGGCATTATTAAAAAATTAAAATATAGGAAGATAACGAATAATAACAAGAAACAACAAATTACTAAGAATATAAAAGATATAAAGGAAAACAAGAATATCTACGTAAAAGCTGATAAATCTAAATTCTTGTATAAAATGAGCCCCAATAATTACAAAAAAAATTACATAAAGATGTAATAAACATTATATAAAAGCTCCTAATGACATAGAGACTAAAATTAACAATGAGGCTAGTATCTTAATTAATAAATTTGGATTAGGTAATCGGGTTGAGAAAATAAACCTAAACTCTTGCTTTATCACCATAAAAGTTCATAAAAGTAATTTTATTAATAATCCTGAATATAGACTTATAAACCCTACCAAGACAGAATTAGGTAAAATAAGTAAAATAATTCTGCAGGATATATGTAAATACCTTAGGATTTTCCTTAATATTAACAAATGTCAATCTACTAAGGATTGCATTAAATGATTTGAAAAAAATAAAAAAGTGCTCATTCATTAGGTATGATATTAAGGAATATTATCCGTCTATTTCAGAGAAAACCCTAAATGAAGCCCTCAGCTTAGCCAAAGAATACATCCAAATTTCTTATGACAAAATAAACCTAATTAGACATTGTAGAAAAACATTGCTATTCCACGATAATACTTTATGGATAAAAAAAGATAATATTAACGGTTTTGACAACCCCATGGGAGCGTATGATGGAGCAGTGGTGTGCGAGATAGTAGGGTGCCTGCTGCTCCATAGGCTTAATGAATATATAGACTTTAATAACCATGGGTTGTACCGCGATGACGGTTTAATCATAGTGGACAATAGTAACCCTCAAAAATGTGACACAATCCGGAAAAAACTGCACTGTTTTTTTAAAAAATTCGGATTCAATCTCAATATAGAAACTAATTTGAAAATCACCAACTATCTAGATATTATGTTGAATTTACAAAATGGCACAATATCCCCGTATAAAAAAGAAAACCAAGAACCCTAATATTTAAACATAAAATCTAACCACCCAGCCCATATCATAAGGCATATTCAAAAAAATATTGGGTATAGACTTTCTACTAATTCCTCCAATAGGGACATTTTTGAGGCCAATAAAACAAGTTATGAGGATTGTAATTGTAGAAACAAAAACATCTGTCCATTACAGGGAAAATGTCAGCAAGAATACGTGGTTTATCAAGTGAAAATTTACAAAGATAGTGAGGATACTAACCCTAAAACATACATAGGTGCTACTCAGGCTAAATTTAAAAAAAGATATTATAACCACACGAGTATTTTTAAAAACGAAAAAATTAAGCATAGTACCACGCTATCTACCTATGTATGGAAAACCAAACAAGAAGATAATATAGACCCCATCCTTAAATGGAAAATATTAAAAAAATGCCCCAAATATAAAGCAGGCCATAAATTTTGTAAATTATATGCAGAGGAGAAATTAGCCATAGCTTTATATGATCAACCTAACCAACTATTAAACTCCAAAACTGAAATCCTTAACGTATGTAGACATAAAAAAATCTTGGCTACTAAATGAGAGGTTTCCGGCTTATTTGTCATTCCACCTTAATGTTTTTTTTTGTTTGTTTTTTCCCCTCTATCCCCATTTTTGTTGAAAAAATATTTACCCCCCCCCTCACTTAGGTGTTTGTGTTTGTGGTTCTTTGGTCAGGTGGTATAATTTTAACTATCGCCAATAAATATGCGTTTCTCTTTGCCTCGTTAGCTGAACTTTCCCTGACGATCCGATTAGATGAAACCTAGGTAGGTTTGTTTGGCTCACTAGGTGTATCTATATATATATATATATATATATATATATATATATATATATATATAATGTTATAATGGATTATCGTATCGGTTTTGATGTATGAGGATCTGACAGTTTAACCATTTGATTCAGTTATGAATTTTGTGTGATAATCTTGTCACATTTAAAGCCCTCAAGTGATTTGCAACGGAAGACGCATATGGAGCAATATTGACGATTGTGGGATGAGGTCACTCTTAGATTGGCTGATATTTAAGGTCTTGCTCTCGCTTTTTGAAGACGATTCAGATTAGCAAATTGAAAACCGGTGAGTCCACTAAAACATTACCTGCTACAAAGTTAAGCGCTCGGGAGTGTTGTGAGGTATATTGACAGCTATATTGACAAGGTGCTCTTCAGCTTGTTTTTGAATCTAAGTCATACGCGTCCTACATTATTTAGCCATGATTTAACTGGCTCTTAGTTAGGAACGTGGGTATCCCCTCATCCGACCTTCTCAAGACATGACCAGTTCACCGCAACTAAGAATGTATCTTTATGCATAAAGTCTTTCAACTATCTTGGTCGCAATGTCAACTATAGTGGATGTTTAAACGATGAAATCATGCATCGGATTGCTAAGGCTCCCAGTGCTTTCGGCAAAATTCACTGTCACTTGTGGGATTACATGGGTATCCGATTGGATATGAAAATTCGGTTTCCCAGATCTGTTGTCCTTGACATTCTTTTGTACGCCTCAAAAGCGTGGACTCCATACAGGTAACATATACGCCAGGTGGGTGTTTTCCATAAGAGCTGTCTCCATGCCATATGTGGAGTTAGCGTTGAAGACAGGACATCCAATGTAGACCTGTTTAACAGGTTTAATGTTGGAGGAATGGTTTGCCATCGCGGTGGTTCCGATATGTCAATTTCTGAATCGGTGGAAAAGAATGAATATCACTCTTCTGAACATTTGCCATATAAATATCGATAGATTATTGAGAGGCTAGATGTATTGAACAATAGCAAAAACTGATCCCCACGCCTCTTCACTCAATATGAAGTGTTGATAACTACTGTAGATAAGTTAGAATTATTTGCTCGGAAGATCTCTTCCAATGACACTTTCATTTGGGGTAGCGCCTAGAACGGAGGCTACACTGAGTGGCATACGCATAATCTCGTCACTGGTTTACGGTGTCAATTCCAAATTCGAACTCTACAAAGCAAGTCGATGTGACGGGATTACTGCCATGTCCTAAAGAAATATACTTTTGTACTGGATCTAGTTCGCTTCAGAATTTACAACAGATTCCTCGCTACTTCTTGCTTTCCAGCTTGTTGGAAGTCCTCCTCATTAGTTGCTGTTTCTAAGGACTCTGGGAAAAGTTATGATCTTTCAATTCGCCATATTAGTTTCTCATCTCTTTTCGGCAAAGTATTCGAGGCCTTAATCAGTGCAGAACTGAAGTTATCTCTCAAACTTTGAATAAGAATGGTAATGTTCGTGCTCTGATTTTAGACATCTCGAACGTATTCGACACATTTCGGCATGCTTGCTTTCTACACCATCACTGTATATATATAGGTGGCTTAATCGAATCGTTTCTGACCAATGCAGTAATGAATATCGTATTTAACAGGTATGCTTCCAAATCCTTTCATATAAACGCGGGAGGTGTCTCCCAAAGGCTCTCTCCTTTGACTAACGCTGATTCTAATTTTTATCACTGATATTCCTGATGTCATCAGTTTCCACCTAACTATTCATTCAGATGATACTACCAATTATTCCTGTATTAGTAGCAAATCTACCAGATTCCACAAAGTAATCCTGGCTACAAACTCTTGAAAAGCATCTCCAGTCCGTGGTAAACTGGAGCAAGAAATGCCAACGTCTCTAAAACAAAACTGCTTTCATTTACACACCGAGATAAATTTTATACCTACGATCAGGGTGGGTAATGCTGAAATCCAGGAGATCAACACTGTAATCCTTCTTGGTCTCACGTTGTCCAATTATATGAAGCACAGCGACTACATTGAGTTATTTGCTACGGCTGCTACAAGGAATGTAAGTTCACTTTGTCATGGCTTAAAAGTGTTCTCATCAGAATATATCTTGTACATGTATAAATCTAGCATTCTTCTGTGTATTGAATATTGTTGGCATACCTGGTCTGGAGCTCCCACTTTGCATCTCGAGATTCTCAACAAAATCCAAAGAATGGTCTGCAAAAAAAAAAAATCCTTATCAGCCATCACGTCACCGGTCAGTTTCTCACCGACCTGACGTGCCTTTTTTTTTTTTTGTCAGTTCTACAAATATTTTCATGACAATTACGCTGACGAGCTTTTTTTCCTTGTTGCCCTGACTATATGAATTTAAGCGAGCTTCTAGTTTGACAACTAGTTTTCAAAGTTAGATTTTTTTTTCTAAGATTTAGATATTTCTTCTTGTACTGCACTCGGGACTCCATTCTGTGTTCTTGATTTCGTGATGAAGACAATTTTATAAAATGTAAATAGAATTTCATTCGTCTTGAATCCTATTCCTTTTTCCTCAATCTCACCATTTTAAATATTTTCATTCTCATTGACTTTCACTCCCTGTAACCCTTTGTGTTTAATGGAATTTCCGCCATGCTAAGGGAAAATATTAAAAAAGAAAAGAATGAAAAAAAGAAAATATGAAGTTTGGCCTCTTGTATAGTAAAACATTACATTAGGAATTCAGCACTTTCTGGAGCAGTAGAAGGAACTGACAATTCCTCTGGCATCAATTTTAGTTCAAGTAGACATTCAAGTCCCCAAACCTAATTAAACGTACAACCGCCCATCAGGAGTGGATTAAATAGTGAATCTTCTAGAGGATGATGAAACGCTATTAGCTTTGTTTATAAGATAGTGAATGATAAAAATCAGTATTTTCCCTTTCTCCCTGTGATGGGACAAGATTAGCGGAGAGATCTGCTACCAGTCACATTTCATCTAGATCTTTGGAGTTGTACTCATAAGTATCATCTGCATGTATATTTACGAAAAACCTGAGAATGTTTTGAGCTAGATCACTGAGAGAGAACTGGGGTGGCACCAGCAATGAGCCCACGTTTTTTAGAGAGCACTGATCCTTATCGATGATCAAGAACATATTTTAGATGACAGACATGAAAACTGAGAAAACACTTCCAGTGATTTCTTAGTCGAAGAGCTTGTGTTGAAAGTCCCCTTGTCAAAGAACTTGGACAGATGTAAGGTAAACACCTTGCCATGAATTTATTGTAGATGTAATGGAATAACCTGACACCCACATGTTTAAATACACTATAGGTAGTAAGTACCTATAAATATCGGTAAATCAAGACACTATAGAGACTAGCTGTGACCTGTTCAAGCTAAACAGCCGAAGTCTCTGCCTTTGAACAGAGAGGAACCGGGACGAGGCTTCGTCGTAGGGCAAAGTCTGGTTCACGGTAGTTGACTGAAACTGAACCCGTTTATGCGGGTTCGAAAGGGAATATTTTTGGCCGAGCCTACGGGCACAGAAAACCCACGTTAAACCGGCCTTGTGCCACATGCAACCCAGGTGGGGTTAGCTAAATATTCTAGCTGGGATCTGTTGAGTACGACTCAGACTTAACGCGGTAACTACCGACATTCCAATAGTGGCACTCACTAGTGGATTTACTTGAGACGATCGTGCGCATAACTGTTACCTTATTTCTTATTGTACTGGTTTCTACAATAAACCTTTATTGATTTATCCACCGTGTTGTTTAAGTATATATTCCTATTAGCACGGAATATAACAATTTTATAAAACCTCAATGATTATATATGTAATGGCATGTTGCTTAGGAGGTTGTTTCAATTGAGTTTATAGTATTCCTGTTTATGATAGGTTCGAAACATTTTTCTGATGATACTGAAGAGGCTTTATGGAAATATATTGTGATAAGAACAATCATTACGCTGGATTCTTTTAAACAGGTCATATAGCGGAAACCTTCAATTGGCATGGGAAACATTCCTCATCCTGATAGGTTAAACAGTATTAATCTGAAGAAAATTGTTAAGAAAATTCTCCACAGTAAGAAAATTATATCAGTTGCTATCTGCGGTAATAACTTGTGTTCTTCTCTGGAGATTATGTGGCCGTCTTTCTCCATAAAACTACACGACTTTACTCAGCTTTTTATCGGATTTTATCAGTTATTTAATCTTTATGCTCATGCGACATTTCCGGATTCACAATTTTAACATACTTTTTCCAAGGATCCTTGGCATCGCTCCAAGGGTTTTGATACTTTCTAGCATGATTGTTAAATACGTAATTCAGCGATTGGTTGATAGACTTGAAATATTAGATCTTTCATTATTGGGAAAAAAATCGGCATTTATTGGAAAATTCAACATATTTATGTCTTTTTAACTTACATTCAAATTTATACATTGTTTTGCCGAGATTGTCTATAATAAATGCTGTCAAGTTTATTTATCCTTTTCGAGGACCACTAAAATAACGTCTTCTGGCTTGGAGCTGACGATATGTTTTCATCTTAGTCTCACAGGAATATGTGGATTTTATTCTTTACTACTGATGCCATTCTATGTAGAAACATAGACACCTGTTTATTTCTTGAAGAAGTCATATCAACGTTTCTTCTTCTTTGACAACTTCGATCTTTACTTTATTATGGCTAGCTCTTTATTTCAATACAGCGTTCATTTTGAAATGAAAGACTTGAAATTCGAGAAGCCAACGTTATTCAAAAGTGAATAAAAAAACTACATTAAATAAAACATATGCCACAACAGATGTACCGAAGTTTGTATAAAACATTTAATACGGACGCAAAATAACATCAAGGAAACATGGCACAGTGGATAAAAAAAAATTAGATAGATCCAGTTACAGGACCGAAAGACTGTGAGTTCAATACCTGGATAAGGCGGTGGAAAACTTCGAGAGGGGAATTATCAAAAGATAACTGATAACTAACATCCATTAAACATGACACGTGGAACTAGAACAGTCTACCTCAGTGAGCGAAATAAAGAGTAGAGTTCGACATTCCTATCATTTGAAGAAGGTCAGAGCATACAACGGCCGAAACGCTGTAATAAATATGACGACAAAGATGAGGACAATAGTCCAAATAATGCAAATAGTGGACGCAAAATAATTCTAATATTAAATATATAATAAATAATAATAAATAAATATGATACGTGATTTTCCGGTCTAGTTTAGCTCCATGTAATCGCTAAATAATTTGAATTTTGTAAATTACCCTAAATAAAATGCCAGGATGTAGTCAACGAAACATTACTAACCACACCAAAAACACCAAGTCGGAGAAGAAAACGGATGTAAATAATGAAACAAAAAAGGACAAGATGAACATCGAATCTCTACCGATAATTTTGATCGTTATGCACAACTTTATTCAGAAATTAAATTATACAAAAGGAAATTATTATTTAGATGAATATACGCTGCCTTAATATTCAATGAATGCACATATGGTCCAATTGTCGTCTAAATTACGCAAAAATTAAAATAACACTGACTTATCATTTTAAAATATATATTTTCCAAAATTATACAAAAGATCTTAAAATATTAAACATACATTTCTTCAATAAAATCAACATTGGCTTCAACCCCAGCAGCCAGACGACTTCGATATCTGCTAAATCTCTTGCAGACTGTCTCGTTGTTTACGTTGGTGAATGCTGCCATAAGACTTGCCTTCAGTTTTGACGGTCTATCTCTCAACTGCACCCCACACATAATAATCAAGAAGGGTGCTTGTTTGGGGAAGTAGGTGGCCAGATGTAAGGGGTGATGTGGTTACAGAAATTGTTTGAAAGACATGACTGAGATCTCCTTCTTGTATGGCATGGTGCATAATCACTCTCTTAATCTAGGTCAGCATTATATCCTCGAGGTAATTGATGTTGATCTCTGTCGTGTGTCGGGAGTTCTTTTCTCATCAGAACGAACGTACTTCGATAATCACCATTTGACTCATCCAACTCATTCCCAATCCTCTGCACTGTACTCATATTGACACCCAGACATTCTGAAATATTCGTATTGGAGCTTCCGCCACGGATGCCAAGCGGTGCAGCAAGTCGTCTCCAAATTTCTGGTGGAGTAAAATGCGCCATTATGATCTTTTCCTCACAGAGAGTGCCCAACTGAACCTACAATACTTGCCGTGAAAAAAATCATGTTCGAAATTAAACATATAAAATTACGAAAATTTACCCATTGCAAAATGTATATAGATACATCTATCTATGTGCTGTAAACGTAAAAGGATCTTCAGATTTTAATAACTCCAGACACAATATCAAATTCCTATATAGTGATTAAACAAAATGTTATGGCAAGGGACATGTGGAAAATCAATGAAAACATAAGTCTAGTAACAATATCAGCTTCGAAAATAAGAACTATTAGAGTTGGATGAAATGTTCATAGGCTGACCAAAATACTCTCATGGAATATGGCCACATGAGGTTTATTTTTCTACATAATTCCTCTTGCGGGACACACATTTCTATCACAGGTGTTGCACTGTTTGTTGAATTGTTGAAAAAACATCGATCCTGCTGGTCAAAAAGGTCATCAGCAGCAGATGAGACGTCATCACACATTGTGATACTGGTTTCCAGTCAGATATTTTTTTCATGTTGTGGAACAAATGATAGACGGTTTGAAATCAAGAAAATAGCGAGATTAAAATCAGAGTAACACATAGCTTCCATTGAAAACAAGTAACTGTGTACTGCAACTTCAGAAGACCTGACATCTACCTTCATCGTGCCAATTTCATTGAGTAGAATACTCTCATCTTCCTCACAGGAAATATTAATAGTATTTGCTATTTGATTTAGTGTCAAGCCCCTGCCATCTATCAATATGTAGTAAACAGGATCGTTTCTTTTTGTGGTCATATTTACAGGACGTCTAGAACATTGGTCACCGTTCACCTCATAGAATCAGCTGCTCACTTTTACTCTGTTGAGAAATCTGTAGCGCCATCTCCTAATGTAGCTACCATGCCATTATAAATGTACTTAGAGGATAAACGCTTTTTTCTGCAGGTACTCGATAACATCATGTTGCCAAAATTTTGTTCATTTTCTAGCAAAGTCAATACTAGTTAGTTTTGAAGTCTTTGTTGAACAGACAGACATATATTAACCTGGAAAGAAACAATGCACTTTTTAATAAGAACTGTAATGAATTCATGTACGATTTAATAGCTCTAGCACCAATAAATCATAGTTAGATTATGAATTAATCAGCCCACCCCAATATCTAAGCCTGTATCCCATTCCATGAGTACTTAATTTTGATAAGCTGAATGCTATAATGGAAAACAAGAAGGGTTTGCCACTTTTATTTTTATAAAGAAAAATTTCCTATGGTCAGATAATTCAAAATATTATATGGCTTTATACAAACTGAAAATGCATAAGAACAAAAATTACGTTGATTTCGTCTATGGATAAAAATTTGCGCTAGCAGGTCCCTTAAAATATTACTTCTAATCAATGCACTTCACTGAAATAATCTACAGTGAATTCGTAAATAATTTCTATCATTTAAAGACGGTATCTAAATCCGAAGACTTGAACTTTATCCTGAAATTTCTGCATTTCAGGAGTGATATGTGGGGTTATCTTGAGGAATCAACTGCTGCAAGATGTAATCTGGGAAACAACAGATGGTAGTTTGCATGTGTGGACACAATTCTATTGCGAAATCTTTAATCATACTAATGATGTCGAATGTACATCGTTGTGTAACAATCAACTTGCGATCAGCCTCAATGACTGACAGATTTCATTAAATTAAATATTTTGTGCCGTTGCCCTTGCCAGCAATTTCCGCTAATCTAAAACCCTTAATGAGTTCCAGATTTTGTATCATGGAGTTAATTCCGAAAAGTGATTTGCATAAGATAATTTTCATATTTGTACCAGATGACATGAAATAATCATTATAGAAAAAAATGGGCTGTGAATCACGGATTTTTGGCCCACTGAGGATCAGCATTTATTCAACATTGGTAATTAATATTCCGACCATCGTTTTTGTACGTTTGAGTGCATCGGTGTTTTCTTGAACGTGCTATAAATTCCGGGAGCTATACATATATAACGAAATGAATGTGTCATCTTCTTTCTGTTATTGTTCGTTTGCCAATAATTATTCATATGGAGATAAATAAACTCATTCTTTCCCATCCAGTCTTTGAAGTTTTCCCTGATCAATTCTATAGTTGTCATCCTTACCATTTTACGCTTCTCTTCACCTGGCATTTTATTGCCGCTTGATGATAAACCAAAAGCATAAATCAATCAAACCGCTTAATCTTATAACAAATAAGCACCATCCTTCTTCAGTGACACGATTAAACGTAGCTTACACATATTTTATTTCCTGATTTCTTCGTAGATGCGACAAAGACCCATTGAAAAAAAATACGTATAAAACAATATTTAAATCATTCTAAATAGTTGAGTTTTCACTCGAGGATTTATTACTATTTACGTTATTTACAGTCAGAATAATATCGGCAACTTAGTTAGTCTCAACAACATTGTTCTAAGAAAAAATAGGTACTGGCGGAGGAAGACACAAGCGACAGAGGATTTTAATAAGGTCAATATAATTGCAAGCCGTTATCCATTACACCGCCTACATATCAAAGCTTGCAGCACCTGATATTCCCAAGCGGGCAACCATCAGGTCGCTGACCAGACACGACATTACTTGAATCAGTTAAATGGACGGAACCGTTGCTTAAACGTGATAGAAAGAAATTATGGACCACACTCAACGATGCCATGCTTGCTATATTGGTAATCAAATATGGATTATTATTATTATTATTATTATTATTATTATTATTATTATTATTATTATTTCTTTTGATTTCTTATGTGTATACATTTCTTTCCGGGTCCAGCCCAGATATCTAAAATAAGAAATGGCTCCATGGCACATTCCACTGAGCAATTATAAAACAAAAAATAACAACACCCTTATTTTGCTTGGATAAAGCCCTTCGTAAGTTGGGGGCTGTACACGTGAGAACAATTTTTGTATATTTTTAAAGCAGTGACTCTACTGGAATTACTTCCAACCAAACTGAGGGTTTCAACTACAACAGGGATTGTTTATGTTCCCACGCGCCACATTTTTGTGATTTAGATTTCAACGTTCTTGTATTTTGATAGCTTTTTGAAGATCTTCAAAGATAAAATGCAGTCTATAGGGACTGCCAGATCAATAAGGAGGCCATTCGTTTTGCTTGAGGTCTTTAATAACAATGTCTGGGCGATTAGCTTTGATTGTTCTGTCTCTATGTATTGTGTAGTCCCATAAAAATGTTACAGGTCCTATCTTCATAACCGGGTCTGGGTGGTGTTCATACCAATTTCGTTCAGTTGCCTTGCCATAGAAGATTTTCCAGTAAAGATACTAGCCTACTCTTTTAAGTCGGGTTTCGTATTCAGTGGGGAACCAATATCTTGCAACCTCATACAAGGAGATCAGTTTTTTCTGGATATTTGTCACAGAATCTGCATTTTGGGCTAACACAATTTTTAGTATGTGCGTTTGATAATTTCTAGTTAACTAGCATCGGTCCTGTTCAGCAAAGACAAATCCTTCGGTTTCAGCTTTTAACCCTGCAACTCGTAGGCACTGATGGGTACAGGCTTTGTCTACACCACCTTGCTTGGTATGGGCAGAATGTGGACCGTGAAGCAGTTTATCTCGCCATCGTTGGTTGAATTTTACTTTTACTTTTTTTTTAAGTATTTTGCAGCTTCAGTCGGTGTATTTTTTTTTTTACTTGTATTTCTACACTCATCTAAATCTTCCTTTTGTACATGTTGGCTTCATTGATTACAGAATAAATTCGCTTACTACTTTCATGTTCTTTGACACATATTATCATCCAGTCTTCTGTAGTTTCCAGGTATCTTTAAAGGCCAATTGTTGTAGTTTTGTAAGACAGTTCTAGTTGAACTAATCATCTGCTTCATTCGGATCTGGGCACATACAGACGATCAACATCAAATTTGTGATGATGCTGTGCGGTAGGAAGTGAGAATCTTTTTCATTTTGGCGTTAATACGCTTAATATCAGCCATGGTTCAGTTAAGGATGTTAATACAGAATTACACCACAGACGCAACCAAGGTGTTTATGGCTGATGATCTGCTTTTTTTTTTAATTCAGCTCCGGATTCAGTGCCAGAGGCACATGCATGTAGTGGTGTTTTTTTATCTTCTTCATTTGGGTATGCTGTATTCTATCTCCTTTGTTAATTCCCAGGTACTTAGAGGCTTCATCTTGTTCCATTCCGAAATGTTTGTGACGAAATCTAAATCTATTAAGTGTGTTTCTGTAAGTCTCCCTTTCTTGAATGTTAATTTTGCACATTTATCTAATCCGAAATCCATACGTTTGTCGTCACTGAATCATTTTACAATTATTATTATTGTTTGACGTACAAGCACAACAGTATTTTGATAGAAATAGAACCAATTTACATCTCTTTGCAACCAATGAAATTGGCTGGGACATGGTCATGATTTGTGATCACTTCGAGAGGTATGCGAGCTGTATCAAGGAATGCCGTCTTTTTTAAATGTGCAAACTTCATATTGACTCTAGTTTTTCCCGACAACTTCTGAAGATTTTTCTTCTTTCTCAACTATTCTGTCAATTCTCTGACATACAAAATATATGATGATGATCTGGTATTCTGTCGTTTGATCCCAAAAAATTATGCAATATGATCTTCTGTCTGTAACACGTTTCTGCTTCTATTTTCTCTCCCTTTTGGATAGTTCGTGTTAATTATTATCATTATTATTATTATTTATCTTTTCACCCCAAAGAAAACTATAGCGCCACTAAAACACAACGGCTATTATAGCCTATGAGGAAAAGTACTATGAAGGAGAGATAACAATAAAATGATAATAATTACGAAGACAGAAGATAACGATTGACATTGAATTTAAGTTTTTGAAAATGAAAATTAACTGGGAAGCAATAAGCTGGAAGAGATTTCTCACAGTGTGAATTGCAACAGAAGAAACTGTTAACTTATAAATGATGTAAAATGATGAGACATTGGTACCAATCTAGTATTCCACCTAAATTCATAAAGTCTAAGTGCCATTGTAGAAAGTTCAAAAGTACCATGAAAATATTTATAGAAAACGCAACAGGATGCTAAATTATGGCAGTGGAAAAGTGACCGAAGCCCGAAAGGTCAGAATAAATGACAGATACTTCTTCTTCTTCCTCTTCTTTGTTGTTGTTGTTATTATTATTATTATTATTATTATTATTATGCATGAAATTAAACATTTTCAATCAATCCTTTTATATAAATGATTAATGTAACGGTGATCTTTTGATAGGCACAATTATTTAAATATAATGCATAAGATTTAGTTGCACGTTACAAAACAAGAAGGGAAGCTCTTCTGTTTGTGCTTTTACTATTTGACTGAACTATAGAATTCATGTTACATAACAATCACTAGATTCACCAAGCCCTCTGAGTATTATATGTCTGCAAATACAGGATAGTCTGTAGCATGTCGGGGAGTTTAACAATGCATATTTACAGAGAGGAAAACTTATTGGCAATTACATTATTTGTGTTCCTACTGAAATATTTTTGAGTTATGTGCAAAGGTCCTGGTTATTAGGAGAATTTGCTTGACTTTTCTAGATTCCTGAAACACCAGGTAAAATAAATATTATATATATTTATATATATATATATGCACTCGCGCGTTTGTGTGTGTATTAACTTATATGTCAATAAAACCACTGACAAAAACTACTTCCTAAAAAAATACATTAATATTTCTCCTGTAAGATATTTATCAAAGTGACATGAGAAAAATAAAAATGTTTGATGTGTCTCTGTTTCTCACACTCCTTTTTTTATGTGCCTTTCTTTCTTTTTCATATTTACCAAATCATTTCATTTTCTTCATTGATTTCTATATATCTATATAAGGTTGGTGCAAAAATAATGACGTAATAATGTCGTTTTTTGACGTATTTTTAACGTCAAAAAACGACATTATTACGTCATTATTTTTGCACCAACCTTATATATATATATATATATATATATATATATATACAGACACATATTCTGGTAGTGTAGAATCAATTTACTTGCACATTTACAGCCTCGGGGCTCAGGACAATTTAAAATAACTACGTCGTAACTATTTCTCCTCGCGACCAAGATATTTCTGTGTGGTTTAGACAATTCAGAATTTCAGACATGAATTAATGATATTCAAAATCGACTGAGTTCAGTCGACTTTTACTCGTCTTTCGATTTCTGCATGTCAAAAGATTAAAGAGATTCAAAAACATATACTGGAGAAAATGTTATAGAATTTGAATATACTATGAAAATGCCCAGAAAATTAATGAGAAAATGCAGACAATTTCATTAAAATTTAGAACACTGAATCTTAAGAGAAATGTAAATGTTTAAAATTAAGCTTCATGCAAACTATTGTTACATCACCGCAAATATTATTTATTCCGATGAAGCCCTAAGGGACAAAACACGCGCGTCACCCACCCAAAAATGTTTCCATTTGTAAGGATTTTTCCAACATATTTTTAATAAAAAAGACTGTTACCATTCCTTTTACAACTTTGTGTCGACGATGCTTATAATTATATGCGATATTTCCCGCATATCGAGCCCTCCTACCTTATATATATATATATATATATATATATATATATATAAAGAAATATAGTCTTAAGGTGTGCTATATTTATGGAAGAAAGTGCTCAATATCAGAGATAGAGCGTGTGTAAATATAAAAGTGAACATAGAAGTCAACACTTAGAGGCGACAGTCTGTTTCATGCTATATGCAATCGTCAGGCCACATGTGCTGTTATTTTTCTCGGCTATTTATATATATATACGGGTTAGTGGTGCATTGTGGGTATTCTGTTATGGCGGTTATTTCACCGGAAGTCGTTCGTTTATCTATTTAGGTCAAATTATATTGCTTGTTTTTATTTTTGTTTCTTATTTTATTTATTTATTTATTTATTTATTAACGTAGTAAAAATTTGTTTATATCAGTTATTTAACAGTTTTGTTTTGATTTAGGAATTTAATTAAAGCTATTTGTTCAGTTTTGGGGTTGATTGTTGTAGTTCAGTTTGATTATCTTTATTTGGGATTGGTTTGTTTATTTATTTACTTGGATCAATTTAGGTTAATTTATTTGTATATTTTCTCTTTTCGGTTTTCGATTTTTAAGTAACATAGTATTTTTTATGTTTCTATTATTTTTTTATTTTTTTATTTATTTTTTTTGTTATTTTGTTTATTAGTATATTTATTTGTTTTTATTTTATTTTTTCCGTTTTTAATTTTTTAGGTTACGTAGTAAAAATTTATATTCATGTCTGCGTTTTTAGATGAGTTCGGATCTTTTGTTTAATAATTTATTTTGGTCGGGGAAAGTAATGATAGCTATCTTTTCCTCCGAGCAAAGTTTGCGAGTTTTTGATTGGTTATTGTAGGCTGATGATTTTTTCCTTATCTCCCAAGATATTTTTGGTGTGATGTTCGTTTTGTTTTTAATTTCCCAGATATACTTAGAAAGCATTGTACTGTTTGCATATTTACTATTTGTGAAAGATGTTTTGTGTGTATAATTTCTTTGTTTCCAGGGTCCTTCAGTTACTCCTATGTATATTTTTTCTTCACGATAAAATCACCAGATAATGAAAAATAAAATAAAAAATAATAGAAACATAAAAAATACTATGTTACTTAAAAATCGAAAACCGAAAAGAGAAAATATACAAGTAAAATAAATTAACCTAAATTGATCCAAGTAAATAAATAAACAAACCAATCCCAAATAAAGATAATCAAACTGAACTACAACAATCAACCCCAAAACTGAACAAATAGCTTTAATTAAATTCCTAAATCAAAACAAAACTGTTAAATAAATGATATAAACAAATTTTTACTACGTTAATAAATAAATAAATAAATAAAATCAGAAACAAAAATAAAAACAAGCAATATAATTTGACCTAAATAGATAAACAAACGACTTCCGGTGAAATAACCGCCATAACAGAATACGCACAATGCAACACTAACCCGTATATATATAAATAGCCGAGAAAAATAGACGATTGCATATAGCATGAAACAGACTGTCGCCCTTAAGTATATATATATATATATATATATATATATATATATATATATATATAGTCAAACCTAGTGAGCAAGACAAAGCTATCCAAACCTACCCAGGTTTCAACTCAGCAGATCGTCACGGAAAGCTTTCCCTGATGACCTGCTTAGGAGAAACCTCGGTAGGTTTGTATGGCTCACTAATTTTATCTAGGTCTGCTCTACGGTTCAATTGAGCTCTTTTTAGTTAGTTTTTTACTCGTGTCGGGTTTTTTTCTTTGGGCTTTGAACCTCTATCTGCGCGATTCTTTTTGGATAGACTTCCATGTTCCTGGCTCTTTCTTTTTTTAAAACCTTTTTTTTTCCCTTCGAGACTGATTTGATTATTGCAAAATCAAAAATTCGAAGGTTTTTCGAGGCGAGTATAGTTACCTATATATATATATATATATATATATATATATATATATATATATATATATATATATATATAGTGTGTGTGTCGTACGTGTGGGTGTTTTATACTTACATGACTCGTCTTTTCTTCTATTTTCATATGAAACGACCGCCAACATACATACATACATACATATATGTATATATATATATTCCTCAATTTATAAAAAATAGCGAAGAAAAGAAATAAATAAATAAGGGATGAAGAAGAATAAAAACCCGTGCTAAATGCCAACCGACAAACGAACTCTAAATCAGAATATTCCTTAAAGGTCAAAAGGGAAAGAATCTCTTAAAGCCAGTTTTTTCTGACAGTTTCGGAAACAGACGTATAAGGTGTTCTTTATAAAGAAACGCAGACAAATTATTCACTATCATTGCTTTTAAAATTTATCTATTTTATCAACAGCGTTTCAATAAATAAAACGAAATATTTCAAAAGATATTTACTCATTTTCCAACGATATTTACTTCAGTTAAATATACGTTTTTCTCATTTTTAACCAATGTGTTTTAAGTTAGACATTATTAAATGAATAAACTTTGCCTCAAAGATTTTAGATTATTCTTTTTATTCGATCTCTAGTGAGAAAAAATAGGCCATGAAATAGAAAATGTCGCTATTATTACTGAAACTGAAGTATTCTTTATTCTATTCAACATTGCATTTGTAGTAAACTGCATCAATTATTCATTTGTCGGTTTCTTCTATGGAACGAGTGTATCTGACTGTCCCGGACACGGGACAGATATCACAAATACCACCCCCACAAAAAGATATATATTAAGTAAGGTTTAAATATAAACTACAATCTGGGAAGAGATATAACTAGATTATTATTCTAATGTGAAACTAGAGGCGTGTGCAACACATATATGAGGAGAAAATATGGATTGCGTTAACAGTTAAATATGTATTATGCTGTGTCAAACAATATCATATTTCTTCTGTTTCCAAGAAAACCAGAAAACTGGAAAAGCCAATATAACCAACAAAACCAGAATAAATATCACAAACATTTTCAAAAATATAGAATTTGACATGCTCATATGACCAAACTTAACAGATCACCTCGACGTCTGCGTACTCAGAAAAGGTACATATCAGCCATATTAGAAAACACAACGAACAATAATTTTACATATATACACAAATCTCCCAATCAACCAATCAACCGTAGTTTATAAGACAATTCTTTTAATGAAAGCTTATTCAGCGAGGCGAGAAAAGATTATTAAACAACTCTAGGATATAGTGGATTTTCGGCAACACTAACATACGCACCACAGAGTAAACATGACAACAGAATAATACATATAACTTAGTTTGGACTACTGTAAAAGAAAAACGTAAAAACAAACGTATTAAAAATATTAACACATCCAACCACTTCCCCATGAATTTAAAAATCAGCTAAAGTGACACTTACAACATGTCACAAATAAAACAAAAAAAACGCCCCTACCAATGAAACTCACCGATAAATGCATATCAAATTATGGATATCCATTAAAGTGTGATTGTCAACAATAAAATATACCAATCACTGAAATGAAACAGATGATAATGAAGGAAACATATCTAGGAGTAAGAGAAGCACCCAGAAACAAAAGACCTCTACAGATCAAATATGTTTTTACAAAGGTAAACATCACCAGAAACCATTCTAAATATTTTGATGGACTTAAAAATGCCAAAATGAAAATAAAGGAAACGGTACCAGCCTACAAAAATAACTCCGAACAATGTAAACTCGAGGAAGAAATAGCTAAATTCTACTCACGATTTCATCAAAAATTACTATATAAATGATAAAAACTTATCTCTAAATATAAATATTGTTTGATTGCAATACTTAAAAATTTTAAAGAAAATAAGAATATTTTGTAAAACATTACCAAGAAAAGTACAAATATATGCATTTTAGACAACGCAAGTAACGTAATATTCTTTAAGCAAAGGAAGTAACCTAAAGAAAACCAATGAATAAAATCATCCAAACTTAAATAATAAAATGAGTAAAGAAAGCATATAAATAAATAATAAACAAATTAACAAAATGTACGAATGCACTCAAAACTACAACTTAATAAATAAATATATTTAATAATAGGAAATTATCTAAAATATTTAATAATAAAGAATAAAATGTCTATGAGTCACACAAGGTGGACGGCGTAAATGATAGTTAAAATGTGCATATTATAAGGACATAAATATACATACATACATACATACATACATACATACATATATATATATATATATATATATATATATATATATATATATATATATATATATATCAACTGACCTTTGACGAAGTGTGATTTTATTTTTCGGAGAAGCATCCTATCAGGATTCGGTTCCATAAAGTGATTGTCCTGGGGAATAAACTGTCTCAGTGGAACTTTATTCAGAAATAAGGAGAGAATGAATATTTGACGCCATGTATTAGGTTGGTGCAAAAATAATGTCGTTTTCACACACATAGTTCAACGTCAAAAAACTACATTATTTTTGCACCAACCTAATACATGACAGCGTTGATCCGAACTGTTAATGTCTGAAGTACAATAGGGTAACAAGAGTCTCGCAACGTTTCCTGTCGGTGAACCGGGTAATAGAAAACAAGTAATCCCCTTTTAAGCCTGGACAGTGGGCACTGGTTAGTAGCAGTTCAAATATGACACCAATGGTCCGTTCTTGGGCAAATCTGACTCTTTTAAAGATAGAGCATGGAAGTAGGATTTAGGTACCTTCTCGAGCGGTACAAGGTATGAACCACTTACTCGGCGTCTTTAGCAAAATTACGAATATATACAAGTACCTTGATCTCTGGAAATAGATTTAGTTCAATCAAATGTTCGAGGAACGGAACCACATTGACAGTACAGCCGCTCATCAGGACTGGAATTAATGTACTGTCTGCTTGGTGCTGATACGTTACTGACTTTCTTTTGAAGATATTGAATGATACAAGTCAGTCTTTTCCCGGCTGAGCCTTTTAGAGAAGAATAGGCAGCAATTTCAGCTGTAAGGGCTCTGGTCATGGAGAAAAATCGAAAATCATCGGTATTGAATTTCTTACATATATCAAACATTTGTATATTAGAATTATTGTTTGCTTTAGAACTCCTTCCAGTTAAAAGGCATGAAATCCTAAAAAAAAACCTTTCTATACTTTATTATATTTGTTGAGTCTAGTTTTATATTAATTTCACCTTATTTTAAAGAGTGTATTAATATGAGTGCTCTTATATATTTCAAAAGTCTGAGACATTAGAATGCATTAAAACAAAAAAAAAATCTTTATATTATTCAAAAGAGACATTATACGTTTCTCAAAGATATGGAATGCAATCTGATGCAAAAAAATGGAAAACAATACAAGTTTGAAATTGAATATATCTCCGGAAGTACTGAACATCGCATTTTCTATGGAACTGGTATGAACAAAGTTTTGAAATTCCCTGTATAAAGAAACCTAAAGCAAAATTAGAAACGAATTTATATACTATTATTGAATGACAATACCAATCGATTATGTTTAGAATTTGCTTACCAGTCTTAAAGAATTCGGAACTATTCATAAATATGTTTTTACTTTGCCTACAGGGTCATTAGGGAAATGCAAAAATAAAAAGTACACATTCTTCTATTAGTGTTTCATAAAAAAATAATGTAAGAGGAAAAATATGAATATTAAAAAAGAGTTACTGGTTTTAAATCTACTTAATCTTTTGATGCCCAGAAAGCGAAAGGCCAGTGAAAGGCTACTGGACTCAGTCGATTTGAATCCCATCAATACATACTTGAAATTCAGAATTGTCTGAACCACGTAGAAATTTCTTGGCCCCCAAGTGGAATAGTTCCGACGTACATTTTCAAATTGTCCTGAGCCTCGAGGTTTAAAATGTGTAAGTAAATTGATTCACTCTTCTAAAAGAGAGAGATAGAAGGAGATAGACAGACAAGCAGAAAGAGTGAGAAAAGCTGCGAAAGAGAGAGAGAGGAGGGTTAGAAAAATTGAATTGAAGAGTGAGCGAGAAAAATAGAAAGCGTGAAAGAGAGAGAGAGAGAGAGAGAGAGACATACAGAAATTGTGAGAAAGAAAAACTGAGTGTTAGAAAAACGAGAAGAAGAGAGAGAGGTAAAAGAGAACGTAAAGCGCGAGCGAATGAGTGAATGAAAGCCAGGTAGAGAAAGTGTAATAAATAAGAACAGAGTGTGAATTGAAAAAAAAATTGAAGAGGGAGAGTGATCCATAAAGTGTGAGAAAGGAAAACGCTGAGAAATTGAGAGAAAAACGCGAAGAAAGGATAGTTTCAAAAGAAAATTGGAAAAGGGAGTGAGAAAGATAGAACGTTTGTGTGTGGGAGATAAAGAGAGAGAGAGAGAGCAAGAAAATGTGGGATAAAGAAAACTTATGTGTTATAAAAATGTCAAGAAGGAGAGATGCAAAAGAGGTAAAGTGCGAGTAAGTGAGCGGGGAGAGTGACAGGATATGTAAAGCATAAAAAAACGAAAAGTTAGAAAAAGACAAAGACGAGAGAAGAGCGAACGAATCAGTAAGTAATTGAAAGACAGAAAAAGAAAGCGTAAGAAATAAAAGATTTGAGTAATTTAAACGTGACGAGAGGAGAGATACAAAGGTGACGATAGTTTGAGAGGGAGCGAGGGAAGGAGAGATAGAGAGAGGAAACGAGAAAAAAAGCGTTTTGATAAACAATACTAAGTATCATCTAAGTTCTTCAGGTATTACTCTAATTTTCCAAACTTACCTTCCGGCGGTAGAACCATGTCTGTTGCCTCAAGTCTCCTCCTCAGAGAAAATTATCCCGCTTTCACTGCCATATAGGAGATTTGAAATTCCATATCTGTTAAACTATTTTCTTTTTTAGATTCTTATAATATTTTTCTATGTTTAATGCGTGGCTTGATTTCTGGAAAACATTTCCCGCTATCCCTATGAGCCTTCTGACTTTTGTCACATTTTCTGTCGTCTAATACTAAACTCCAATGAAAGTTGCATTTCTAAGCCTCTTGCTTTTGTTAGCCGAAATGGGTACCTCATATTTTGGGCAATCACATTTGCTGAAAGATAGGCCTTTTTTTTTTAAATCTACCACAGGAACAAATGTCAATTATGAGCCTTCCTTGATAAGCAAGTTCCGTTATAATAAATATTTATCACGGATTTAACAATGTATATTGAAAGCGGAAATGTAGTCAATTAAATCTCTCACCCTACTAACCCAGATCCGTAGATATGTTTAACCATATCGCATGTATGACAGCTACGGTAGAGTAATGACTGAGAAATCGAATAGTTGACTTGGAAATTCAGGCGAGTTTTTTATATTCATTTACGTGCAAATACGCTTTGAAACTTTATGTATCTATAAGGTTGGTGCAAAAATAATGACGTAATAAAGTCGTTTTTTTACATTAAAATACGTCAAAAACGCCATTATTACGTCATTATTTTTGCACCATCCTAATAGCTCTTCCCCAACCAGGTATAGATATGCGAAGATGCAAAAGAGAATGTGACGAGTGAGTGAGAAAGATAGATCGGGTGCGTATGAGTGTAGTGGTGCATTAGAGGGAGAGAGAAAGCGCTACAGAAAGTGTAAGAAAGAAAACTTGAATGTTAGAAAAATTTGAAGAAAGCGATTCAAAAGAGAATGTTAAGCGCGAGGGAATGAGTGAGTGAAAGACAGAAATTCTAAGAAAGGTCAATTCTGAATTATAAAGCTTAGTGATGGAGAGATCGCTGATTAAACGAGCTTCTCCATCAAGCCCTAAAAAACTCCTCTGATTTAATGGCCAACTACCATAACTATGTGCTAAATAACCTCACTAATCCATAATTGTGAAAACGTGGTGAGTAGGGCTAAACTCCTGAAGACATGTTCAATCAGGCAGAACTTCTTCTACCAGATACGCTATAGATTTGGATTCCAAACGTGCATGATATTCCATTTCCTTTGTACTTAAAATTAAACGTATTTACATTTTATATAGTATATTTACCATGTTCTGTAACTTCGATGTTCAGATTGTTCAGCGATTGGAGCAGATCATTTTCCAGATAAAATTATTTTTAATTGTATTAAAACCATCACTAATCAACATTTCCAGAAAATTTTGTTTCATACTGACCTTGGAGAAAAGTATTTTGCTTTGTGAGCTGCTTCTCTTCAATTTCCCATTTACTCTTACTTATATTCTATACTCTCGGATAGCGACTAAGAGAGTAAGTATACAAGGGGTGGCTGAAAATTTCATAGGTTGACAACTAAAAACATGATCGTAAGGCTGTGGAATTATGCATTAATGTAAACTTTCTTATTAATAATTGCATTTTTTCTTCTCAGGTAGACTGACATTTGACTTTTCAAAGACGACTTCAAATGTAACTAGTAGCAAATTAAGTTCTCTTAGAAAATCAACAAAATTTTTCATTGTAGTGTTATTAAATACTTAGAGAAAAAGGGTTTATCACCGAAGGACATTCATATTGGTATGGTTGCAAGATTATGGAATGATTCTATAGCTTTATCAACAGTGGACAGCTGAATTTAGGTGATGAAGGCAGAAACTTGAAGATGAGCCACAGTCTGGGCGTCTTGAAACTTCCACCACCGAGGAAGACATTGTTTGTGTTCGTCACATGGTAGTGGGCGACAAGTGATTAATTATAAAACATATATTCAGTGCTATTAGTATATTCTGTGAGACAGTTGAGAATACTCTGCACAAGAATTTGGCTTGACAAAAGTTTCTACTTGGTGGGTGCCCTCGTCTTCTGACACATGACCAAAAGCGCATAACGGTAAAATCTGCCATTGTATAGGGAAGATATAGCTGGTTTCTTTGAACGTTTCCTCACCCAATGTGAGTGTTAAGTTCATCACATTGAGCCAGAGACAAATACATAATCCATACAGCGGAAACCGTCCTTCTCACCTGCTCCAAAGAAGGTCAATGTCGTTTCATCTACTAGGAAGTTGATAACCACAGTTTTGGGGGATACAAACGGGTGTTGTGTTTATTGATTATATTCAAAATGGTGACCCCATCAATGGAGAGTTTTATGCCAACTTGCTGAGTCAGTTACTAAAGGCTATCAAGATCAAATACCCAGGAAACTGACTAAAGATTTCTTCTTTCATCAGATCAATGCATGGTGTGCGTGACCGTGAATTTGAACTGGTGGATCACACTCCCTATTCTCCTGATTGGGTCCAATCCGACTAGAATCTGGCGTCCAACATGAAAAATCAATTGGCCGGGAACAAGTATCACAATGATGATAAAGTCATATCTGCTGTTGATGACTTTTTTGAACAAGAAATAGAAAGCTACTTCCCCAATGGAATCTAACCAATGCAACAACGATGTAAGAATCTGTGCACCGCAAGGCGCAATATGTCGAAAAATAAACCTCATTTGGTCACATTGCATGAAAATATCTTGGTCAGAATCTGATCTATTGATGCAACCCTCATATGTAATTTGAAGTAGAAGGCAACAAAATATTAGGTTGGTGCAAAAATAATGACGTAAGAATGTCGTTTTTTGACGTATTTTTAACGTCGAAAAACGACATTATTACGTCATTATTTTTGCACCAACCTAATAGATATGCAAACTCTTTCAACAGCAGTGACAGTCATTCGCACAGCTTATGCTAAAATCGCTGTATTACATAATGTTAGGCTAACAAATATAATTTGTGGTACGTGAATACTTCGCTTAGTTTAGCATTAAGATTACATAACCAATAAACTACAACTACTCAATTAGACTAGATTAAAATATAACGTCCTCTATGTACCCATTTAATTACTGCGAATCATTTATTTTACTTATTTACATATATTGTGATTTGCTTCAATTATTCTCTTCAAGTAGTAGACAATCCTGTCTTTCCACAGTTACATTTTTTGTGGCTCTAACTATTCTCTACCATTATGAAAGTTGTTCTTCTTTCCTTCTACTCAGCCCTCTCGCTTCTAATATGTTTAGTGAAGAATACAATTTCCAAGTCGTTTTCCTCATAATATTTTCTAGAAATTTTAACTGTGCCTTTCTGATTTTAAGGTTGATTCCTATTTTCTTTAGATCATCTTAGTTTCTCACATGTCCTGTTCATGATATTCAAAGCATTCATTTCTCGAACAAGATTTTACTCGCTTCGATTTTCTTCGTCATCACTGAACATTGTCCTGAATTCACTGCATTACTGGATCAAACGTCTATTTTTTATTCTTTTCGTGCTCTTAGTTTAACCAATAGAATGCCCGATGACAACACAAGGTGGAGTGAAACAGAATTACCTTGCGCTAATGGAAGGAGAATAAGAAAGTAAGAAATGGATATTATGAGGAGGCTTATTATATTTATCAGATGAAATCTGAACTTAAACAGACCAAGATTGCAGCTCTCAGAGACAGTTCCACAAAGCTATTGTTCTAAGACAATGTTGAAAACATCATTTGAACGAGGAAATTTTGAGGATCTTTGCAAAGGTAACACTTCTTTGAACATTGTAGACTCTCACTGCAGAATCACAAAGAACCGTGCCAAATAAGAGAAAGCATATAACTCGAGGATTAACAACAGCAGCAACAACTGAAATGGATAGTATATGAGACTGGAAACCACTATAATAGTGAAAATAGTGGTAACAGCTACTGGCTTTAAGAAACGTAGTTTACTGAAAATTTGTTTTGAGATAATGATTTTATGAATTTTAATGGGAATTAATACTGGCTGTTCGGTACATGAATGTCAATTGTTTCCTTGTAGTAAAACAGCTAATATTACTATTATTATTACCAAACCAAAGAAAAACAAAGGGATGATTTGCAACCGTAAATATGGCATGGCGGCTCCTAACTGTAAAGGTATAAACTGGTGAAACTAAAGAATATAACTCCTTCGAACATCTGTCATATTAATAGAGATGGAATAGGTAGAGACTATCAACAGTTCGATTTAGGGTGAAAGGTTGCATATTGAAGAATAATTCATCACCCACGACGATGTGTAAACGCTTTTGATTTCGATATTCTATAATTGGTCTGATTTGATTATTGGAGTTTAGTATGTTCTTAAGCTATATAAGGAATCGACAATTTTTCAGCATACATTGCGGTAGCACTATTATAGACATTACATTTATTTCGGTAGTGGTCATTAGCTGCAATAGGCCTTCGAGTCAGTGAGCTTATTTGAGGGCATGTTCTCTGAACCTTATCAGTGCAGGTATAAATTTTTGTTCCATGATGATAAATCCTTTCAAGTTTAGTGTTGGACGTATTGAAATGATATCAGCTTGTCTTTTTCTCATTGGACTGTGAGATTAGGGCCAGTAGAAAGATCAGCTACCATGAATTCATCATCAATATATTTGTAGATGCACCCATCCACTGTATTATCATCTGCATATATATTACTAAGGTTGCCAGAGCGTTCTTGGGCAGAACTTTAATATAACATAGAATGAGAGTAGAGCCGAAGGCGAGGTCCTTATGGGAAACTAGCATTTATTTCATGCACACGAGAAGATTAATCATTAAGTACCTGCGAAATTCATGATAACTGAGAGTAATGTCACAGATTTCATAGCTAACCATTACGTTCAGCAATCCCCTGTTACCCCACTTTGTCAAAGGTCTTTCAATATCTAGGGTCCTCACTTTTTTTTTCATTATGGAGCGCTTCACACTGATACCTGTACGCGCAGCTGGATAGTGAAATATTTCTCCCGAAACTAAGCAATGTCTCAACAATTAGAAAGTTTGTGCAACAAACTTTATAGTTATCCTTCTTCTACGGCCATTGCCATACAAATTATCATGCATAGAATTAGTAAAGATAATAAAATGATTCTAGAGATATCTCCTAAGATATGTAGAAGTGTTTGGTAGAATGCATTTGGCAGGGTCTTCATTGGGGAAAAATAATTCAGAGACCACATACTCGACTTAGCTATGTAATTCTCATGAGAGTACTGAAGGTTTTGGGAAAATAACTATGCTACTTTAGAACTATCGAAATCCAAGACATATCAGTTGAAAAGAATGACACTAAATTTAATCACTGAATGATGAGGCACAATTTAATATAGTTTTGGCGATTTAACACGTCCAGATTTTTCATCATTTTTAACCTACTGGATCCAGTCTATTTGAAAATATACCAGAGTATGCAAGAGTATGCAAGACCTGAGGTATTATAAATGTTGGCCTATAGAAAAGTGTACTATACTTTATAATGTCAAGATGACAATTGTATAAATGTGAATATATAAAAACATTAACTCCTTTCCCTTGGGGAAAAATGATTCCATGATTTTGTTCTCAATGCTGAGTGAAAGTATGATAAAATTATTTCGTTACTTCCTGCAATCATATCTTCTAGAAAATCTCATTTATACTATCTGATAGAAATTTTTCAGAAATCCTTTTATCAGTCCATGTTTAGGTTTGTTAAACGCCTAACACAGTCTTTCACTAATATTTCATGCTCTACACGAATGTTTCAGAAGTAACTATTGGCCGATAAGAATAAATGCAGTCAGATATTTTATATGAGTTTCAGAGAGTATAAACTTCTGCTTATTACGTTTAACATAGTTATGTCGTTCTGATGTGTTTTATTTCTAAATATTATTATCCAATAATATGTAAGTTCTGATGCCAACCCACTAGTAATACTTTTTTGGGCTCAGTTTAACACCATTGAAAACATTATATAGACTATCATGATAAGAATAACTAGGAAATATTTATTAATCTAAACGTTTCACTTTTATTAAAACTTAAAATGATAAATAATAAAAAATGAAGTCTTAATTTTTCTTTATCGATTTCTCCCTATACAAGGCAGTAAAGTCACTAAAACACAAGAGGCCTCTTGTTGTGGAAGCATAAGAAACAGGAACATTACCATTGAGTGAGAACAAAGTAAGAGTATTCAGTAGCACAGTAGATAGTGATTGACATCGCATTTAGATTTTTGAAGATTAAATTTGCTGGGAAGCATGGAACCGGAAGGGATTTCCACAAGCGAGAAGTGGGAGAAAAGAAACTGTTACCATATAAATGATGGTTACATCTAGCCAACTCAACTAGGAACTGATGAAACTGCTCCGCTTGTTCTGTATTGCGCTTAAATTCATAAAGTCTAGTTAACATATAAAAGTTATCGTCCGGAGAATTCCGCTGAAATTATTAACAGAAAAAACATTGGTATAACTATTACGATGGTTGGGACGTTTGAGACGTGTTAGATTGATAAACCTTTCTTATTTATTATTTATCTTATCAGTCTCGGAATCCGATCTATATTTGATATGTATTTCATCCCATAGATTATTATATAATGCATACTTTTTTCAGTAGATGAAAACAGTGAATATGTTGGTATACCTTTTTTATGATTACAGCTAAGATAAACTATATAATCGAAAATTATGTCTGAGTTTACCTAATCTATTTATTAAATGTTAATTCATTCACCTACACGTAGCCAAATCTAAATAATGCATGAATGTTTACATTATGCTAAAAAATATATTTAACGTTAATTTTAGAAAAAGCCTTGAGCTGTTTGGGGAATCCCCGTAAAAACGAAAACAGTTGTGCAAAACTTTAATTTTGAAATTAATAAAAAGTGGTAGAAAAAGATTATATTCGCTGGTGGGAAACGTCGCTTCATTCTTTGTCGATTATATTCTAAAAGAGGTAATGAAAAATATGATATTCTCACTAAATTCAGGGACGCATATTTACGCACTTTTTTTTCTGCCTGTCTCTCCTCAACTTACTCATTTTTTATATTTTTTAAAATATCTTCTTTTTTTTTTGTAAATTTTTTAACACTGAATAATTAAAGTGTTATCTTGCTTATTAGCCTTTAGGTTCAGGTAATTATCGAGATTCGTTCAATTTCTAAATTCACTTTTTTTTTTTTCCTTTTTACAAAACAAATTTAGTTGGGTTTCACATCTCATTATTATAAATACATTTCTACAATTTACGCAGGAGGTGAATTTTTCCCACAACTTCTGCTAATTTTAACTAAATTATTTTTTTTATATCTAATAATTTCAGTTTTCCATGGGTTTAGAAATTTCTTTGTGATAAAGTAGCACTTAATTTCTAAAAAGGAAATCAATACACAGATTAATATGGATCCCGTTTGTCTGGAAATGTGGAAAAATTTAACAAAAACAACAGTAATTGGAGCCAATGTGTGAATCCGGCAGAAAACAAAAACAAAGGGTGAACTTGTTTCCTTGAACGAATTTAATTGTTGTATAAAAATATTAAAGGCCACTTGTGAGCTAATCATTTACTGAATTGATTTAAATCAGTTATTTCATCCCTACAGCTAAAAACCACTTTTCTTAGCCATTCCTAATTATTTCATTCGTGATATCAATTTTGCTTCCAAATAAGATGGGAAGATACATAGAGAGGCAGAGTAAAATGCATGTCTGTATTAGGAATGGAAAGCTAGAGGCAGAAGAAATCTGGCTCAACTGAAGGATGCTGAGAATACCATAGAGCGAGAGTGTTGTCAACGAATAAATACAAAAGAAAATGGGATCAAAATGAAAGCTTTGCATCTAGAATTAGAAAGAGACAATTGAAATTTCTTGAAAACATAATGAGGAAAGATGACTTTCAGAAAATGAAAATCACAGGGCATATCCAGTGAAAGAGGAACGGAAGAACGATGTGGCCTACCGACATGACAAGCTCTTGTGAACGAATCCCTCACCGTGGACTGGAATCTTGGCAAAATGGTAAACGTTACTGAGAGATACAAATGATAGGACGCTGAGGATGGCTATGCTCACACACTTTCTGAATAGACACGGTATATAGCATGAAATTAAATTCTTATGTTTACTTTATGTATATTATCAAAGAGAGAGTAAATAATGTTTCGGCTGTTCAGTCACCTTTCCGAAATCTGTCCAAGTATATTTCTTATGAGAAAATGTTATAAAAATAATTTGCCATTAATAAACTGATGTAACAATGCTTTCATCATATATTTATATGATAAATATATAATTAAGTTTTAGATTAAAATATTTGATTTCCTTGAAATTGTTATGGTCCGATACCTTGTACAACAGTGATAGTCCAAGGTAGAACCAATAAAGAATTACTCGAAGGCGGATCTGGAATAATACAGATATATTACAAACAGGACTATATACAGAAAAGTAGAAATAGTTAGTACGAACAATCAGGTATAGTAATAATTGTCTGAACGCGACTGCCTCTTACTCGACTGACTGACTGACTCGCTCTGACTGACTGACAGACGCCTGACGGACTTCACTCCAGACTTCAGACTGAACTCAAACTTCAGACGGAACTCTAGCTTTCAGACGGAATTCCCTGCTTCCTCTTGAGCGGCAGTATTTCGTACGTAAGGAATAGTCAATCATGTTATCATGGGTAAGTTCCCATAACACCCCACCTTCTGAAAATTTTGCGTAGCATGTTTATTTTAATATCTTTTTTCTTTGGCTCTATTTCCAAAGGTTCAGTAAAATTTACTTTTCTAGACGGTTTTCTTGGTTCTGGCATTATTTGCGGTCTTGTTATATCAAATGTGTCGAAAATCGTCTCCAATACCTCTTCTTGAGGTGGACCGTTAGCATCCTGTAACGGTCTCTACCTTATGTAGTTTACGTGTCTTATGTGGGAGAATTTGAACTATGTACATCATATTGCCAATTTCTTTCTCAATTATCCCTTATTCCTGGGATGAATTTTCTTTTTGGTATGTAGGACTGTGTTACTTGTTTTGTTTTACTTGGTAGTAATTTATCGAACGCTGATCGGATTTTCCTAGCAAACATGATATCTGCTGGTGATAATGCTGATGGTGTCGCATTATTTGGCGTTATTCTATATACCTGTACAAACTGCTGTAATGCTTTCTCCGTAGGCACATCGTACGCTTTTCGTAATGCTCTTTTGAGAGTATCCACAAATCGCTCCGCTTGTTCATTTGATCTTGGATTGTGAGGCGGGGATTTTATATGTTTTACTTGATAGATTTCGCAAAACTCTTGGAAATCTGCTGACGTGAATTGCGTTCCGTTATCTGTTACTAAACAGTCCACTACGCCAAACCGAGCGAATAGCTCGTGGATGAAATTTATGGTTGTTTCTGTAGTAGAATGTGTGCACCGAAACACCTCCGGCTATTTACTGTAGCTATCAACTATGATTAAATAGTAGAACCCATCAATTGGTCCTGAATAATCTGCGTGTATTCTTGACCATGGACGATCAGTTTCAGGCCAAGTCTTATGTATGATTGGCGGTGTTTTAGCTGCTAAATTACACCCCTTGCACATTTCCACCATTTGAGAGATATCCTGGTCCATGTTCTTCCAATATACATAGCTTCGCATTAGCGACTTCATTCTATTTTTACCCGGGTGTCCTCTGTGGAAATTTTTGGGGATTACAACCCTTTCGTTGTAAAGTAGAAATTTTCTCTATGTTTGTAGATTTATGATATTTAACTCTGAACCAGAATCCAGCTGTAACCTAACTTTTCTGTTTTGCATTTCAACTTGTACATACTTTCTTATATTAGTCTCATCTGTTTGGTCGGTCCTCGTAATTCTTATGCTGCTTTCTTTTCTATACCAACAGTGAGAACTTTTGTGATCAATTTTTTTACATGATAGACAAGTTTTAGCACGATATGTACAGTCTTTAACCCAATGCTAAGACCCACAACGATAGCATAGACTTGGTGGTAGTTTATTTTTTTATGTTGATTATAATTAGAAAATTGTGTTTTACCTGTTCTTGAGGCGGTAAAATCAGTACGGTTTGTTTGTGAGGAGGGAAGATTTGTTTGCTTTGTTTTTGAGCAGGTGAAATTTGTTTGTCTTCGTACTTTGCGTATGTATGCTATGCCAGCTTGTTCTATGTCTTTAGAGTCTTTTTTACGCTGACGCATCTCTGGCAGTCTTTGGCTAGTTTTTGAAGTGTCAGATCTTGTTCATTTTCCAATTTAGTAAGTATTCTACGTCTCATTTCTGGGTCTTTGGTTGAAACCAGACTTTGGAAGTAAATTAAGCATTTGAAGTTGTCAACGCTGAGTTCCGATAATTTGAAGTCGTCACAATGTTTATTAACAATGGATGCAAAAGTTACGTAATCCTCGCTATCCTTCTTTGTAACGTTCATGCATTTCCATCTTTTATGAAATAGTGAAGTATTATGGCTGAAAAGTTCCGTTAGCAATTTTATAGATTCTTTGAATGTTAACTCGCTTGTTTTTCTGGGAAGGATATAATCAACGAATTTGGTATATTCGCCTGCGCCTACTTTTCTTAATAAAAGGCGTACTTTACGTGCGTCTGACCAATCGTTGCAGTCAAAATCATATAGATCTTCATACCTTCGAAAGTTATTTGCAAAAGTTTTATCTTCGTCGGGTGCGTACTTGAAATCTTCGATATTACTCCAAATAGCGTCTTGAGACAAAACTGATTCGTTCTCGAGTTTTTGCTCCATATTTGTCATTGCACGTATCAATAATTTTTGCATTTCTAGATGCTTTTGTTCGTACTTTTGTTGTTGTTCAAACATTTCCAGATATTTTTGTTCGTACCCTTGTTGTTGTTCAAACTGGATTTTGATAAGTTCCATAATGGTTGACTTAAGATCTTCCATGTTAACACATTTTTTTTTTTTTTTTTTTTTTAGAATTTAATCGTCGTCCACTGTTACATACGACGGATAGCAAAAAAAAAATCTCTTCCGAGTAGGGAGTTTATTTTTCTGTAAGGGTTTTCCAGATCGCCATGTGTGACGTATAGCAAAAAAAATAAGTCCTCCGTGTATAGAGTTCGTATTTCCTTTTTAGGGGTTTCTTCGTCGTCACTTGTTATGTTGACGAGAGATGATTTTGTTGTTTGTTCTTCACATGAGAGTTCAAATCTTCGTCGCCACTGTTATGCTGTGGTGAGCAATTTTTTTTTCTTCCACCGAATGAGTTCGAATCGTTTTCGCCCCTCTTATCGTCCGATTCCTTGTACCACGGTGATAGTCCAAGGTAGAACCAATAAAGAAGAACTCGAAGGCGGACATGGATTAACACAGATATATTACAAAGAGGAATATATACAGAAAAGTAGAAATTGTTAGTACGAATAATCAGGTTTAGTAGTAATTGTCTGAACGCGATTCTGTTTGGACTGCCTCTTACTCGACTGACTGACTCGCTCTGACTGACAGACACCTGACGGACTTCACTCCAGACTTCAAACTGAACTCTTGCCTTCAGACTGAACGGTATTTAGTTACCCCCACCACGAGAGCATCATGTGGCACCATGCCGGTTTAACGTGTGATCTCCGAGCCCGAAAGCTCGGCCAAAAATATGGCCTTTGAACCCATATAAATGGGTTCAGGGTCGGTTTACCTCCCCGAAAGAGACTACGTCCTTCGGCGTAGCCTCGATTGGGTTCCTCCCAGTCCGATGGCAGAGAGTTCAGCCGATCAGCCGGTCGCCCGACTTCAGATTGAACGGTATTTAGTCACCACCCGCTGGGGCATCACGTGGCACAAGGCCGGTTTATCGTTGGTTATCCTAGTCCGTGGGCTCGGTCAAAAATATGCCCTTTGAACCCGTATAAACGGTTTCAGTGTCGGTTTCCGCCCTTCGGCGAAGCCTCGATCGAGTTCCTCCCCACCCGGAGGCATAGAGTTCAGCCGGTCAGCCTGTCGCCCGACTTCAGGCTGAACGGTATTTAGTCACCCACCTCCGAGGGCATCATGTAGTACAAAGCTGGTTTAACGTGTGATCTCCAAGCCCGTGGGCTCGGCCTAAAATATGACCTTTGAACCCGTCTACACGGGTTCAGGGTCGGTTTACCTCCTCGAAATAGACTCCGCTCTTTGGCGTTGCCTCGTTCGTGTTCCTCCCCGTCAGAAGGCAGAGAGTTCAGCCGATCAGCCGGTCGCCCGACTTCGGACTGACATCCCTGCTTCCTCTTGAGGCGCAGTATTTATTACGTATGGAATAGTCCATTATGTTATTATGGGTAAGTTCCCCAAACAGAAATTATATCCAATAATTCATTTGAGAGTTTGGGATTGTATTCAGCAGTTCGAAATATGTTCATGATTTTGTGAATGGAAATATATACTACTGCTGCAATCATCATTATTTTCAGATATAAATACATTGCCATGTGAATTAACACAAATATAATTTCCAACAGAAACAAGAAAATTTAATTACACTAGGCCGTAAATATGCAGGGTTATTAAAAAAGAATGAACCGATTTCATGACGAATTGCTTCAATTTTCAAGCAGCCTCATGGAATGAGTTAAAAGCCATTTGAACGTGTTTTCTAACTTTCTAATTTCTGAATGTTTAAGACATGTACCTATTAAGTGCATTTATACATGTTTAAGAATGTACCTATTAAGTGCTAGAAATTACAATGTAACAGTTCCTAAATCAAGTAGATTACAAGTGAAATGTCACAATAGGCCTAGTTTAAATGGTATTTATAATGAAAATCTAAGAAATTATGCAAAAGAGTAATTGAAACGTATTTCATAAACGTTCATATTTATGGCAAATTCCATGCTATTCGATGGTGGCATGGATGAATCTGATTTTATTTGAACATTATGAAATTAGTGTTGGTCTTTGTGGGTGGATTATAATTGCTAAAATAGTGGAGCCTTGTCTAGTTGCAGATGGTTTTAAAATAATAAGTCTGATATGCATTAATCTTTTGAAGGGACACGTTGTACCATACGCTTCAAAAAGAAGGATTTTAAACAATATTCAATCATATTTGACGAATAAAACTAATTAATTCGTTAAAATTAAGTTTCAAGTAAACTCACATGTTATAATGGCTGTCATGTTATATCTAACATAACCCAGACTAAAAAAAAATTGCTGAGTATTCATTTGAGGATATTGTATAATGCCATAATTAAAATTGCCTGAGAAATTGAACATCGGGAAGCTATTCTGGTTGGTTAGCCAAGTGTTGCTACTAAAGGATTTATAGAGCCTACAAAGACAGGAGTTGAACGATAAAATTCTTCGGAAAATGCTGCATACACATCACATTGCCATTGTCTTTATAGTATTGTCATTATTAAAATTAAACTGTTTACATTTAAAAAAATATTTGTCCTTGCATTTACACTATTTACATTGTTCGGACTGATTTCCTCATCTTTAATGCTATATTCACGACGTTTAGGCCGTTTTGTTTTCCGGCCTTATTCAGGTGATATTTGTTTGAACTTCGTACCGTTCACTTCATTTAGTACACGGTGGGTGGATTTTTGTAAACTAATGTCACGTGTCATGTCTTTCTGCCTCGCTGTTTCAGTTAATTTTCCAAGTTTTTTGCCCTTTCTGCTATTATCACGTATCGAGTTTACATCACGCTGGGTCAAGTCATTTTCCGATCAACCACTATTTTATTCATTTGGGTCATGTGTCCTCGGGGCAACAGTCGGATCAGTGTAAATAATAGAAATAATTACAATAACTCATCACATGTGTATAGAGAGATCGTGTCCTTTTATATTTTGAACTCTTCCTTTAATTTCATTGTTAATTTACAAGCTCTATATAAAGGACCCTGAAATTTAATAGTAAATTAATTATTTACAGGCGTTCATATATATATATATATATATATATATATATATATATATAATGGACTATCCTCTAGTTTTCGATGTATGAGTGTCATTTCAGTTCAGTTTTCAATTCTTTACCTGTCCCCGTTGCCTTATCTCTCTCGCCAATGGTCTTGTGGCTCAGGTTGAATAGCAAACAAGGAACACAGAACTGAACTACAGACTATCCACCCAAAAGTTTTGTTTAGAGTGGTAAAGGCTTGTGTAGAACGAGCACCAGTTATTCGAACTGGTGATAACAAAAAGTTGGTGCCAATATTAGCCATGAACACAATGAACAACATCCCTAAGTTTTTGTCATCACGAAGTTATACCTTTCAGCTACTAGCAGTGCACAGAAAATGCATCACATTTCAATAGTAATTTCGCGTGATTTATTCCGCCTGCTGAGATTGGCGTGTGGATATATATATATATATATATATATATATATATATATATATATATATATATATATATATATATATATATATATTGTAGGATGAAAAACACAGGTTTCCCATTTTCTTGTCTTCAGAGGCAGTAGATTGTCATTTGAATATCTTTGATTTAACACTAGAATATTTGGTACTGGTTCTCGGCAATGCTAAAACTCATGGTGTCATCACAAAATACAGTGTTTTCATGGACAGAAGATTTTTCTCATCCTACTCTAATGGAATTGGTTTCAAAATCATTGACAATATATATATATATATATATATATATATATATATATATATATATATATATATATATATATATATATAATCCCTGGTAAAAATCACTGTAACACACGCTATGGGAACATGTCCTACAATTGAAGTTCCTGTCATTATTAAACGGAACACATTTCAGATAACTCACTACTTCTGACGTTGAAAGTAGAGTAGCCACACATATGTACACGAATGACAAATGTAACCTAATCTACAAGGCAACACAGCGCATAAAGCGCGATACATGGATATTCTTAATGTTCTAAATATTTAAGTTTTAAATAGAATTTCCTGATTACTCTGCAGGTTTTTCTTCATTTAGCATTATTCTTACAAAATTCAAGTAAAACAGTAATTTTTATTCCCTTTCTTTTGTTAAGAGATTTCTCTTTATGTATTCTTATTATGATTATGTTGCTTCCTTTAGGTTGCATGACCTTTACACCATGTCAATACCTCATATATAATGGACTATTCTGTTTAGATCGCGTGGAACGATGGAAAAGACATATCAGATAAGCAAAATTTCTTTAGTGTGGATATGAAAGAAAGAAAGTAAGAAAGATAAAAGTTAATACCTCATGAGCAATAAACTATTCGGTTTTGATCACGTAGAAAGAAGGAAAAGGATTATTAGTTATGCTACCTGTTTTCAGCGCTAAAATGAAACTAAAGAAAAAAAGATAAAATTAAGATGGGAATATAAGAGTGTGTATCGTCTCTTTCATTAAAATAGATTTCTCAATCTGAAATATTTTCATTTGTACCCCCTGACTACTTAAAATTCCTACCACCATTCATATATTGATTTTTATTGGAATATTTTATTCGTTTGATGAGCTGAATTATTTAGCAATGTGAGAGGGGAATTTCTATAGATATTTTTTCGTAAAACTAGCGATAATCTTAATCAATCATCAATTTAAGAATAAAAATATATCAGAATATTCAAATAGGAAAACTGTGAACTGTTCTAGTTAGTAATAATATATAGTAATTAATCAAGTCTTAAAAGAATCCTCAGCAGAAAGCACTGGACAGCCGTTTTGTCATATTTAGGACTCTTCAAAAGTGCACATTAATTACCGAGAATCGAACCCGGACCGTTACGATACAAAGCAAGTGTCATATCATTGCACCTACGATCATCAGTGAAGAAGAAGAAATTGATCGTAACCCTCTTCCACTGTGTTCAAAATCTCACCCGCCTACTACCTACACCGATAAGAATAAAGCAACCTAATTTTTGAATCTAAGTTTATTTTGTCAAGAAGTTCCGCACAGCGGGAAATCAACCGGAGACCAGATTTTACTAATAATAGCATCTACACAAGATACAAGGACAACTACAAGATACAAGGACAACTGTTGGTGAATATTCTCTGTTTATTTCTCGCACCGCCGAAGGTGAACAGAAACATGCTCGAAAATTCCGGATTTAAAATCTTAACTTGCGTTTTATTTTTGCTTTGGGGTTAATAATTAATATCTTATAAATATCTTTCGTATTGATTACATTGGTATCTTTTCGTTTGCCCTTGTTTTATGGACCAACCAATATATATATATATATATATATATATAATGTTAATGGTCAATGTTGAATCAGACCAGGAAACAGTAATATATAGATATATATATATATATATATATATAGATATATAGATATATATATATATTGTCTTGCACACTTTTTTCTTTATTTTTACATTCAGAATGCTTTAAAAATTCCATTTACAAGACAATTGTTTATAATAAAATGCTATTCAATCGGTAGACTCATAACGATTGAAAACAATGTTTTTGTTTGAGTTTGACCAATTCGTAAAAAAAAAAAAAAATAATAATAATTAAGACATACGTGTCCGTCAACCTTAAACAATAATCTTTATCAATTTTATTTTTCAGTGTTTATGATTGACGATACTTTATCTATCTCTTAATGTTACATGCCCGGGCAACGCCGGGCGCTACTGCTAGAATTAAATAATCATATATACGGAAGAGCACGTCAACAATTTCCAAATTAAGAGTTGGCGTGAGTACAAACCCCAGATTATTCAAGTATATATATATATTCAGAGAAAAAGATAAATGAAAAGAAAGTTGCATATAAGCGCTCACAAGTTGTATATTCATATTTGTATTTCAAATGATCACTAACATATAGTAACCGCTTAATACACACCGGAAAATCTCGCATTAATAATATAATTTTAAAGAAAAATCAGGTAGCAGACATACATTTATATATATATATATAAGTGTATATAAATTTTAGGTTAATAAAAAAACGGTATTATCTGCTTTGAAATATCCCGATCAGTGCTAAGACGTTCAAATTCATGCTATATTAATGTAATGGTGACAGATAATCGGATAATATTCACTGGCCATATCTTGTCTAGGCTGCAAAAAAACAAGCGTCCCTGTTAAAATTTTGTGGCGTACTACAGTGAAAGAAAAATCGAGAGGGAAAGAAATGAAACTTCAACTGTCTGCTGGCTCCGAGATTTTAAAAAAATCCTCTTCGAAGGTAATTCAAAAATTATCTGTACTTTCATCATAAAATAACTTTAGGTTTCTTACATTACCTTCTGATCATGCGTGCTTATAAGTGGTACAACCGCGATCACGTGATCGAAGTTTGAGTTTGATTGCCCCATTTTTTTTTTTTTTGCTGATGTTACAGTATGAACATAGGCACTCCGCTATCAGTGTGCACCTAGTAGAAACAAGGTAATACGAATCTGCAGAGAACATGCTATCTGATCGATGATAACACACCTTTTCACCATTTCCATCTTTCGTGTTTGCTGAATCTTCTCGTTAATGGCAGAGGTTGACGATCTTCCTGTAACTCCTTCGCCTGTCTTGCTTGTTCGGCGACATTTAATCTTCTCGGCCACTCATGCACACTTCTACGCGGTAGTGCTCTGTCTCCGTATTATGCTATAAAAGCCTCCGATGGCTTTCAAACCATAAAGACATATTTTCCGGCTAGAGAAATTAGATCATTACTCTTTGGTGCACACTGCTAACAGAGCGGCTATTTTTACACTGTAACAGCATCAGATAAAAAAAACAAAAAATAAAACAGTTTTCGAACATGTTACCAAAATATTAGTGGCTAAACCATGCAGGTATAGAATGCAGTGTAAAAAAAAACGAAATAAACTTTATGGCAAAAAGTGCTCATAATGTTTTACTTACCATCGAAAGTGGTAGGAAATTGGGTCCCATTGTTTTCCGACGTATTGCGAGTGTATTGAAGTATAAACATAGGATATTAGTTTAATTAAAGCTCATCATTCAACAAATTGCAGGTGAGCGTTAATCGATTAAGCATTTAGTTTTAGTTGTTTATTTGAACGCACTTACACAATTGTTTAGGGACAGTTGTTTCGCATTAATTCTGAAGCATTTAAAAATGCATTAACCTCTGCATTCATTACATGGAACCACATAAGATCAACACAAATATCTGCACACGCTATGCCCACACGCTTATAAGTTTGTTTATACGTAGTAAATACACAACAACATGTAGATAAGCGTATAAATACATTGGCTCTTATTGACTTGGAGGAAGAATCAATATTTTCTTCAAAGAATGACAGTAATGTAAATTTCCTTTTTCCCAAATCCTGGTTTACATGATATCGGCCACCATCGTTTGTATAGGCGTCATCCTGTTGGGCGCCACTTGCATTCCTTTCTTGCTGTTTACATTGGCAAACATGCGATTTGCTGCAGTACAACTTCCCGAAACAATGATTTTCTATCGATAAATATTTGGTGCACGCTTGCACACTTTTCACAAGAACTGCCTTACCAATGCGGCCCAGTGGTAAAGACTACGTCCTCAGGCTGCCTGAGTTTTAAGCAGTGAAATGTCAAAATAGTTATGGGGAAGATTTATGCGAATGGATGCAGAAAAGTTCTCAGCCAAAACCGCCGATCAGATTTGGAACAAATGACCAACTATCAGATATTTTATTTATTTTAATTGAAGATATTTATTCCTAGACGGATAAATTTCGACTAAGTATACTCACGAATAATAATATTTCATATGCACACACAGACACACACACGCGCGTATCTATATCTACATATGCATATATCTGAAGAAATATAATTTTAAGGTTGGCTATATTTATGGGATAAAGTATCCAATTTCAGATATAGATCGTATGTAAATATAAAGATGAACAGTGAAGTCAACACTCAGAAGCGACTGGCTGTTTCATGCTAGACACAATCGTCAGGCTGTCTGAGGATTGCGTTTAGCATGAAACAATCTATTGCATCTGAGACTTGACTTCAATGTTCACTCATATATATATATATATATATATATATATATATATATATATATATATATGAATCAAGATAAAATGTAAAATTATATTTACAGGCACGTTTCGTCCCCTAATGGACTTTATCAAGCAAAAAGTAGTTACATACAAAAGTTAAACTTTTGTTAGCTTATCATTTTTTTTAAATTTGAGACACATAAATATACATCAGGTTAACTGAAATATCTATGTAAATTAGTGAGTCTGCTAAGGGAACGCTAGCGAAGGTAGATTTGAAGAAGTTCTTGGCAAGTCTGAAGTATTATTTTCTCAATTAATAAAATATATGCCGACCACCGCTGAGAATGTAAGCCATGGCCATGATAAAGCCCGACTGATTGTACTTGCATATGAAACCGTAAATTCGCGTATCGTTTCTAAGTCGTTCCTTCGGCAGCAGAATCGTTATCAGAGGACCAGATTATGATAATCTAGGACCGATATTTATATAACCAGATCTGATAAAGAATCTGGTGTTGTGATTCTGAATCATTCTTCTTACATAGATAAAATGTCGACTATATTAGAAGGCACTAGAAAATTTCCGAAATTAGGTGACACATCATTAGGTAACACACCGCAAAAACGGAAGTTAAATTTCAAAAGAGACTACATGAATTTCATAAAAGAATTTTCCTTTTGAAACAGTTTTGATAGAATTCGACGTGTTCGCTTACAGCGTCATAGGATGTATGGTTTGTCGAAAGTGCATAAAATGAATATTTCACCTCGGCCCATTTTGTCTATGGCGGGCTCTGCCTAGTATTAGTTGGTTGCAGTTCTTGATCTTGTTTTCCAGATTTATTCTGAGTATTTTATTGTAGACTAGTTCAAGTTTGCATCTGATATACGTAAATTTAAACGTAATTTTGACAATAATTTTCTCGTGTCTTTTGATATTTGTGCTGATTATTTGTATCTTAGCCGCTTACCGTCTCCATCTTTTCCTGAGAATAGCTTTGTCGAGCGGATGGAGATGGATACTACGTTTCTCTTTCGGTTTTTATAATAACATGTATCGACAGATTGATTGGGTAAGCGATGGGTATTTGGGACTTCGCAGGCCCAATATTTTAGTAGGGTTTCATTCGAGGAAATTGTTTGATGAGTTCTTTCAACCTATACTGCTATTTCTATTATATTGATGACATCTTTACATCTTTTTCATCCTATAATGGGGCAGACAGTTTTTTTTTCAACATCTAAATAGTCTCCACCGTTCTTGAAAATTTACGATGAAGATGGAGAAAAATAGTGCATTACATTTCCTGAACATGGCGGTTGTGAGAACACCCACTTCTTTTCAGCGTATATAGGATGTCCTTTTAGTTATATTTTAGTAGATACTCTTTTGTTCGTAAGTGTAGCAAAATTAAACTTATCAAAACACATACTCATCGTAAATTGATAATATTTGCAAACTTGATGGAAAACTGAGAATAATTAACAATATCTTTCTCTGCAACGGCTATGTGTCATAATAACTAATATTAGACTTAAAATTTCTAGGTTTAATGAAATTAAAATATTTGATCCACTCAAGTGTCGTGTCTCCATGAGATTACCTTGGACTGGCTCTTGTAGTCGAACAGGCGCTGATAAGATCTCTTCAGTTGTCATACACAGCTTCAATTCCGTAATACTACGAAATATCATTGCTACGAGTGTTTTCCCATGTGTCCGTAAGGATGTCTTGACTGCTAATCAACAAACTCATGCCGAACTCATGGAAATTATTATCTTTTTCGCCAATAGCTATCCGGAAGGTATCATCAAAACAGACATTAGATTAAAATTTCAAAGTTTAATGAAATTAAAACATTTGTTCCGCCTTCATGAAATTACCTTGGACTGGCTCTTGTAGTCAATCGTGCGTGGATAAGATCTCCTCAGCTTCCATGCACTGCTTCAATTCCGCAGTAGTACGGAACCTCTTTGCTACTAGAACTGCTTCCCAATCTTCCACTAGTTTCTGCCTTGTTCTGGGCAACTTTAAGTTTTTTTTCTTTCTATTCCCCTTTTATCTTTTAATTCTATTGCAAAGTGATTTGTTTCCTTTCAACAGTTTTCTTAATTCCGACGACTTTCTTCTGAGGATGCGTCAAACGAAAGTTACCTTAAGTTTTTTTTAATTTTAATCGAGATAGTACTTTTGTATCTGAATTTTTGCTGAATAAGATGCTCCCTATTCATGAATACTATTTAGATAGTGTAGCACTAAATATCTTTTAACATATTTTCGACGTCTGTATAGTCACACTATGATTAATAACATCATTAGTACTATCCGTTTGAGAGGTAATTTACGGCCCCTTCAATTCCTGAAGTCGTATTTCTAGAATCATGCTATCCCTGGGTATATTTCTAGACGCATCTCTAGGATTAAGTGACATAATCCGGTTAATCTCTTCTGAAACTTATCTTCATCAAACGAAGTATCACCTAATTTCTGAACTTTACTAGTGTCGTAAAATTGTTTCGACGTTTAATTTATATAATCAGAATAATTCAGAATCGCCTCATCAGATCCTTTATCAAGCCTGGTTATATACATATCGGTCCTAGATTTTAACAATGTGACTGTCTGACAGTAATTCTGCTTTCAAAGGAACGTCTTAGAATCGATAGGCGAATTTACAAAATCATATGCAAGATCATTCAGACAGGCTATATGATGAATTATATTTCCAACAGAAGTCGGCACATATTTTAGCAATTGAGAAAACAATACTTCAGATTCACTAAATCTTCGATTATATCGAACATCTTATTGGGGGATACTAAAGTCTAAACGGCGAGACCAGCTTATCGGTATCGGACAAACTACAATCAGATAAAATAATAACATATTATCTGATGTAAAAAATACACCAAACATTATTTTAATCATAAAATTCTGTCAGAAAGTGATGTGTCATGCGTGACACACGCTTAGACGATCATATATCTTTCGATACATGACTGACGAGTCAGATTTTTCCGGAATAGGTTGCCTTTTCTTTCTGCGGTAGACAAGTTGCTATCCAATTCTATAGAACCCGGTCTGTCCTGCTATTTACCAATAACTGGGGTGGGGGAAGAAAGAAGAGGATTCATACCTTTCCCAAGGGTATTAGTACGTAAGTGAATGCAATTGATTCGAATGGAATTCGAACTCGGCTTTCCGATTCTTCAGTCCAATTCGCTATCCATTACTTCACTGTGTCTCCGTCCTGTTATTAAAGACATTATCACAATTGGACAGACATTTCGACAACGAAATTAAATCGAGAAAATATAATGTATACCATACAATTCCACACAGTGATTGGTTTTGGATACTTCCAGAAATGACCATGTCGGAGTAATCCAAGATTCGTCTCTAAGAAAGGCTCTTTCAACATTAACCAAATTATGGTACCTTGTATATTGTAAGATTCTTTGCGAGATAATGATTTATTTATATTAATCCTAATAATTAAACAATATCCGGTGTGGAAATGCTGGATTCATACCTTTTCCTAAGGATATTTGTGCGTAAATGGATATAACGAATATGATTGGAATTGAAACACGGCTCTCAGTTTTGTATTACTTAATCGATATTCATTAAACACGATGAACTTTATCAAGTCAACAGTACGTTCCAATATACGTATATCAGACGCAAACTTGAACTAGTCTAGAATAAAATACTCAGGATAAATCTGGAAAACAAGATCAAGAACTTCAACCAATCACTTAGAAAACTCATGCTAGCCAGAGCCAACCACAAACAAAATGGGCTGAAGTGGAACATTCATTTTATGAAATGTCGGCAAACCATACATCCTAAGACGCTGGAAGCCGACACGTCGGATTCTGTCATACACCTGTTTTGAAAGGATATTCTTTTATGAAATACATGTAATTTCTTCTTAAATTTAACTTCCGTTGTTATGGTGTAATCTAATTTGTTATCTAATGTGCTATCTCATTTCTGACATTTTCTCGTGTCTTCTGATATAGTCGACATTTTATGTATATAAGAAGATTAATTCAGAATCACAACACCAGATCTTTTATCAGATCTGGTTATATAAATATCGGTCCTAGATTTTAACAATCTGGCCATCTGATAATGATTCTGCTTCCGAACGAATGACTTAATATCGATAGGCGAATTTGCAAAGTCATATGCAAGTACAGCAACACACCCAAGTTTACAGTACCTTGCATTCCTAAGCTTTTAACCATCGATATACTAACCAAGCTCGACGTTGCTTAACTTTAGTCATCTTTGGTGAACCAGTGTTTTAACGTGATATTCCGGAAAGGCAGAATGTATGTATGTATGTATGCGTGTGTGCATATGTTTGAGCAGATAGATTGATGTCGATATATAGATAATACAGATGGACAACTGAACGGACAGCGAGGATGATATATGCTTACATCTATATACATACTTTTTATGTACGTATACGTGTGCATGTATGCATTTACAATGTTATGTGAGAGTGTTTCGTTATAGATATTTAAAATTATGTATCAGTATGCGTTCTTGCGTCTTATGATTGGCCAATCGACGTATACACACTGTTCTATGGAAACGCAGGAAAATGATTCACTAATGGATCGCTATTCAGTTGGTGTCAAAAAGAAATGGCGCTTCATCCATTCGAGGTCAGTCCGAGAATGTTTCCAATAAATGCTTTTACTTCATTGGACCAATAACGGGTTCTACAATTACATCGTCACACAATTTTCTGTTCCTATTTCCGGTTAGCCCACTACTAAAACTGCCATTATCTGGAGGTTTTTCGAAAATGCCCTTCACGATTTTGAGAAGAAAGCAATTTCTTACTGTTAAAACCCTTTATATTTACTAATGTTCGACTACCAGGGGAATAGAATAGATTGGCCTCCTTTGATACTCTAACCTTACATATTATCCAGTTATTAAGAACTTCCCTGTACAGAACTTAAGCTGACGCATAGCTAAAATTAACTGATCAATTTCTCCCAAGAAGTCTACTTAAAGATTACGTTTTTGGTGAGTATATATTAATAAATACTGTAGTATGGAACAAAATCTGATTTATATGGCATCTCTCATCCCTTAAAATTGAAATATCTTTGCAAAAAAGGTGATTTCACAGTGACGAATATTTAACATATATGTTCAGTATCTGGGAACAAGCTTTTAAACTACTGAAGTAGAAAACGCTTCATAATCCGTGAGATGAATTCTCTATGTAGAATTGTATCATAGGCGTTCTTCCTGCCAATAAATCATATTTACAATGTTACAGAAAGCAGTCCGACAAAAAGAAACCGCGGTACGATTGAGAGCGTATCGCTGAATTCATCCATGCAATGAAAATATATACGATTTCCAAACATCAATTCACGCTGAATATATCCGTGGACCAAACAATGTTTACTAAAATTATTGACTTGAACAGTTATTCTGAACTAGAAATTTTCAGTACACTCCCTTATATTTGAAATGTATTTCTTTGTCTCATATTATTCTGTTGATAATTAAAGAATCATCAGGAAGTCATGTGTATGCTCATAGCTCTCAGGGAAATGAACCTGTCATTTCTCTGTTCAAAATGCCATCTTTAAACATATAAAGCAAATTGAATGTACCTCTTATATTTTACTGCATATTTGGATAGATAATACAATAATTATTTGTCAAATAAATTTAAAAGAAAAACTATTTTAAATCTTGTAGAACTTTTATATTAGAGAAAACCAACTCACTATCAATAAAATATGTTTGAAACCGGAAAACACGTTATAACTCATCAAACTCTTAACTGATTTTATGTTCATGACGCTAAAATATATTCCAGCCTAATTATCGTCATTCATTTTTGAAGGCGACTAACGATTGTCGAATGTAAATGGCTGAGCAATCATTTTCAAGTATTTCCGTCTGCTAGATTGGTTAGCTAAAGTCTTTTGCAAATTCCTGATCAGGCTACTTTGCATTTATTAAATAACTAGAAAAAGAAACTTTGGCCCATACAGATCGCAAGATTTGAACATGTCTAATGTGTATGAAACTTCGGTTGAGACAAATTGAGCGTTCCGTGCTGACGACTTAACAGTTTCGTTTAATAATTTCATTTGCAACATCAATGATTTTCAAGTCCGTCTCAACACAATATGGTAAATCAATGTTGAGATTCGAACCCAAATCTCATGGTGGAAACAAATGAATCATTCACGTGTTCGGATGAATGAATATACTTGGAATATAACATAATTTCAACAAGGACCTTAACTAGTGCCCGTTTGACATAAAACACCACAACAGAAGAGACTCGACAAAATGCTTTACTCGAATTCTCTGTCTTTCTCATACTCTGTAATTCCCAGTAAACCCTTGAGTTTAGTGGCACTATTGCCGCCTAGCTGAGGGTGAATTGATATATATATATATATAGAGAGAGAGAGAGATTGGTTCATTGGTACAAGCGATAAAAGAAATTGTTCATTTATCAAAGTTGATATCGTGGATTTTTACTCATCTGTTTATACGTATTTGTTTACTTTGGCTTTGGGGTTTTCCAGGGCGTACCCAGATGTTTCTGAAGAGGAGCTTGATATTATTATGAACTGCAGTAGATCTGTTTTCACCTATAACAAAGAACAGTGGTTTAAGAACAATTCTGTTGATCAATTTGATATTTTCACAAGGAATTAGATTCTATCGACTCTTCAGACTTTGTTGGTATATTTATCTTATATAATCTTAGTGCCTACGATGATAATATTAGGTTGGTGCAAAAATAATGACGTAATAATGTCATTTTTTGACGTATTTTTTAACGTCAAAAACGACTTTATTACATCATTATTTTTGCACCAACCTAATAACATTGATAACATAGGGTTATATAGAGATGACGGCCTTATGTTAGTGAAAAATTCAACAAAATTAAAGGTGAAAGTATCAAAAGATTAATGCACAGAGAATCTAAAAGTCTTAACATTAAATTTAAGATCAACACTAATTTAAAGAGGTGGATTTCCTTGATATTTCATTAGACCTAACATAAAATCAAATGCTAATCCAATATACATGCAACCAAACATAAAAACAAATGTCAATCCAATATACATCTACTTTAATTCAAACAGGCTTCGATCCGTAATCAAACACATACGCTCTTCTACAGAATCTAGGATTGGCAATATATTTTCCAGTGAAGATGTATTTTACAAGCATAGTAAAGTTTACAATACTGCCTTAAAAATAGCGTCTGTAAACTCACTGAAATCAAATATATATATAGCATAACAGCAATCGTAAGAATAAGAATAGAAAGAGTAACA
>OZ010571.1:107021495-107083995 GCA_963932145.1 Acanthosepion lycidas
CACGATGTCCTGGATGATATATTCTATGTAAGATCGATAGCTAAAAAAGCACTGGTTCCATGGCCAGCACGTTCCTACGACCTCAGTCCTTTTGGGTTTTTATCTGTGTGGTCCCTTAAAATAATTTGTTTATGCAGAAGACATTAATAAACTAGAGATGCTTGATCAACGTGCCCAGTGGGCCTGTGATACAATTCGACACCGTGTGGGATTATTTGAAAGTGTCCGTTAGTCAATGATTTGACAGATGCATGCGTGTGCAGAAGCAAACGGAGGACAATTTAAACATTTCTTATCATTTGCTGTGTAGAGATAGAAAGTTAGCCTTTTTCACATATGTGTATATAGAATTTTTTATTTGTTTTCTTGCCAGAAACCCGGCCACCACCAATTTTGTAAAATTATTTTTAAACTGTATCTTGGGTTGTACATTTAAATGTGTCCCCCGTAAAGATTAAACCTAATAACTCACAAAAGAAGGATTTTCGGACAAAATGTTTATATAGATCTTTGTCTTTGTTTTGCCGTGAGGAACATGCCACCAATGTTGGTAAAACGATTTTTGATACAACATATATATATATATATATATATATATATATATATATATATATATATATATATATATATATGTGTGTGTGTGTGTGTGATAAAACCATAGTTTTTAGATTTGCTATGTTTATCGCAAGAATCAGCGGATGTAAATATAAAAGTTAGCACTAAGGTTAATGGCGAGCAATGATTGTTTCATACTTGAACGCGATCTTACTCAAATATTTATATATGCTCTTCAGAAATCTTTGTTCCATTATCCTTTTAATCTGTGTGATTAATTTTCTGGTTTAGTACGTTTTTGTCTGTTGAATTTCCTTGGGCTGTGAAGAAGTCGTCACTTTTTTGACTAATATCAAATTTATCAGTTATTTTCCTTACTTTATGTTGTAGACTTTACCATGAAATCTTCCCATTTTAACGTCAAATGATCCTTCATTCTTTAGACTCGAGAAGAATATAATAGAAAACTAATAAGTATTAAAATAGAGAAAGAAATTGAGTAAATAATAAGCAAATTAACAAACTCCGAATGAACATATATACACAAGTAAATTTAAAAATACTAATCATCAACGGATAATTAAGTAATCAATAAGAAATATTAAGCAATATGTTAACTACCAATATTATAAGATTGCTACAAAAAAAACTCATTCGTGTTCACAATTATTCTTCTCAATAAACTCTAGAATAATTTGAAATATAACGTTTATCCCTACCAAATAACTGTTAATATAATACAATAGACAGCGGTACCTATAATGGACTATTGTCAACTATATATAAAATAGTCAAGCCAACACAAAACACGCATGACCTGTAGATTTCTTTCAATCATAAACAAATTATCGCCGCACGATGTCGAAATATCTACTTATATTGCATTCATTTCAAATATTGAGTCGATCATACACATCGATCGACAATATTTATATATAAGTTATGCTTAGGCAGGCAGTATTCATCCAATCATGTTTTGTAAAATGCAACCGACAAGACCTGACTGTTTAACATTTTATTTATATTTCCAATATTCGAACAAAATTATACATATCAGGGTCTAAATTGTAACTAAACTGCGTAAAGATCATTGCTTGCTCATTGGGTTTTGCACAAATCACCTCCCAATTTATATACAGCTTAAAAATTTGAAAAAAAACCTTCTTCACTGACATCGCAAAAATGAAATAGATAAACCTTAAATATGTGTGTGTGTAAATGTTTTCAGATAGAGTGTATCTGTAGAAGAGACAAAATGACCAAAAAGAGATAGGAAGGATAATTCTCGAGAGTGTCGCCATCGAATATTATCAAATTATATATCTATGCCCGATTTTTTCTCAATCCCACCTTTCCTTAAATAATTATGCACACCACAAACGTACATTGTATACCATAACAATCTTATTACAATGTAAACAATATTTTTTTTAAGAAAATGATTGTATATTCCTCGCTCACTTCACTTTTTATCAGACATTGAATCATGAAATTTTGTATCATTCACATACATTGACTGACCTTTCAATCACCTGTTGAACATGCATGAACCGTCTCAAATCTTTAAGACTTGATAAATCAATTCCATCTTCGCCTTTGTATATAAACATGTTCAACATAATACATTCTACATTGCCTTGATAAAGTTCCTCTGAGGATAAAAACCGCCGGTTCTATGTTTAATCTTCACCTTGTCTCTTCTTATTCAAGGAGAGATCCTCTTGCCAAATCCGATCACCCTATAGTGTCTATAGATATATCGTTCCGCTCTTCTAGTTGTAAAATCCGGCGTCGAATTTTTTGTGTCAAACACGGAAATATCTTAATCATCTACTTGGTTTCCTTTTGTGTGTTCCGTAGCTACAGCCAACAGGAAAAATTTATTAAGCTTATACCGAGCCACGGGTCCGATTGTACCAAATGTCACCTCCTCACCGCTCGTACTGGGTGTTAGCGTGGCCTAAATGAATAGGAACTTTGCCTAATCAAAGTTCTGTTCTAAAATTTAAATATGTATCTGCAAGGATGTGCTGAACAAAATCCGATACTCAGTCCATATTCCCTTCAATCAATTTCAAGTGTTGACAACTGCTACCAATATATAGAAATTAGATTTTGTTATTTTCAGTGGAAAAAAAATTGATTAAAAAATAACACCTTAACATCCCATTAAAATGTTTTCGTCATTTTAATTTATAGTCGTAAAATAAATAAATTTCGTTTATGAATATTTCCCCGGAACTTTCTATCGATGGCTATAAATATTTGTTGTTATTTGATAAGGACACTTTGCAATGCAAAGAGATTACAGAAGGAAACGTCGAAAAAAGAAAACAATGGACAAGAGCAACTCTTGAATTTCACCACAGAAAGTAGATATCTCACCCACAGAGTTATTTCTGACATTGGTGTAACTGGTTTTCTTTTAGCAGATGATGTTGCTGCTGCTGTTTAAGAAGAATTCAACAATGTAAATTTTATTAAAGCAGTTGTTGTGAAGAATACGAGTGCAATAACTGATTTTGAGGCCGGAAGTTTTACAGCTCTGCAGAAAAGTAAGTTACACTGAATCGTCTGTCCACTTCATCAAAATGAACTTTCATTCAGAGTTGTTTTATGTACATTGATGAAAGTACGAAACCCCTACTGGAACTTTGTGGAAAGTATTACCTGAATTTGCTTTGGTAGAATTTACCACCACCAGTACCACTTTTGATAACATGTATCTTACTGGCGAGACAATGGAAGTTTTATGGGGTAACGAGAAATTGTTCTTAGCATATGCAGATTTGTGTTGATTGAGAAATTAGTTGTCTAAGTGATGAAAGATAGTTAATGTTTTTCAAAAGGTTAATGTGTTTATTGTGTCTATCCACCAGAACTCTATGATAAATTGTACAGCTTTATAGAATACATAATTGAAATAAGGTTGTTGGTTTAAATTAAAATCTATAATAAATTACATAACCAGTAACACAATGTAAAGAATAATAAATTACATAACCAATAACACGATCCGTAGAATAAATTAACAGTCAACCAAAAATACAGAATACTACAGAATACTATATTAAAAGAAATTACACCGCTAAAATATTTGTTTCTTTCAGAAGTAGCGAGTCAAACGAGAAAAGGTTTTAATAAAATTACATTCGATCCTGAAGCGACACACTGGTCAAATTTGATTAACCTCTCATAAAATAAAGGTCGTGAACCTGCGCGTTTTTTATTTTTTCAAATAATGAAATGCAAGTTGTTCCAATGAATAGTACAACCGATTGGAGTTGGCAAATTTATCTACACTTTCGTAAGGTACAGAAATAACAGTTAAATTAACTACCGAATCTTCACAAATTTTAAATGGAGAAGTCAGGCACAAGCACAATGTTAATAAATCATTTTGCCATCATATAAGGTCTTCATTTACTTCAAAGGGAAATTATACCAAACAATTCCGCTATATTATGATCTCCAGTGAAGTAGCTTTCGTTCTCTGTTCACTGAACAATGTAAACATTTTGTCTTATAATTTGTGACCTCCAGTAATATAATGTTATATATATTTTATCTTTTATTAGTAATGCATAACATAACATATGATATAAGATCATATACGCTGACTAGCCTTTTTATTGTAACCTTTTAAAACTGTTAAAGTGTTTTCTCTTTTAGAATACATTAAAACCTTCATATTTTGCGTGTGTCGATACATAGATTTATGGTTTGAATATATTTTCCATTCAATGTATCTACTACAAAAATATTAAGTTCAGATGAACATATTCTTGAAGCGGTAACATATTGAAGCAAAAATTCGCGGTAAATACGTACTTCTGTACATGTTTAGACGATATTAAAGACAAAATATTCAAAAATTGCTAAAAGCTATGAATCGAACTTTTGTTGTCTGGAACTTTTTTTACATGAAACCCCAGCTTTACAGCTAGTGCAATGCTATTTTCTAAAGAAAGTGAAAAATCAACCTGTCCTACTGTAGATATCTCAAAGGCGTGTAATGGGGCTTGACATCCTGCTTTATCCAAAAGACTCAAATACTACGTTATCTATGGATGAATATATAGTTTAAACTAATCTTTCCTAAGATTAGATGACCATTGCCCTAATATGAAATGATGACCATTGCCCTAATATGAAATGATCTAGATGTGTACCCGTTCGATACCTAATCTTGGACCTGCGCTGTTTCTCGTCTTCATCCACGACTTTCCAGAGGTCTTCAATTCTCAAATAGATATTTGTGCTGATGTGTCATCTATTTACTCCTGCCTTATAAGCAAATCCGTCAGATCCGACAAAGTAAATGTCGTAACAGCTCCGAAAAAGATCTCCAATCCGTGTTTATATTGGTAAGTAATTGCTTGTAAATTTTAACGCCTCAAAAACAAACGTTTTTCATTTACTTACCGCAGCGAAAAATTTCTGTTTGCTATCTGATGCTAAATTCCAGAAGAACAACAATTTGCGTTCTCTTTGGCATACGTTTTCCAATGCCATGAAGTGGGCGAATTATATTCAATTACTTACTAGGTCTAGTGCTAAAAAGTTTTCCACGTCAGAATCGACCTTGAACATTTATAAATATATTAATTGTCCATGCATTGAATATTTTTGACATATCTTATCTGGTGTTCCTACTATATATCTTGAGATTTTTTACAAAATTCAAAGAATATCGGTAAGTTCGAAGCCCTGACCTCCTCTACCGACAAGGCTGAATGCTTTGCTCGGAAATTTTCATTCAACTCTACGCTCGACTCTCCCGGTGTACCCATACCCAACTTCCCTCTCAGAACTGAGGCCTTATTGAGTGAGCTAAACATAACCCCATCTTTGGTACTTGGCTTTATCTCCAATTTAAACCCCAGCAAGGCTAGTGGTGGAGACGGGATACCAGCCATTGTCTTGAAGAAATGCGTGCCTGAACTGGCGCCTGCCCTTTCTAAAATATACAACTACTGCCTCAAAGAATCTTGTTTTCCTGACTGCTGGAAGTCCACTTCGATCGTTCCTGACTTCAAGAACTACGGCGACGCCTCTGGCCCTTCCAACTACCGTCCTATCAGTCTCCTTCCCCTCTTTGGCAAAGTCTTTGAAGCCCTAATCAATATCGAGGTGCAATATGGTTTCCGCTTTGCCCGATCTACAGGTGATGTGCTTACGGCCATCAGTGAAACTGTCTACCGAGCTCTTCAAAGTAACGGGGAAGCCCGTGCCGTGGCACTAGACATCTCCAAAGCATTTGATAGGGTTTGGTATGACGGCCTTCTTCGCAAGCTCCAGGGTTATGGCATTACGTGTCGATTATATAACCTAATACAATCATTCCTGTCAAACCGTGAATTGAACGTCGTTCTCAACAGATTCTCATCCAGTTCCTATCCTACGAAGGCAGGTGTTCCTCAAGGATCCATCCTAGGCCCCGCTATATTCCTTATGTACATAAATGACCTTCCTGATGCCATAACTTCCCAAGTTGGCATCTACGCGGATGACACCACAATTTATTCCTGCCTCAAAAACAAATCTAGTCTCACTGACAAAACTCACCTGGCCTTGCGTCTCGAAAAGGACTTCCAATCGATTGTGAACTTGGGAAAGAATTGGCTGGTCAACTTCAACGCTTCTAAGACAAAACTGCTCTCTATTAATCACCACAGAGATCCTTCCCTTCCCTCCATTAGAATGTCTGACGCTCAACTTCTCGAGAGCAACTCTTTACGGCTTCTCGGTCTCACGTTGACTGCTGACCTGAGATAGAATAAATACATTGAGTTAATTGCTTCGTCCACCGCAAGGAAAGTTGGCTCCCTGAGCCGCGCCAGGAAGTTTTTCTACCCGGAGTCGATCCTCCAGATCTACAAATCAACAATTCGCCCTTGCATGGAGTATTGTTGCCATATATGGTCTGGTGCCCCTTCTGTTTGCCTCGGGTTTCTTGATAGGCTCCAGAGGCGGATATGCAGTGTAATTGGCCCTGCTCTGTCGTCTCGTCTATAGTCACTTTCTCACAGACGCGCCGTCGCCCCCCTCTGTCTGTTCTACAAATACTTCCATGGAAATTGCTTCGAGGAGCTGCATTTGCTGGTTCCCAGACATCATGATTTCAAGCGCCATACGAGGCTGGCATCCCGCTCTCACCCCTTCACTGTCGAAACTCTTAAATGTAGCCGTCTCTTCTACTCTAATAGCTTCATGTCTCGCACCTCTCGCCTGTGGAACTCCCTTCCCTATTCCTGTTTCCCTGTGAGCTATAATCTCCAGCTATTCAAGTGTAATGTCAATCGACACCTCCAGTTGCCGTGATCTATCCACTACCATCATCCTTTTTTCTATCACTCCTATCTGATCTCTAAATTTTCTGTAACTCCTTGCGTCCTAGTGGCTTCCCGCCTTGCTTGGGGTGAAATGCTTAAAAAAAAAGTTAGGGGAGGTGGCTTATCTCTATTTTTCTAAAAATATTCTCATAGCTACTCGTTTGATGAGCTTTTTCTCCTTCATGCCGTGTTTGCATGAATTTAAGTATGATACTAGATTGGGAAATAGGTCTCACCGTTTTACTGTTGAACTCACTAGACGCAGCCATCTTTTCTCTTGGAATTTCTCGGCTGTTAAACTCAATTTCAATGTATTGCTTCCTTGTAGTCGACAAACTTTAACAAATTAAATGCAGACCTGATCTCCATCTTCTGTCTTCCTGTTATTTGATGCCCTTTTGCTCACTACTTCGCACTAATTTTTCCTCATTCTCTTTCAATCCTTGTTACCCCCTTGCGTCCTGGTGCCATTATCCCCTTACTTGGAGGGAAATTATTAAAAAAGAAACTGCAAGAATATCAAGTTATTTCTGATGTTTGTCGAGTCGAACAGAATTATGTCAATTAAGCATTGTGTTTTGTTGTAAATTCCTTATTTAAACAATTTCCATTGTTTGGACTGTTATCTTTATCCTATTCGCGTCGTTTCGACAGTTGTACGCACCGGCGTTTTTCTGCTGATTGGAATTTCGAGCCAAACCCTTTATTTCGTTCAACTTTCTGTAAATTGCACTAGTTCCACATGCCATGCCTTTTCCGGATATCTCAGTATCCGTTATCTCCCTTTTAAATCAACTCTCCAAGGACATACGATATTGTGGCTGAAAGCGATGGTTGGATCCAGTGACTTGACACAGGGCGTTGTGAGTTCAATAACTGTCTATAGCAGAGGTAAACAACAAAATAGAAGACATAAGTTAAAATGGAGATAACTGATAATGTGATATCCGGACAGGGCATGGTATGTAAATAATGTAAATTATTGCAACACCTCATCTCAGAAATATTGACAGAGATGTGAATTTCTTGTTTCGTACGATTGTCTTTGTACATTTTAATACCTTTAACCTTGCCATGTTTACTGTTCTAAGTGTTACAGTACTTCTTGTCTAGCAGCTGTATTAAGCAAATATATGTAAATCAATTTAATTTATTTTAACTCACCTTTTCTTACTTTTTATTAGTTGAATATGTTTTATTTTCGAAATTATAAGAGAGGAGTAAGTTTAAAATGAAAATGGATCCAATATATGAGATAGAACCCATTTAATATTGATTTTATATATTGATGCGTTTTTGTTTTTGTTTTTTTTTGTTTTTTTTTTTGTTTTTTTTTGGGGGGGGGTTCGGGGGCTGTGTGAAAATTCTAAATTTACCATTTTTTTTTAAATTCTAAATTTATGGCATATCAACCTCAGTGGGTCATTTACTACCAATAAAATTTTGAAATAGTTTACTCTGTTCTGTTTTACGGCATATCAACCTCAATGGGTTATTTAATGCCGAAAACTTTTTTTTTTCCTGGTAATATTTTATTTTGTCAAAAATTTATTTCTGGTAATATTTTTTCCTCAAGAATGTATAGCTGGCAATATTATTTTAAAACATGTAATGCTGGTAATTTTTTTTTTTTTTAAATATATTCCTGGTAATTGTTTTTATTCTTAAAAACATTATTTCTGGTAATAATTTTTACAAAGTACTTCCGGTATTAAAACCTATTTTTACACTTAATGCATTTTACCTCAGTTTTGGAGTGAACAATTTGCCCATAGATGGAACCCAAACAGGTGCTATCACCCAGGGTCAGGGTGGACCTGGGAACACCATAAATTAAGAGTTGGTTCCACGCTTTTTAAAACCACCTGACCAGAGGCCTTGTTGTGGGATGTCGTTTATTGTCTTACCCAGGACAGAATAACGTTTATGTGAATTTTTAAATCGTTTTCTTCATAGCAATTTAAAGTGTCGAGATTGACATATGGAAGTGTTTCCCTCTTTTTTCACTTATGCTACAGATTGTTTTCAGCTATATTACTGTTAAGTGAGGATGATTTGAATAAACACCTTACAATTTCTTACAATACGGGATACTTCAAGAAAATTACCCATCATTTTTGTACTAAATCTTCATTCTCATTTGAAGGTTACTGAATGAGATTATTTTAAGTAGTGAAGGTAAGTGCAGAATATGAATATCTGTAAGAGTGATATCAGTTGACACTTTACTTGAAGCGATTAAGACAGCAGTGACCGGGGAAACCCGCTCCCACGAGAATGTACCGCGTAGTTTCTGTTCTAAATCATTGTTAATGGAATACCAAGGGGATGGAGTTGGATTGAATCTCTCGATGGACATTAGCTCTAATGTTTTGATAAGGTGAAGATTTGGAATATGTCTCGTTTGAATATTTTCTCCGAAAATAACAATATAATAGTAATAGGTTTTGCAATAATTTTTAAAATGTTTCCGCACTGACATGACTGCCTAAACACTTTTTTTTTCTGTCAAGCTAGTAAAGTGTGGGGTAAGAAGATCTAGCCCATATGTGACAGTCAAAAAATTTATCTAATCTGCTGAAAACCACGGAACGCATTCTGAGTACAGCTTATCATCATGAATGGAGAAATGTTAGTGTCTGTTCATTGAGAATGAACATTTACTAACATGGTTTTGGAATGCTTAAAAGTTACATGTCAATTTTTTTTTTAACTTAAACTTTTGGAGTTAGGTATGAGGAGGGATCATTAGGGTATAATTTCTAAAGCAATGACCAGACAAAAATTACGTGTGGAGTTAAAAATGATAAATAAAATGCGACACATGTCAAAATTGACATACAAACTGGGGTAAGGAATGATTTGTTAATATGAACGCCACAAAAAACGAAACTGCTCTTTTTTAATCGTCTGAGAGAAACAAATGACTTCCATCAGCATGGACGATGCTAATTTCCAGGAGAATACGTCATTTCGCCTTCTCTACCTAATATGTCCGTTCACATGAAGTGAAAAAATTATATTGAATTCAAAGATAAGTCTGGTAATGTGAAATTTGTTTTACTGTGCCGTGCTAGAAATCTTTTGCGAAAGAATCTATTTTACCTATTTATAAGTCTGTTATTCGTCCTTACTTTATTAGCACATATGGTCTGGCGATACTGCTATACATTGAGATATTTCATAAAATCTAGAAATGAATCTGCAATTTTAATGATCTTGACCTGGCATTACGGTTTCAGTCACTTTCCCACCGCCGTAACATAGATTCGCTGTCTTTTTATAAATACTTTCATGGTAATTGTTCTGATGAACTTTTCTCTAGAATTTAAGCGTTGATTGTTAACAAGAACTCAACATTTTACCGTAAAAATGGTTAGATGTGTTGCCGGAGTATGCTGATCGGATTTTAAGCCCGAAAACCTATGTATCCTTGTATCATTATCCCACAACAAAAATGGCGAACTCAGAATGTGAGACCGAGTAATAAAATGAAAAAAAAATTAACAACACATTTCTCTCAATACAAACTAACGATAAGTATTTATAAAGAAAATAACTGTATACTTAGAAAATGGCATATTTTTGAGTGTTACAAACAATGAACATGAATGAAGTAAATGTTTAATCTAGTCAATTTTTTGCGTATGTGTATTTGTTATCGGATAAATTCCTAGAGAAAAATAAAGTGAAAAAGGCGTGTGTGAGTGTGCGTGTATTTGCTCGCGCGCCCGTGTGTGTTCTCCAGTGGGAAACCGTTTTCCTAGTTCGACCTACATCTTACCGTCCCTGAGTGAAATAAGAAAAAGCAGATAACAGAGAATGTCACAACATTAGGCAGCGTCCCCTAGCGGCGGGGTTTTGGGAAAGTAAATGGGGTAAAACACAATACTCACAAGATGGGGAGATTTTTTTATTTTGCCCGTATAAAATGTGTGTATGTTTTTTTTTTTTTAGGCTAAGGATAAAACAAACAGTGTGGTTGTGATGTTTATTTAAACATGACGACAAAAATGTACTCGTCTGAAGTACTGTGTCATCAGGGTTCTATATAATTCTTTCTTGGGTTAGAGTCATGGCACGTACTGGGAGATATGTCGACAGTGTAGAAAGAAATGGATCACCGTTCGGTATTAAAATTTTGTTATTTTCCAATGCACCATGTTAGATTGAATTTGTCTGCTAGTCGTAGATTGGTTGCTTTACGTGGATGATGTTTGCGCACAATATTTTACTAGTAGAAACGTCAACTTGTAACGTTGTTGAGCATTGTTAATGAAATTTCTACCGAGTGTTCAGTATATGTCTGCGAGAACAATGTTGTTTAAAATTGAATATGGAGTTGATGTTTGAGTGGTATTTTCTTGTTGGTCCACGTAGGTCGACTTATTAAGTCTGACGGTATCCTCATAGAAAATGATTTGGGTTTTTGCTTCTTTCAAACCAAAAGAAGACTTATGGGGAATTATAAAGTACAGGCTCTGGAGAAAGCGGTTGAGACACATGCTCCATAAGTTTTCTATGGGTTGAGTTCAGGTGATTGGGGCGCCCATGTCATAACACTCACCTGCTTCTCATCAAAGTATTCATTCATTAATTTTGATTTGTGAAAGGTAACAGTATCCTGCATAAAAATGAGCTTGGTAGAGTCGATTTGCGCCCTTTCAGCAGAAAGGGCGCAGACAAGAATCTAAAATTATCTAGTACTGCTCGCTTCTGAGGGTATTTTCAATAGGTTTTAAGAAACCAGTTCCATGAAAATAAATGCATCCCCAGAACATTATACTGAATGGATGCTTGAGTGTACATACTGCTAAATTCAAAGAGTTTTCCAAGCATCTTCTTTTGATTTTAGATCGCTTATCCTTTGAATTTAACTCAACTGTTGTTTCATCGGAGAAGAGAACATTTAGAAAAAAAAAATCAGGTGAGTCACTTTTATCGAACAGCATTGTATTTGTTTTTATCAAGCGAAAATCTCTTTTCAAGAAATACGATGAAAATAGCTTGAAAAATCAAGACATAATGTCTTCTTGAAGGTTTATAAAACGACATTTTATATTTCCTGTATTCATAACCTGTCTTAATTTCAATATACAAAGATTCTTAAATAATGGAAAACAATGAAATATGATAATTTAATATTTTTAAATTTGTAATCATTTATTTGTAATTTAATCCACTGAAGCGATTTGATTATTCATTAACAGAATTAATTATATATAAGATACCGCAACGTTAATTCAATTTTCGAAGTAACAAAAATTCCTTTCCGAAGATTTGACCAAATCACTAAACGTCAGTTATATTTGGACAGATTTCATTTCAATGCTCCGCCCTGTATATCATAACGTAACGATGTTACAATATTCTTATCTCTCAAATATCTTTGTATTCAATTATACATATATTTTCTTTTTAATACAGTAAATTTAAATTCAAATTTGTTACTATATCAGCAGAAGCACGAAAAAATAGATGAACAATAACTTGACTAGTTTTCGTTTTAGTGAAATAAGATCAAATGCAGAAAGGTGGAAGTTTAATATCAATTGGCAGCTCTTCTTCTGCTTCAACTTCTATGTGATGTCTTCCTTCGGATCATGGCTCTCCACAATTACCTGTCCTTTCTATTTCTTAATTAACTTTGTATTATTTCTATCTCTGTTAAAATTCGTTCTGCCAGTAATTTACACAATATCGTTAGGGATGTTATGCTCTGCTTTCCTCTGACCCTTTTTCATTCAGCATCTCCTATCAGAGTTAAGTTTTCTAAACACTATTTGCTCATTATATGTCCTAGAAATGTCAACTCTTGTTTGCTGATTCTAAGTATATGTGTCCCTTTTATTTCTATTTTCAATAAAACATCGTTACATGTTACGTTCATGTTTAGACTTTTACTATTTTGATTTTGTGTCCATGTTGACATTCTAGGTTACGAAAAAGAAGAGGGAATGTGATTTTTTTTTATTTTGATAAATTGAAAGATTTAGATATGGGATGTAGATTCTTCCTCTGTAAAACTTAAAACAGTGTAGATTACAACAAAATAAATAACCCCATATAGAACGATTATCCAGAACGTTTTTGACGTCAATGTGCATTGGAACCAAGGAATATGTCATATATATGAACAATTATCATAGCATTATATGTCCAGGAAAAGGATATATTTGAACGAAGTACCTAAGTAGTTTTGGCTACTATAACCAAGTAAAATATGGTAGCAGTAATCGACTGTTACTCGTCATAGTCGCAGGTAAGAAGTGTAGATCAATCACGTAGTCCAATGGGCGTCGTTATAGACTCAGCACTCATACTAAGGCTCTCTGTCTCTCCTACAGGTCCGTCGGTATTTATGATGGACACCACCCAATCATATTCCAGTGAGAGGGAACGCAGGTGTACTCATATTCCATTATATCACATTAGTTGCGTTCCGACGTTTCCACTGAGAAAACCGTTTTCAGTTGGACATTCAATATTTTTTTTTTTTTAGAGAGGGCTGAGGATTTTTATACATAATATACACGTGCAACCTCTCAAAATTTCTGGGATGAGCAGTTATTATTACAGTATTTAGATGTAGTCTTTTGTCCTCATCTGTGTTTTTATCACAGACTTTTTGACCGTTGTGCACCCCGGCCTACTCCAAAAATGTTGAGCAACAAAATAAGAAAAACAAAAAAAGAGATATTCTTCTTCATTTGAATATCATCACTAAAATGATAAACTCTCAATAATGTAGGAAAATATTACAAATGGCCATGTTTTATTTAAATAAACAAATAATAAGATGAAATAAATTGGAACATCTCCTCAAAGATGTAGAAGTGACTTGAATCAACAGAAATGTGGTTCTCCAGAATTATGGACCGAATATGTGAGCAGAGACGAGGGTTTGGAGAAAAGGAAGACTAAAAGGAAACTTCTACTTAACAACTGAAAAATTCTGCGCAAATATTCGGGGCACTGGTAGAAGCGGTTAGAAAAACCTGAGACACATATAACAGACTGAGGGAAAGAAGGACAGAGAAAAGCTTCGTGCAACATACTTCATGATCTTGGGCAAACTGAAGATACAACAAGGTTTGGGAGAAATAGCAAAAAGGCAATTTATTAAATCCTACAAAGGGTCAGGAAGATATGGAGGTCCATGATCGCCTATGTTCTGAAGGGATAGGGCACATAAAACAAGAAATGCTATCAATTATAAATGGCAATGCATGCGGGATATGAAAAATGAGACAACGAAAACATCGATTTGATTCTATAGAAATATGCTCAGAATACAATAGTCAGAAATTCTGAGCAAGGGGAAAATATTAAAGAAAATACTGAAATAAGCACAATCTGTCTTAGATCAGAAATAATAAAAACTTCAAGAAAATATACAGGAAAATAAGCTTGAATTTCGTGAACATCTGGGAAGCGTTCTAAGAGAGAAAAATGCGACGCTGGGATTCTTAGACGTATTGAGATGGCCAAGAACACTTTCCAAAACTTGGAGAGTATTGTGAGATAGGAGGATTTCTTTGGTAACAAAAAAAAAAAAAAATAAAGAGTAAGCTATTGCGTGACTAAGTTATTTCTTTGGTAACGAAGAAAAGGCGATTGAGATGTTAATTGACATCTGACCTTCTTTACGGCATCAAATGTTGGACGATTTCCTCAAAGATGAAGAAGAGACAGAAGCGTCAGAAGCAGGGTTCTACAGAAGGATGCTAAGGATATCATCGACCGAGAGTATGAGCAACGGTGAGGGCTTAGAGAGGTTGCAAACAAGAAGAAGGCTTATACTTAACATCAGGAAGGTGCAGCTGAATTTTCTGGGGCACATAATGAGGAAAGAGGTAGAATCTGATACTCAGGGGTCGAATAGAGGGAAATAGAGCCAAGAGAATACAACGCGTGACATACCTGGCGGGCTTAAGCAAGTAGATGACAGAACGTGGTTTGGAGGAGGAAGCAGAGGAAAGGAACTCGTTGAGGCCTGCAAGGGATATAGGGAGATGGAGAGCCATGATCGCATGATTTGAAGCGACAGGGCACTTTAAAAGAAGAAAGAATTCAGACTGTGATGCAAATTTAAGAGGAGGCACGGTAGAGTAAAGGATAACGACTCGGATTGAGGAATCGGAGAGCCGAGTTCGAATTCATTTCATTCAATTACTTGCTAATACTCTTGGGGAAGCTATGAATCCTCTTCTTCTCCCTGCAGCTATCAGTAAATAGCAGGACAGAATATGGCAACCTATCTACCACAGAAACAAACCTAATGCTCGAACAGAATTTGCCTCGTCAGTCATGAATCGAAAGATACATGATCGCCGAAGTGTGTATCACACATGTCACCAAACTGACTGAACTATACTACAAGCAAGAGACGACACATAACGGAAGACTAATGCTCTCGTAATCAGTTACATATATTTGTATCACAATAAGTACATTCGTTCTGTTCATATTCTGATTATGCAAATGAAAATATAATTTTACTATAGTATTACGATATCTTCATTCTGAAAAATTATTTACTTATTTATAAAATAGATATATTCACTTTCTTATATATTCAATTTGTTTTGTTTATTTTTTTATACAGTAATGCCATGCTATGAAAAAATAGGAAAAGTCTACTAATGTATATTTCTGTGGGTTAGATTAAATGAGAATGGGGAGAATGGAGATCAAGCGATAAGGTGCACTTTTAAAAAAGTGATGCGAGATTCTCAGTGAGATATTAGGTTGGTACAAAAATAATGACGTAATAATGTCGTTTTTTGACGTATTTGTAACGTCAAAAAACGACATTATTACGTCATTTTTTGCACCAACCTAGTATAAATCCAAAATTTTTTTATTAAAATAAAAGAAATATTTACTAAATATTACGGATGCACAAATTTACTGATTTGTACTATCGGTAAAGTAGGTCATAAATTCCTGTAGATGCAACTTATCTTTTCTAAAATGTTTCTGGGAGAAATATTTCGAAATGAAATCAGTCAAATAACATAAAATATCAAAATATTATTGCCATCGGATACAAACAAGGCAAATTACAAGGAAGGAGATACAATAAAATTATTCTGAACCCAGTAAATGTGTAACCTTGAAGTTATAAAATGTGTAACCTTGAAGTTATAAAAGTGAATATTCTTAATAGTTCTTCATTTCTTGAGAGTTGTTAAAGTTCGTAACAGAGTCCCTTTGTGCCATCTGAGCGTTGTTTTAAAATCAGTGCTGTTCCCTGTGGTAGAAACGATTATTTTATTAAAACCGTCGGGATGAAAATGAGACCTAATTCTTGGTTGTCAAAAATTCCTTCTGGAGTTGGTTGAGTCTATGTTCGGTCAAGTTTTCAGATGTTTCAGATGTCGCCTACCCCTCGGAATCGCATATCCCTACCCCTCAGTGTCGCGTCTCCAGCTGCTGGTGGTCGCTCTACTACTAGGTATTTGTCCAATCTCCCCACAAAGTGTGATGTGGCACAAGGCCGGTTTAACGTGGGTCTTTTCGAGCCGGTAGGCCCGGGAAAAATTACTCCGTAGATCACGTGTACGCAGAGTCGATTAGCTGTCTACCTCCCCAGACGTGACTCTGCCGTTCGACAGAGCCTCGTCTGGGTTCCTCGTTGCTCGAAGGCAGAGAGGTCGACAAGCAGTGTATCTCAAACTCAGATGTTTTATATACTCCTAATGATGGTTGCATTGCAGGTATATTTTTTAGCCAAATGTCGTCTCCGATAAACCCGAAACAATTTGGCGATCAACGAAAGCATTTCAAATTTCAACCGGCTCCAATATTGGTTAGAAAGTCTTGATTTATTGCAGTAGAAAAATACTTCTGTTTTTTTTTTTTCTCTTTCCTCCCACTTCCATTCCCCTACCCAGACAGGGAGCTTTGCACGCAGGTTTGCAAGGTTCAGGTTTCAGTAAATTTTTTTATTACTTTAACTCCTTCCTACAAAATACCGAGAGCAGAAATTTACACAGATTGAAAAAAATAGCAATAGTTTAAAAAATAACCCCGTTTTCTTATTCTTCTTTTGAATATGTTTTTTTCATGTATTATGTTAATATTTTGATCCTAGAACTAGTAAGGCTATAGCAAAACCTGGAATATTTTAGCTACGTTTGACCCAAACAACTTTCTGTTAGAGAAGTTAATAAAACGGCTCCCCGAAACTGTACTGAGAATAAAGGAAATCATAAAAGATTAAATGAACTGTTGCTTCTTTCCACTTCCATTCCCCTACCCGTTCAGGGAGCTTTGCACACGGGCCTGCAAGGTTCAGGTTTCAGTAAAATATTTTACTACCTTAACTCCTTCCTACAAAATACCGAGAGCCGAAATTTAAACAGATTGAAAAAAAATAGCAATAGTTAAAAAATTTTTCTTTCAATATGTTTTTTTTTTTTTCATGTATTATTCTAATATTTTGATCCTAGAACGAGTAAGATTAGAGCAAAATTTGAAATATTTCAGCTACTTTTGAGGCAAACACCTTTCTGTTAGAGAAGTTAATAAAACGGCACCCTGAAACTGTACTGAGAATAAACGAAATCATCAAAGATAAAATGAACTGTCGCTTATGATACACATTCTTAGCATGTTTTTTTCTTTTTTCTTGGAAATAAACTATTCAATTATTTTCTTTTAGATATAGTGAGTTTGAATTATTTTGAAAAAATATCAAAACAGCTATACATCTTTCGAAAGCAATATTTATTTAAATGGCATTAAACTTTTTAAAAAAATACACTCACGTAATCGTTGTTATTCGCCAAGCAGGATTAATATTTAAGGTGAATTTCATATTTTTCGGATATAATTTTTTTTTAAGATCAGTTATCCAAAAGAAAATATAAAGAAAATTGATAAAATTTAACATCAAAAAAGAAATCCAACTCGCGTAAAATTTAAAAATCTTACGGAATTGTCTGTTACCAAAATAAAATACAACGAGAAATTTCAATAAAAGACATAAAAATGTAAACACAACAAATTCTGAGAATATATTTTTCACTCTTTTGTTTCGCGTCTCTAATCTTCTACTCTTTCATTCTTTATCTCTCGTTTTAGAAATGCACGAATAAAAAGTATGTAAACATATAATTTTTTTTATTCTTTAAAAGAAAAGAACTAGAAAGAAAGAGTTAATACTGATAAAATTAACTTTTCCAATTTTTCCATCTCTCGAAGCCGAAAAACTGATAGTTTCAAAAAATACCAGAAATGAACGCACACTGAATTGGCGTGTCGAGATATGAAACACATCGAGTTTTTCTCGAAAGAAAATTAATAGCATCCACATACTTAAAAATTACATTCACAAATATTAAAAAATACATGACTTTATGGTATGTTTTAGGAATTTGGTAACACACACACACACACACACACATATATATATATATATATATAATAGTGAGAGAGAGACAGACAGAGACATGCATGCATACATACATACATACATACATACATACATACATATATATATATATATATATATATATATATATATATATATATATATATATATAAACAAAATTTTATATACTTTAGTTTATGGATTAAAAATTAAGTATAAATTATTTAAAATAGTGCACTGATATAAGAAACGGAATACACTAATCATATATATATATATATATATATATATATATATATATATATATATATATATATATATATATATATATAATGTGTGTGTGTGTACAAAACTAGGCACGTATTATAAAGAAAAAAAGTGTTTTATTTGTGCAACAAATATTGCTTTTCATCGCCATAATTATCATTTGATGATATAGTTGGTACGACATCATACATTGAAAATATCATATAAAACTTCAGTGAATAACAGTTTCCATCTGCGGACGTAATGATATAGATTCAGAGATAGATACATAGATAGACATTACCAAGGTACCTAACATGTCCTTCATTATTAACATATCCATTTACACATGATCTGGGCAATATAAATTTAAATATATCCATGCGAGTTTTGGCTGTGTTTATATTCATGTTTAAAAATTAATTTTTGTTTAAATATTCTAAATCATATAACGACAATAGAATTTTATATGGATATGCATATATATTAATTGGTTGATTGTTTTAAATTCGTGAGGATTATACATGTCTAGTACGTGCATAATAGCATGTGTATTTGCATGTACATTGCAAAATATATATATATATATATATATATAAGTACAATCTGTTCATTTACATATAAATTCATGTTAGATCGAGTAGCGTATTTATATATACGTATTTCCCTCTCGCTGAAACTCATACAGTCATTCGATTTTTATATATTTGCAATATACTATCACAGACTTAACTTTGTCACTATAACAATTACGACTGAATAGTCATTTCGATCTTAACACCTGGCCCATATTTTCGGCTTTATGCCACATCTAAACTACGCTTAGGAAATCCCCGGTACACTTCGTCGTGGTGCAATGGTTAGCAATCCTGTGCTTCTAGATCAATTACAAGTTCGGTCTTCACTGGGCGCCCAATATTTTACTGCTTCTGCTACTTATATGCTACATTTTGTAAATCGCCATTTGCATATTTGTAGGTCTGTTCAGTCTCTCACTTTCTATATCAATACATCTCACTGTCTTTCGCTTGCTTTGTACACACACACACACACACACACATATATATATGTATATATATATATATATATATATATATATATATATATATATATATATATATTTGAGTTGATGTGAGTTTGTGATCCTGGATTTCACGCTTTTGCGATCGTCAGAAAAACTGATTAACATTTAAATTATAATAAATTGCATATATATATATATATACACACACACACACACACACATACACACACACATATATATATATATATATATATGTATATATATATATATATATATATATATATATATATATATATATATATATTGTCATGCACCCCTGTCCGTCTTAGTGCGTGAGTTTGAGTGATTAAAAGCAGAGTACATAAATAGATTTGCCTCCGCATCAACATTTTGAATCTTTGCTTTCAAAAACAGACAAACAAGTTAGTGTTTAGGCAGAGCAGGATAAATATAATGTCGCCAATGGGCTTCAAAATGCCATTTTGGCACCAAAGTTTATTCCCCGTAGACTTAATTCTTTGCATGCATTTAGAATTTTTTTTTCCCTTATCTTCTCTTCATTCCATTTTTATTTAAGCTCGCTGCAGGTGCCATCTGTCAAATTTAGAAATAAAGACACGATATTCTCTTGCTCTTATGAGCCTAACTTAGTCTCACAATGAGTTGCTTTGAGTTTCCTTTTATGTTGTATTGTTTGACAACGGTATGATTAGATTTGGTGAACTACAATCCTAAAAGAGTAATTCATATAAAATGATTTAATGTTTTAAATTTTATAGTTTCTAATATGTTCATATATGCAAGCATGACTGTGGTTCTTTATAAAATAAAATGTCTTGTGCATGAATGATGGAATTATAATTAGTATATTTCAAATTATTATTAATTTATTATTATTTTCTTAATGTTATATACGAAATAAGTACTTTTTTAGTAGCAAGCACACAGGCACGCACATATACCAATGCACACACATACATACATACATATATGTATGTATGTATATATATATAATATGTATAATATGAAAGTTCAAACACGGATATTACATAGTTATAATTTTTTACATCGGAATCACGATCCAATTCATCAGATCGACAAATTCAAGAATACTTTACGATTTCTCTTTGAATATATAGGTCTTTTGAATTGGATCAAATCCAATGTAATATATTATAGCCAGGGAATATTAGTGTTTGAGTCTTTTATATATTCTTACTCTGTCCTGTACATTGAGCTCTACCTGGTTTCTATCCTCTGGAAAATTTACATACATACACACACACACACACACACACACACACACATATATATATATATATATATATATATATATATATATATATATTGCTAATATATATATATATATATATATATTGCTAAAATATATATATATTGCTAAAATATTGCTAAAATCCCTCGGAGGACAAAACGCGTTGGGTACTATACTTACCTGACGCGTTTCGTCCTCCGAGGAATTTTTCCTGTTTTCTCGTTATATATCTTCTCAGTCCTCGCTTTAAATTTAACTTCCCGTGACTTCCTGTGTACCAGTGCTATTACCACCTTGCATGGGGTGAAATGATTAGATATACATACTTGTGCAAATTAATTGAAACAACCGCTTTAGTTTCCTTTTTTTAAACATACGGCCAGTTTTAATCTTACTGGTGTGACAGGGTGGAATCAGTTACTTTTTTTCTTCTTCAGATTAGATCATTTGCAGTGGTGGACAGTAATATGAATCTCTTTTCGAGGTGTATGATGAAATTTGTTTGTCCTTGAAAAATATTGCGTCATCCACGATTGCAACAGATTTTTATCACCGCCAGACATTATTGACTCGATTGTCGATTAGTTGTCCTGTGGCCATTGTATTCGACGGACATTAATGCAAGGCATCTTACAAAAGTTGTAATGCTACACGAACACACTAGGAAGCCTTACTCGTGAGTAAATTAATGTATTATTGATTGGTCCGGCAATTTTCCTGATTTAAAACCAATTTAGAAACTGTAGTGTGATCTGTAAGGAACTATCTCGTGGAATTGAAGTACTAACACGAGTACGGAGTCATGTTTTATTGAGAAACTACGAAAAAAGTTAATAATAATGGAATTATTTTTATTATTTATTTATATTTTTGTTTCAATTAATTTGTTACAAGCGTGTAAGTAAATAAATGAGTGTGTTTGATTGTGTAATCAAAAGAAGAAACACAAAAAAAACTAAGCTGTTGCAATGGAGAGAAATCTCACACAGTAGCTTACTGTACAGATATGATAGCACACGCCACATTGTAGTGGAAGATTATCAAAGGATGAAACGGATTGCATAAAAACGACAGTTAAAAATGTATGTGGCTCAGTAATGATTTGGCCGGGAATTTCGTGGTATTCCTCTTGTCTTATCGTCATTATTAATGATCAAATTCCTGCAGATATATATCTCGGCATTCGAAATAACAATGTCCGTACAATGGCTACTATATTTTCGCTAGAAAGGGATATATTTCAAGATGATAATGTACATAGACACACTGCAAAAAACAGTGAAGTCATGGTTTGAGCATCGTAAAGTAATTAAAAATATTCCAAGGCCAGCACAATCACCTGATCTGAACCTAATTGCACCATAATGGGGAATTCTAGACCAGAGAGTAAAGAACAAATTTCCTCACCCAACGTCGTTGAAGTAAACTTTCGAGATTTTGATTGAAGTACTGGATAATGTCCCCCTAGAAACTATTCAAAACGTATTAAAGCAGTTTTAGAATCTAACAGAGGTCCAACATCTTAATAGTCAATAAAAAAATATTTAAACCAGGTATTCACATAATTTTTCTAACCCCTATATATATATATATATATATATTCAAAAATTATAAAATATATATGCTATAAAATCACTAGAAAAATAACCATTCTGTTTCAACACTTCTGGTGTCTTATCAAGTGATTGTGTTTAATCGTTACATTCTACACATAGGAAAAATGTACAAGTCGTATAACAGTGATAATTATAAACCTTCAAAATGTTTAATATTTAAAAAATCATTAATCTAATACATTTAACAGGTTTTCAGATAACACTTTTAGACATCACGGCCTGGCACCGATTTTTGTAAGAATCATTGAAAAACCCTTTGACTTATTCAGCTAAATAGAAAACTGATTAAAATAATGTTTTATGTCTAAATCACTATCAAACTAGCTGAGCAATGGTCAGAGGAAAAAGAAAATTCAGGTGTTCCGTCATTGCTACCATAATTCATACTCTGGCTTCTGTATTCAATGGACATTGAGTAACCATCAAGTGAACCGTGAGTAAGTTCAAAAAGAGAGAATGGTAGAAAAGAAAACTGTTTCAGGAAATCACAACAGGAAGAGAGATCATAATTTCATCTTAGTGCTAAAGAATACAATTAGAAAAGATCCATATTTATTAATAAGACCTTTGGTACGTGAGAGAGGAGTTTCAGCTATGACTATAAAAAGTATTGAAAATCATACGAAGATATAATCATAAGTGAAACCTATGAGGGATCATTTTACTCCAAGAAAGGAAGTTTAAAAGGGTTTTTAATATATATATATATATATATATATATATATGTGTGTGTGTGTGTGTATATATATATGACAATCGTCTGATCAAAATTTTGCCACACTATTAACAATGATTCTTTAAAGGTTGCCACTGACGTGATTTTGGTTGCACGCTCTCAAAGATTTCGATCAAGGTGCTTACAAACGTGGTTATTGGCTTCATGCCAAAAATTTGTGGTAGTCATTGAAGTGACTTGTTTCTTGCGATTCCTTACAGGCTTTCGCTCCTTTGCTCGTATGTCATTGCACTCCATCTTCTTGAAAAAGATAGATATTCTTATCAATCTGATTGGTTTCAAATAGTAGGAGTAAATTTTTCTCTAATAATTGACAGTATTTTGGACCATTCAAACGCTCGTAAACAAGAATCAGCTCAGATTTCAGAGTCCTTCTCGCCGCATATGTAGACATTTCCATGCTGTTGACAACATCTTCGACGCTCTGACGACGGGTTCTGATGACTTCCTTCTTCAGCGTCATTTCGCTCGCTCACACACGATACTTGGTCTTCCTGAACGTTGTTCCCCACGACAATGGCCTTCTTCATTAAATTTCTTGACAATATTATTAAGCGTTTCAAGATTAACCTGAAAAACACCGCAATTTCTCTATTTGACTTGCCCCACTGATGCCATTCTATTATTTGACCACTTTGCTGTTCGCCATTTTCGTTAATTCCGCGAACTTTCACTGCAAACTATAAATCAACTACCGTTCATAGTTAAGAGTAGCTTGATACTAACACTGTATTGTCTGAAAAGAAGAAGAGACGTTATTACCCAAGCTAAAAATACTGTACAGAAGGGTGACCGAAATCATATCATAGACCACTGTATATATGAATTAAAAAACAAGAGGAACAACTATCCCTAACTTATTGTCTGTTTGTTTAAAGATACACTCTATTTGAAAAGAATTCACCCACACAATGCGTGTGTCAATATATCCTCCATGCAGATGAATACTGCGCTTACGGAAAGTAATTGGTGCTTGCTTCCTGAATACTTACAGGGATAAAACAGCGGATAAGAGCCCAGATAAGCGTCTGTGTGTGTAGCAAGTCATATCACGTGCATGTATGTAGATCTTTCAAGAAATGTTCTTTTGCAAAAATTCAAAATCAACTATGGTGAATATATGGAAGTATATCCTTTGTCGATGAAATCCCGCTCTTTCCAACGGTATTATGCTAGCCGAGTATACTTCAACGAGGCATGAATTTCGAAAGAATCCTTATATGTGTATGAGAACGTATACATACGCAGTGTACACGCACACACACACACACATATATATATATATGTACACTGCACAAACACACCCATATATATATATATATATATATATATAAGGTTGGTGAAAAAATGACGATTTTGACGTTAAAAAATACGTCAAAAACCGTCATTATTTTTGCACCAACCTAATATATATATATATATATATATATATATATATATATATATATATGGATGTGTTTGTGGAGTATATATATATATATATATATATATATATATATATATATATAATGTGTGTGTGTGTGCGCGCGCGCGTTTGTACGCATGCGTGTATATTTGCATTCAGAGCTGTATAAAGATTATCTGGTCCAAACAGGAATACTTAAGTGCATTTCTGCACGTATTTAGCAGAAGCCAGAGAATTATGGTGGATATTCCTGAAATTCATCGATGCGTTTTGAAGCATATTGCCTTCAGAGAGCGACTTCTCCTTCTGTTTCTCCTACCGGTTGCCCTTTGGCACAACGGCTAAAATTATTGATTATCAGCAAGATTTTGGAAAAGGGTTTTAGGAAATACTCCCTTGATTGTAATGACGTTCAATTCTTTCTCTTGTTGAAGTATAAGGCACCCAGCTACCGTCCATAGATTTCTAAGAATATAAAGATGTTTCCCGGGGAAGCCTGCTTTGAAAGTATACATCCCGTCTTCTCTATTGGAAAGTAATAACCTTTTTTTCTTTTTATTATGTTGGTGCAAAATAATGTCGTTTTATCACATATGTTACTATGTGAGAAAACGACATTATTTTGGCACCAACCTAATATTTTTCTTTTCTTTCATTCTGCAGGGAAAACTGTCCGAATGGCCTTAACCATCACGTCGATCATTATTTCTGATTTTATTCAGATGGTATTATTTTATATGCAGGCTTTTTTTTTTTGTTTTGTATAAAAGCAATATCAACATATGCAAAATGATTTTCCTCTCTTTAGGAAATTGATTTCAGGTGATTAATTCGATTTTCTTTTCTCTTTATCATCTTCATTCCCTTCTGTTTGTTTACGATATTCTCTTAAGCATTTTCTGTTGATTTTCTTAAATTTCATCTTCTTTTCTTAGTCTTTACGGCTCTCCTTCCAGTAGATTATTTCCTTCTAAAAAACTTTTCGTTCGTTTATCTATTATTCTGTATTAAGCTATTTAAAAATATCCGCTTCTTTCTTTTAATTCATTTACTTTATTTCTCGTCTCTTTTTGCTCTTAAAGCAGAATGCACGGTCATCAGTAACAGGATGAACCCGAAATGCGATTGCAGGTCGGGAACAGTAGAATCAAGCAGTCGCGGAAGGTTAAATATGTGATGGAGGACGGCAAATGCGACACTGAGATCTGGAAACCTATTGGGGTGGCCAAGGACGCATTAAAAAAACCTCGGCAGATTATTGTGAGTCTGGGGTATTTCTTTGGTAACGAAGAAAAGAATACTGAACTGTCACGTGATACCTGTCCTTCTTTCCAGCAGCGAATTTTGGACGTTTTCCTCAAAGATGAAGAAGAGACGTGAGGCGACGGAGATATGGTTCTACAGAAGGATGATAAGGATATCATTGACTGAGTTTGTGATAAACGATGAGTTTTTACAGAGGTTGCAAACAAGGGGGAAGATTATTCCGGAGACACGTAATGAGGTTGATACGAATCAAATAGAGGTAAAAGAGAGACGAGGGAAAACAACGCATAAAATATTTAGCATCCTTAAGTAAGTGGATGAACGTTGTCTGGGGGAGGTGGAAGAGGGTAAGAACTTGTTGAGAGCTGCAAGGGATAGAAGGAAGTGGAGGGTCATGATCGTCTACCTCCTGAAATGAAACGTCACATAGAAAGAAAAGGACTTGATTTACTTGTCTTATTTTTTCTTATTACTCTCCTTCCTTTTTTCTTATTACTCTCCTTATTTCTCGTTGTTGTATTCGTTGTTGTTGTTGTTCTTCCCCTCACTTCTTTTTCCATCTCTCCGTTCTTCTTTTCCTTCTTTTTCTCTTTTACTCGTCCCTCCCTCCTCCATCATCTTGTACTTGGTCTTCTTCTTTATCCCTTTTCCTCCTCTTGCTCCTTTCTTCTTCCTTCACTCCGTCTTGTATTCCTTTTTTCTTATTGTTCTTCTGCTGCTGCTGTAATTCTTTTTTTTTTCTTTACTTCTTTTTATTGTTCTTGTACCTCTGTTCCCCTATTCCTTTTCTTTTCACCTCTTCTTTTTCCTCGTCCCACCCACCTCCATCTTCTTGATCACATTTTACTTCAGTCCTCTTCCTTTTGCTTTTCTCCGATTTATTCTTCTTCCATTATGTTTTTTAGGCATATTTTTTCTTTACATATTACGGTAACACCCTTATCTGCACTATTTGTTGCGACATGTCTTCTTTTTAGTTTTCTTTTGAATGTTGTCATCAGTTATTTCCTATATGCATTGTTCTCCTTGTTTTAAATTCTGGAAAACATTGACTTCATTATTGTTGATATTTCTTTCTTATTTTTCCTGTTCTTTCTCTGCTACGTCTACAATTATTACTAATAATAGTAACAGTGTTATGCGTGCTTATTCATGTCCTCTTTCGCAATACATTAACATATTTAGCATCCTCAACTTTCACACTTCTTCTCTCAATGCATTATTTATTTTCCTTCAGTATATCTACCTCGTCCTTTCCATCTTAATCCCATTACTATTACTATCTCGAGGAAATACTGCTTCATAATCCTCTTTACGTTATCAGAATATGAATGTGAAAACCGAATTAGCGATTCCGATAGTATATTCAAAACAAAAGAATTCTGATTAGGAGAAGAGAGCAACGAATCACAACATCGCAATAAGTATCGGGGTCAATGCATGTCTCTGTGCAATCCACTGTTCTCTGCAGTATGGCATCCCTCTCCAGACATGTACAGGATGGTCCGAAAGTATTGTTACCCATATATAATATACCTTTCAGTTAGGTGGCAGACACAAGCTCCTACAGTTTGGAAGAGTGGTAGGAGGTGACAAGACTTTTGGACCAAGCTGTATGCCAACACCGAAAAGGGGTTGCTTTACTCGTTGGTCTACGTTTATGACATTTGTTATAACATTCATGATTTTCTTTCTGCAGAAAATACATTTATTCTTTACCGTTACGAATCAACAGATACAAATGTTATTCTCTTTTATATCCATAGACTAGTATCGTATTTACGGAAAGTAAGGCCCCGCATGTCTCCTAATAAAAACAAATACACTACAAATGACGTTCTTTATTTCTGGAAGAAATCCAACGTGGCATATGTGAAAGACAAGAATCAGGTAATTGCTGGATTGATTAAAGCATTTATCAGTTTTTTTTTTGTTTTTTTTTACATATCTATATTCTTGAATTATACAGTATATTCTTACATAGACACATAAACACACACACACACGCATATATATGTATATATATATATATATATCAACTGTCCTTTTTTGATTTTCAGTTGTATTTTTACAGTAATGCTGAAGCCGATGTCATACTTGGTTATTTAGCCAATTAAAGGATTGTGCTAAAAGTAGCGACGAAAAAAACAGTTGGTGTAATGAGGAGAGTAGTATGTGCAGCCTGTAGGTTTTATAGTATTTTACTTTTGTTTATCTGTATAGTTAGTTAAAATATACCCACAGTACATTTAAATTCCTCCTAGAAGTTCTGTGTATTTTTTGATATTTTTCAAATGAAAAAATTTATTATAATATATTTTAATTATATTTGTAGCGAAGCCTCCCAAATTTGTAAGCCACATAAAAGCGCGCGCCCACACACACACACACATATATATATATATATTAGATAAATTTCCAAGGATTATATTCAAGATAGTAAGGCTTATTGGTAGCGAGAATAAAATTATTGATGTAGATTCTGTGATTACAGAAGTCGACCAGGAAGGTGTTTACGTGTATTTTGTTCTAAATGATGGCAAGAGAATACAACCTTCAAAGATGGAATTAACCACATCAGAATGGTTTGCATCAGGCTAGTACGAATGATACTGAAAACTGAACTAAATTCGAGAAGTATAATAACGACCATTAACACTATTGATATCCCGGTTGTAAAATTACTGTTTCAATATAATAGATTTGAACTTAAAGGAGCTCAACTTTCATGCGAAAAATTCGCAGATAACACTAAGACAGATAATTGACCTTTATAATAATTTTTCAGTATAACAAGCTGTCTCTAAAGCCGAAGTGAAATCCCTGTTAGGGCATGCGATCTCGTCGATCAGTACTGAGAGTTGACTGATGACGGGTGTAAATTCTACCTATCTAAAATTTGTATGACATCAACCACTGGGCGGCTGGTTAAACCGGATATGTGTCTTCAGCGCAAACAATACCGCGTACCTCCTAATAATAAGAAAGGATACTAGAGTCAGCTCACTAATCCGGAAACCGTATGTGCAAGTGCATTTTGATAGTATTCCGTTTCAATTACGGTGCATTTTCTCTTTGTGTTTCTATGGCACCTTTTAGTCAGGCATTTCCCCGATGGCAACAACACGCATTACAGCCGAAATCAGACTCCACACTCGTCTAAAACGGTCAGAATTGCCTACTACACAAGGATGTGTCATGAAAATTTCCTCTGGCAGATGTTGATAAAAAATATTATCTCAAGCTGGTTACTTGAAGAATTGTGCTAAAGCATTAGTCGCTAGATCCCAGGCTGAGTAGAACCATTTTCAGTAAGGGAGAGGAAATATTTCCCATCGTAATACGTAACAGTCATTCTCTCACTCACATCTAGCCATCCTCTTCACACTGGCGTGGTTTCACATTGTTCATTCTTTAGCCAAATTTCTCATAGTAATATTTGGTTGTCGAGTTTGTCCACCTCAGCACGGAATACACGAACCGATAAATGATTGTCCATAACTGACTGCGAATTAACGTTTCGATAGAGATAGCTCATGTTTGGTTCACGCGTCTAACTTGATTTTTGATAGTGTCAATCAGCACTGTGGAAATGTTACTTTTCAACTGACGAGTTAGTTCAACACAACGTGGGATGCCCCATCTAATGGTGGATTGTCTATAACTTGCTGATAATTCACGTTGTCATAGCGCAATCTCATGTTTAGTTTACATGTCTTATTCGCCGCTTGATGGTGTCAAGCCAACACTCTGGAAACGTAATAAGCTTTTCTATTCAGTTTACTTTATCAATTTGATGTTGAGAGAAAACCCATATTTCTTGACGTATTCTATGTGCATGTTGTGTCATCTTCATATGAAGATCTCGCTTCCGGCATTTGTGTGCGTCCTTCCTTTTCAGATCTGAGCAGAGAAAATATATCGATGCACACAGTCAGGCGGGAAATGCATTTCTTTCATCCTCCATTGACGAATGAAATCAATGCCCTTCAACGGTGTTTCAAAATCAGTCTAGGTGAATTGTTGGGCATAGTTGGCGGGGCTCGGAAGGAAGAATTGTCATCGACAAATCTATTAGAAATCAATGCGTCCCCAGTGACTAAAGAGCTCGCATTGTTCCAGACATCAATCTGCACCAGACACCCCGCGCAGGTTTGTTTTTGCATATCCTCACGATGGTATCCTCCAATCTGGTTTCAGTTTAAGATCGTCCGTTTTTATTTCAACTGGATGTGATCACGGTTGGTCTTTGTCTTCTGAAGTTTGTTGCCCAAGAAAAAGGCAACACACAGAAAAATGATCACACTAGGCCATGTATTCTCAAGGATATATGGCCAGTGGATAAAGACGTTGGTCAGATCCAGTGACTAGAGCCCAAAATTTGGGAGTTCAATATCAGGCCACAGCAGTGGTGAACCAAAATTGGAGATTTGAGGTAAAGGGAAATAACTGAGACACCCGGAAGAGGCATGGCACGTGGAACTGTAATAATCCACCCCGGTGGACCAATTAAAGTGCTAGGTTCGAAATTTTAATCACCTGAAGAAGGCCGATGCTGAAAATGGCAGAAAAGTTCTGAATATGGTAATGAAGATGAAGATAACTGTCTGAGTAATGTAAATAATGCAAATAATCATAATACTTCATCTCAGAGAGAGAAACAGAAATAATTTTGCGTCAATTAAAAAAACGAAGGCAATTTCTTTAGGCGAAAATGTACAGAAATTAAACTGCTTCTTTTTTTTTTAACAATCCCCAGTAAATTTGCGTCTAGTTTCATACAACGTTTTCCCTTTGTTGGTAGATATAACGTTGTCACAATTTTAGAGACTTACAAAACAACGCCCGTAATAACCAAATAGAAATGACAGAAAACCAACTGAGATGTTCTACTCTGTGCGTTTAGACATGTCGGACGTCAGGAATTTTTAAATTGATCATTTAAAAATTGAAACTTTAATGTTCTTTCAATTTTGGTGTTTCCCATTGGTGTATAACCGATATTAATGTTTTTATGACTGAAAACAGATTCTGACTTCTTTCATGTTCTTTAACACAGATCGCCATCGAGTGGTTTCTAGGCATCTGTGGAGGCCGATTGTCTTAGTTTTGTAAGACAGGTATAGCTGAACCAATCCACTGCTTCTCTCAGATCAGGGCGCACAAAGATAATCAGCATCAGCCTTGGGATGATGCATGCGATGGCAAATGAGAAACTTACTCGTTTTTACATCCATTCGCTTACTGTCAGCTATGCTCCAGTTAAGGATGTTGAAACTGTATTGCACCATAGGTGCAGGCAAAGTGTTTATTGTTCCTATTCATTTTTTTTAATTAAACAAGGTATTCCGTACCAGAGCACACGACTGAAGTATTTTTTTCTTACTTATTCCTTCATTTGGTTATGCAGTATTCCATATCCTTCGCTAATTCCTTGGTACTTGTTTTAAATCCCTGTAATTTATTTATTTTAATTCATTTTTTTTATTCATAAACAGTTTTAAACGTTTTATTATAATTATAAGCACTCTCGGCTGAATTCGCTGTAATGTATTTATTAATTTTAATGGCCGTATTTTTCTTATCTCTCTAAATAGTAATTATTAGGCTGGTGAAATGAAACTTGATGGGAAATGGGCAAAAACGGAAAACATAATTACCTTCTAATTATCCGATGAAGGGGTGACCACTAAAAAATGAAAAAAAGAAAAAAATTACCCGTAAACAGCTTAAATAGATTTTGCACCGTTGTGGTTGGCTGTTGGTCAATCTCCAATCAAATGTGTGATAATGGGGTATATTTATAGAAGTCAGTGTCTACAAGCATTTTTTAGAGGTCGTTTCAGAGTCTGATCATCTCTGACGGGGTCGATTTGGTGAGGTCAGTATGATGTTTGAAAGACCCGAAACTGCCCAATGATCCATTTCAAGAACATCACTGACGACGTCTTCTAGCGCTAAAAGAGCGTATATTCAAAGCAAAAAAAGTAGGTTTGAACTTGTTCCGGTTCCGTAAACTTTGTGACAAAATCTAGATTTTATTTTGTGTGTTTCTGTAACTCTGCATTTCTTGAATTTTACTTTTATTAGCCATATTATTAGTAGTAGTAATAGTAGCAGTGGTAGTATCTTGCAAAATGGTGTATTGAAAAATCAGGTTGAAATCTCATTTACAAATCTCACCAGTTTTCTTATTCATAATATTCTCACTTTTACAATATGTTTATGATTTAAAGTTAAACAGAACGAGCCAATGAATCTTTTCTCAGTTACTTGAAAACAATTTTTAAATAAATATTTCTCTGCCCTAGCGCTCTTTTTCCACTGCTATTATGGATCGTTCCAGAAGCAATCTACTTAACGAGTGATGTCGACGCAATTGCCCGCAGATGTCTCTCTTTCATGAAACCGTATTCTCGCGACAATGTCGACAATCTTACATCACAATGGAAAAAAATTATATTACGCACACAATCAAATTTGCATTACTGCATAAAGACAATTACCCATTCAGCCAGTCTTATTTGTTCACACTGAAATGTCGCTTTGTAAGGCCAGTCGTATATTATTAATACTTGCACCGTTTGAAAAGGCAGCGCGTGCAACTATAGCTAATTCAATTTCTCCTGTGTTGTATGCAATATGTGGTAAGTATATTAGCATGCCGTCCATTTAAACTGTCAAAACACCTACCGGTATGATATTTCTACTATCATTCGGAGCATTACTATTGCAGTATTTATCGCTTCTGTATATGTATGTCTGATGAGTCAGTTTTCACACTTGTGAATATATCGCTGTAACTAAGAAAAACAATCGACTTATTTCATATAACAAGAAAATAATCTGGTTCTGTGAGACATGACGGTAAACATTATTGTAAATTTAATCTCAGTATTGTAAGAAGACTTTCGACTTTTGCTCTTTAGCAAGCATAAATAGTTAGGCGCGTGACCAGACTGTTTCACTTAGTATGTTTTTAAACGGTGCTGGATATTACCCCATGTAGTTTTTTTTTTTTTTTTTTTTTTTGATTTGCATACGCGAAATTCTGGTTTGCGAATAGATTTGTAACATGGTCTCCTGGCACGAAATATATTACACAACTAACACAACCAAGAAACGTATTGTATTATTTTATTTGTTACTGAAAGCTTGCAAAACATTTACTTCTTAGGGAAATGTAATACTTAAATCAATATCCCTTAAATTTCGTGAATTGTGAGTCTTTGTTGTTGTTATTATTATTATTATTATTATTATTATTATTATTATTATTATTATTCCTTTGATTTCTGGTGTGTACAGATTTCTTTCCGGGTCTCACACAGAGACCTATGGTTAGAAATGGCATCATGAAATTTTCCACTGACCAATTAAACAAAAGAAAAAAAAACACTACACAAACATATTTTACATAGATAAAGATCGTAAACTGTGGGCTATACTTGTGAGAAAATTTTTTGTATATCTTTAGGAATGGACTTCCAGGAATTCCTTCAATTACTTTACTGGAATCATTTCAACCCGAGGGCTCCAACTACAACAGGAATTGTTGATGTTCTCATGTGCAACATTTCTGAGTTTTCGATTTCAAGATCCTTGTATTTTGATAGATTTTTGAAGATCTACAAAGATACATTGCAGTCAGCATAGACTGCCATATCAATAAAGAGGCACTGTTTTTGTTCTCTAATTACAATGTCTGGATGGTTAGCTTGATTGTTCTGTCTGTATGTATTGTGTAGTCCCAAAAAATTATAACAGCTCCTTTCTCCATAACCGGAACTGGGTGGTATTCATACCAATTCATTGCAGTTTCCTTCCTGTAGAATTTGCAGATTTTCCATTGCAGGTATTGCCCCCCTCTGTCGTACCGGGTTTTGTATTAAGTGGCAGCCAATACTGTGCAACCAGATACAAGATGATCAATTTTTTATGAACATTTATCACAGAATCTGAATTTTGGACTAACACAATATTTCAATATGTGTGCTTGATAATTTCTAGTTAAAAACCATTGGTGCTGTGCAGCAAGGATAAAACCTTAATTCTCAGCTTTTAACCCTGCACTACGTAGCCACTGATGGGTAAGGTGTTTGTCTACATCAGCCTATTTGGTACGGGCAGAGTATTTGCCATGTAGCTGTTAATCTTGCCTTTGTTTCTGTATCTAGTCCGTTGTATTTGTCTTTGCTTTCTTTTTTAAATATTTGCAGTTTCAGACGGTGTATTGTACATTACTTGTATTTCTAAACTCATTTGTAACTCTATTTTGAACATTTTGTCATCCTTTATTACGGAATAAAGATGCTTACTACTTTAATGTTTTTGACACATATCATCATCCAGTCTTCTTTAATTTCCAGTTATCTTTGAAGGTCAGTTGTTGTAGGAAGGTTCTAGTTGAACCATTCATCTGCCTGCTTCGGACCTTGGCACATACAGACGATTAACATCAGTTTTGGGATGATGCATGTGGTAGCAAGTGAGAAGCTTTCTATTTTTGGCGTTCATTCACTGAATGTCAACTATGGTCCAATTAAGGATGTTAAAGCTGTATTGCACCATAGGGACAGCCAAGGTTTTTTTGGCTGATATTCTGTTTTTTTGAGTTCATCTCGGTATTTACTACCAGATGCACACGCTTGTAGTACTTCTTTTTTACCTTCTCCTTCCTTTTGGGATGTTGTATACCATCTCTTTCGCTAATTCCTAAGTACTTCTAGGCTTTATTTTCTTACAGTTCCCTAATCTTTGTGACAAAGTCTAAATCTATTGAGGATTTTTCTGTAATTCTCACTTTCTTGAATATTACTTTTACACATTTACCTAATCCGAAGTCCATACCTATATCGTCACTGAAGCATTTTACAGTATTGAGGAGACCTTTCAACTCAATGTTGTCTTTGCCAAAGAATTTGACATCTTCCATGTAGTGTAGGTGATTGAAGACTTTCTTATTTAGTTTGTAACCATAGCTACGGTTGTTTAGTTTATACGTAAGAGGGATTACGGACAAACAAAACAGAAGGGGTGAGTGGTAGTCTCCTTTAAACGATTCACGTCGGATATTCCGACGAATGGAGACGGTAATTCCTCTGGTAGTGGTTTAGGTATCGTGTTTTGTTCCACATTCCCATGCTGTCCTTAAGGAAATTTACTACCACAGGGGAAACTCTTACATTTCCGAAGTCTTAAGTATGCAAGAGTGTGGCACACTATCAAAGGCTTCACCATAATCAATCCACGCTGCGCTGAAATTTTCCAAGATCATTTTTCAGTAGTTGATCTTTGCAGCCATATGAATCTCTCCTGCATCCCTTCTGTTCTAGTAGAAAAATGTTGTTTGCTTTGAAAAGGGGGTAACTACGAACACACTTGATCAACTTATACGTGGTGGAGAGACATGTTATTGACCTATAATTTTTCGGATCATCTGTTTCGCTCGTTTTTGGCATGAGATATGTAATACCTTCAGTGATCCTTTCCAGGATTTCATTGGGATTATTTACAGGTGTTGAATGTTTTTGAAAGGGTTTTATAGATTGATGAGAGGTGACAGAGCCAGAAATAGGGCACCTTTTCATTTCCTGGGTATTTCCATTTTAAGGATTTCGTTAGAGCTTGCTTAATATTATTTGTGATTATATTCTCTACTCTTACAGAGGTGTATCCAGCATTCGTTCTTTTTCACGTTAGATCTATTCTGCATTTGAGGTATATGCCTTTGTACTGCTCCAAATATTCTCCCAAAATGTCTACACATTGTCAATAGATGGTAGTTTTTCGACATGTATAGATGCTTTTCCAATTTCCTGTAAAATTTCTTAACTTCCGTTTGGAATATTTTACTTTGGCGACAGAACTTACAACGTTTTTCGTATCGTCTTGTTCTCTGTGCCTTTAAATGAAGTTTCTGTTTGAACATTACCTAGACTGATGAAAATTCAGTTAGGCATTAAATTTTATATTTTATTTTTATTTTATTATCAATGTTATTATTTTTATTATTATTAAGTGTAGATAATATCGTTGTTATTGTTGTCGTGCAGTAGAATTTGCTCCCAAGACTCAAAGGGAGACTTCAATAGATAACAGTTTTTTTTTGTTTTGTTTTTTTGTTTTGTTTTTTTGTTTTGTTTTTTTGTTTTTATTTTGTTTGTTTTGCTTTTTGTTTTTTGGTTTTTTGTAATAAAACGACGAGGTAAATGTTTCAACTGTACAGAGAGAAATCTATGCATTACATGAGAAATAACTATGAGTGTTATTTTTTGGGAATTCATTTATGTATTTCTGGACTACCAGGAATGTGTTCTGCATATTTTTTGGCTCTTTTTGATACAATCTTCAATGAACAAGAAAAAATAACACGTGTTAAATGCCACACTCTACTAACTATCATCTTGAGGTCCTAGCATTTAGTAAGTTGTTGAAATGTTTTCAAAAATCAGTTTTTGTCGTTTGGAATTGTAACATCACACGTTTTTAAAATACTTTTTTCCAAATTATAGGAGGTATATATCCAAGATCCCTATCCATTGACCTAAGATAAAAAATGACAACATGATAGGGTACATAATGCATTTCTGAAAAAGAAAAGGCCAACTTATACGTATTTTACAGAGATAAAGCCTTTAGTAAGAACAACCTTTTTGTCGTTATATGGGCAAATGGTTCCCATTCTATGAATCTATCGGGAACTTTTCCAAACAAATCGGGGAACCAATCTCAACTGGAATCATTGATGTCTTCCGAAACCACATTTTTAAATTATATTCTAACGTTATAGATATTATTATTATTAGTAGTAGTAGTATTTTTTCAATATCATAAAGTTTAGAGAAGGACGCGTATATTCAACGAAATATTAAAATCAAACCATTACCTTAAACAGTAATCGAATATGGATTGTCTGTAATCTTCAAAATATATACTCCTAAAACGCACAGGTAGATATATGGTAAAGCTCCTTATAATTTATCGATGAAGAATTATGCAGAATAAAATATATATGAACTCTGACTAACAACCAAACAGAACACATAAAAAATGCAATTTAAACTACTATTTATAAATTACAAAACACAACATATGTGAAGGGGTAATACAAACAATCAATTTCTAGACACAAACTTACTCCAGAATAGGTTGGATTAAATTTTTGCCCGAAAAATAAATTTAAAATTAATTTGTTTTCCGAATAAAAAACAGATGGAGATGAAGGTAGAATAAACGAACCTATTAGGAAAAAAAAACTGAAGATGAAAATACGGGTAGTGGGTTTGCAATAACAGCGTACAGATTGGAGTTAAAATATAAATTTAAATAGCTAAATACGTCTATACCGGACGCAAATATAGCTACTCTAGTGATGGTTTTTTAAAGGAGATTCAAATAAAGTTATTTTATTATCTTACAATATTTCTGGCGAAATGGCCATTAATGTTCTGCCTTCACAAGTATCTACCTAACATTTCATCCGGAGATTTTAAGATATAATATTCGATACTTTTCATGGCAGCAAACGGAAGATTTTTGCATTGAACGCATAAAGAGATTCATTGAAAAATAAAGTTTATTTTAGAAATACTTAACTTAATTAGGCAATTTTTTTCTGAAATCTTATATATATATATATATATATATATATATATATATACAGACCACTTTAAGGTTCCATGTAATAAATTATTTCACGCCAGCCCTTTTAAAGGGCTCTGGATCATCAGACTTATTCAAATTTATTTGCTCTGAATTTACATTGAGCTCTCTGGATAGCATCCTCCTTGTGTCTACCCATACGGATTACCTTTTTTTGCATTATATATGTTTGTGTACATACATACATACATACATACATACATATATATATAATATAAAAGGTTCAAACACTAATATTCCATGGTTATAATTTATTACATTGGAATCGTAATCACTATCCAATTCATCAAACTGATTGGGTCTGATGAATTTGATCGTGATTACGATAATAATAACAAAAAAAAACGATTACGTAATTAAAAATCATCACTGTAATGACTCCGATTTTACCAAAAGCTATATCCATTGCCTACTCACAGCCACACACAAAAATACGAACGACACCGCACTTCCTCAAAGATACATAATAGTCTTGAAAGTATTAGCTAACAAAAAATTCAATATATCTACTTCTGATAAGGGCGGGGGAATTGTAATCTTGGATAAACACATTTATCAACAAAAAATGAGAGAGCTCATTGACGATGAAAACATGAATGAAACGAAGCTATAAAAGAAACACAAAAATTTACACGCAACATCAAAAAATTACTAAAAAAATAAGACTTCTCCTGGATAAAGCTTATTGAATAACATCCCAAAACACCCGCATTATATGGATTACCAAAAACGCATAAACCGAACATACAAATGCGACCTATTATATCAGGGATAGGCAGCGCTCCACATAAAATAGCCCGCAAACTAAGCAGAATTTTAACTCCACTTCTCGGCACTTTTAGTCCATCACACATAAAAATTTCAGGCGACCTCCTAAACAAATAAAAAAAACATAAACATTAGAAACAAATGTATGGCTAGTTTAGACATAAAATCTCTCTATATAAACTTCCCCATAGAGAAATGCTTAAATCTACTAAAAAAAACTAACAAATGCGAAAATTAAATTACCTCTATCTACACATACAATCATTAAAATATGCCAAATCATTACCAAGCAATGTTTCTTTACTTTTAATAACCAATATTACAGGCAGAAATTAGGTTGACCAGTGGGATCTCCTCTCAGCTGCGTTCTTGCTTGTCTATTTTTAGAATTTCTATTAGGTTGGTGCAAAAATAATGTCCTTTTCTCACGTGATACTATGTGAGAAAACAATATTATTTTTGAACCAACCTAATAGAAAGTGACTCTTTCAAAAATATTCTCCCTACAAACTCTTCATATTTCAGATACATAGGCGGCTCGTTATTAATATTTCAAAAAATACCAATTTAACGGATTTTCTCTCCAAACTTAACAACATTGAACCTACAATAAACTTCACTTTTGAAAATGAAACCAGCTACACTCTTCCGTTCCTGGACATTTTGTTACACAGAAATAATAACGAATTCAATATTGACGTTTACAGAAAGGCTACAAACAAAAGGGATGTGATTAGTTTCTACGCAAACCACTCTTCTAAAATTAAATCTGGAATTATTATACGTTTCTAAGAGCATTAAGAATCTGCAGTCCCCAATATTTACTTAAAGAAACATACATAGAAAACACATTCAAAAACCTACAATACCCATATCATTTCATCCTCAACGCAAGAAGAAAGGCATACAAAATATACAACCGAAACAAAACTAATAACATAATCCGCAATAGTAAATTACATGAAAACAGATACATAATACTACCGACCACCTCTGTCACGTCCACTATACAGGATAACCTCTCCGATCTAAATAATCTTAGAATGGTTACGAACACTTCCAAAACTATTATGGATATAATAAAATCTTCAAACACTAATAGCAATCATATTTCTGAAGCAGGCACTTATAAAATAAATTACCAAAACTGTTCCTCCCAATATATTAGAGAAACGAGTAGAAATTTTAAAAACACGCATTTATAAGAACAAAAGAGACCCCACAAAAAACAACTTAGCTAATGCATTTGTCATACAGAGAAATAAATTCAACCATAATTTTGATTTTAAAAAATTCTACACTCATAAAAAAAGAAAATAACTGACTGAAGAAAATTATAGAGAGTCCCACCATGTTTACCCAAATATTAATCTATGCCCAGGCCTTTTCCGTATTTCACAATTCTTAACAAAATTACTGCTCTCCCAAACAAACGTACATAACAATATCGTAAAATCAAAAGCAAATGTTAGAATCCGCCAACACAGTTATAATGATAATATTTTCCGCACGTGACAATAACTGACGTTATTTTCAGTTAACAATATGAAAATAGTGATCACTACATTCCTCCATTTGCTAAGAACATTCTGTTTTTTGTTATTATTAGATACGTTCTTTAATTAAATTCATTGATTTTTTTTTGCTTTGAGAAATTTCACATTGGACGAAACGCGTCAGCAATAACTAGTTTTCTTATTGTCATTTATATTTATAAATATTGTTTTTCTACAGTTTAACTCTGAGAATGTTCAAATATATATATATTGACCACTAATATTATCTATCTATTTAACTACACACACAATTATATATGCGTGTGTGTGCGCGCCTGCGTGCAGTTCTCTGTGTGCATATACGTCTTCATGTATCTGTGGTAGAACACTATATATATATATATATATATATAATGTCATCCACAGCTCATCAGTCCGGTTGCCTCTAGCTAGGATCGAAACCCGACTGAATTGGTATCAGGCGGATATTCTACCACTAAGCTGTCGGCGCACGGTCGGGACGAAGGTGGATTTTTAGCGTATTTTTTAGGAAACACGCCCAGTGACCGACAGTGACTCAATTCGGCTTGCGAAGAGTCTCGCTATATAGCTATAATAGTCACTGTTTACAAACCCATACCTCAGCCCGAGAGTGCTCAACTAGAATTAAATTTAATTCAGGAGCTAATATAATGTCATCCACAGACAGACTGTTTCGCTGTATCACAGCTCATCAGTGCGGCTAGACATCCGGTTGCATCTAGCTAGGATCGAAACCCGACTGAATTAGTATCAGGCGGATATTCTACCACTAAGCTGTCGGCGCACGGTCGGGACGAAGGTGGATTTTTAGCGTATTTTTTAGGAAACACGCCCAGTGACCGACAGTGACTCAATTCGGCTTGCGAAGAGTCTCGCTATATAGCTATGATAGTCACTGTTTACAAACCCATACCTCAGCCCGAGAGTGCTCAACTAGAATTAAATTTAATTCAGGAGCTAATATAATGTATAATTAACTAAAATTTTGTTGCAATAATTTTTACTGAAAAGGCAATAAATTAAAATATATTTGTTTGATGATTTATCCAAAAGTTTCTAATTCGTTGGTTAGTCCAGAAAGATATTGTAATATGATCTATTTATCTTTCTATCTATCTATCTATGTGTGTCGAGATATATATATATATATATATATATATATATATATATATATATATATATATATATATATTACAGAATTAATGTATCTATTTTTAATCTGGGAGTTTTATTACCCCAATCCATATTATTTGTGGATATTTATCATTAGAAATAGAGAATCATTGAAATCGTTGTTCTAATTATACTTCAGCAATCATCTAGTTTACAATTCTGTTGTTCTTTTCCATTCTTTTTTTAACTATAATTAACGACTCTTCATTATTTCGCAGGTAAGACTGCATAGAGAACGAGTCCCCGCTTCTTTTTTATTAATTACTATCCGACATTGAAGTCGTATTATTACGTTTGAAGGATTTTCTGCCTACACATTTGGAAAATATCATCATTCAGCCGCTGTCTTGTTATTTTCACTGGAAGACTTCAAATTTGCTGCTCTATATGAAACCTAAAGGCAGAAATATTTTCTTTGATAGAAATATGTAACTCAGAAAAAAAATCGATAGAATATCCGAATGCATGAGAATATTTCACTCTTAATGGCCATGAAAATTCAATTCTACTTTAAGAGTGACCATCAAACTGAAGGAGATTTAAAAACTGCATTTGAGAATTATGATTATTTCAAGTTTTTTCAGCCGTATTTTTGAAATCCATCTATGCAAGGAAATAGGATATAATGCTAATGGTAATACTTGCCGTTTCTTTATGATGAAACATTTGCAAACTTTGACATGACAACCAGTACTACCGTCTGCTGAAATTTTAAAAATCATTCTCTAAAAAAATTAGAAAATAGATATTTTATGTCGAGTATCTGTTATCGTTCATTCCTAACCTTGCATTTGTAGTTGAGTGCAATTTCAACATTTTGATTATATCATCACATGAAAAAATTATTCATACATATCTGTATAAATCACAAACGCTAGCAAAACAGCTTATACTATTATAATTACTATGAATTAATTTTGCTGATGTCTTAATAATATTAATAATAATAATAATATTTAAGAAAGATATTCGTGAAGAACAAGAGGAAAGAATGAAATAATATGGGAAAATAGAACGAGAAAGAAATCTATACTGCAAATCTAACAAAAGTGAATATTTTTTCTGTATATTTTGAAATGTAAGATCTATACAAAATTGCCAGAAGATATAGAAATAAAAGTTACTTTGAAAGAGTAAAATGCAATAAAAACGAACAAATCTGTTTTATAACTCATGAAAATGAAAGCGATAAAGAAGCAATATGAAGGAACGGGTGAAAGAAAATAAAACAGACGAAAATATCAACTTATATAAATAGATGGATAAATAAAGACCATGTAGACAATACGGTAGGGTAACTGTTCGTTTAACGTCCAAATACATTCTTTAAACCAAGGGCCATTATTCCATTAGCAGTCTTCTTAAATTATTCATTGGATGATTAAGTAAAAGGGCACAATATGTCGCTATTTTATCATTTTTAATTTCGGGAATGCGATTAGTTTGTTGTTGATTTTGTAGACTGCAAAGTTAGCAGGGTTAGTTTGGCACTGTCTGTGAGAAAAAGAACACCATGTGACAATTCATTCCTGAAGAAATTTGGAAATGGCATAATGTACTGCCTGGCATTCGCGCTGGAAGCTCCAATACGAAATATCGGAGTGATTGGCTGTCAATCTGAGGACAGTGCGGAGGATTCGGAAAATGTTAGATGTTTCTAATGGTGCTTATGAAAGGACGATAGCTCGAAAAACTCACTATCATCTTCGAAGAATATTGCTTTCATCGAGAAAAGATTAAGTACAGTTTGTCAGAACAAAAGTGATCATTTTTCATGTGGTTGACAGAGAGTGTTATTGACTTATATTTTTTCGGTTCATCTGTTTCACCCTTTTTGGTAGGAGATATGTAATACCTTCAGTGATACATTCTGGAATTACAGTGGGAGTAATTAATTACCATTGTTAATGTTTATGCGAGAGTTTTACGAATTGATATCCTTATTCTTTACGACTGTTAATTTACTCTGATGTCTAAGTGACAAAAATACACCCTTACTGCCTCCATGTGCTATAGTTCCCATGTTCTCACCAGTAAGGCGTTCAACACACGTACACAGAGCGAGAGAGAGAGCGAGTTTCGACCGACAGTTGGGAAAAATTTGCAGTCGAGACTGAGCTACGGTTAGTATTCCAAAAACCTTCGATGAAACTCTGTTGATGAGTATTGGTATTGCTAAACCGAATCATACGCCATGTCGAATATTTATCCCGGTGGAATCCATTGCTACGTGCCCGTGATGAAGGTGATATTTCATATCGGAGGACATCGACTCTTATCTGGCATGAAGAAGGACGGGCTTCGTCACGTATACAATGTCCAATTAACGCTACTCATCAATAATACCAACGGTCTCATATGGGAGTAATAAGTTATTTTCTCAGTAGGGCCGAGGTTCTGCAGCCACACCCGTTTATGGGACTGATGTGGGGAGTATGATTACATTTAAATAAAATATAAAATAAATGTAGTCTTCTAAAATGTCAAGCTTTTGCTATGTCACCATGCAGTAAATAATTAAAAAAAAAACTTCACTAACATTTTCTATGAAAAACTGTTTACATAGTAAGATTATATAATATTCAAATGACAGTTTTTTCTGTCAAGAATGTCGAATATTTTGGGTTAAGAAAGTGGCTAATGTCACCATTACTATTATTATTAACCTTTATATAGAATTCTATAATTTTTAGACTTGGAAATATTAGTTAAGATCTTATTTCATGTAGCGTTCCTATTAACAACCTGTTTCTAGTATTTCACTTCCTAACAATTAAGGCTAATGGAACAGATGAAAAATCATGGGGTTTCCTAAAAATTTTTTTTTTAATTATATATATATATATGTGTGTGTGTGCGCGCGCGTGCGCGCGGGTATGCGTTTGTCTGCTGTATATGAGCCTGGAGTATTATCCTCAAAAGTATCATTGTAAGATCTAGAAATGATCTAGTTACTGCGCGGATATTATAATTGTAATCGAGTAGTCATGGTACAAATAAGGTTAGGCTTGTTATTTCAATTGTGTGGATTGCTAACACACACACACACGCACACACACACACACACACACACACATATATATATATATATAGAGAGAGAGAGAGAGAGCGAGTTCTGTGTATCTAACGCTATTCACGCCGTCGTAGATTATGACCATCACTTTCATTTAAAGAGTTAGAAATTAGGATGTCAAAAATATTATAATATCAAGCAATGACTGCATACGAATGTGGAGAATACTTTGCGTTGAGTCAATCTGCTTTTTCTACCAACAAAAAGAACCAGTCTAATAAACTGGATACTCTCCGGCCGTAGGTTGTTAAACCAGAGCTCGCCTTCTTATAGATGGATTCCTTAAATACTACATACCCTGAGCTTACCACACAAGTACATCTTCATATCACATTTAGCCACAATTTCAGCTTAATATATGATAATGTGATTAGAAGAGAAAGTAATTAAGTTTCCTTTATGCATCGAAAGTGCACTGACTTTTAAATTCTCTAAGATCAATCTCAGCAACGTAATGCGTTATAATCAAGAAAAGTAAACTCACAATTGGATAAATTCTATTTGCAGTGGGCTAATGGCAAATCCGACAATTATTAAAGACTTCCATACAGAAAAAGAACTTCTTGGTTGTAACATGTGACAAGGATTCTTATTAACACTTCCTCAGAATGGAAACGCACTTGCCTTACAGACGGGTTTTTCTGACCTGAAGACGCCAGTCTGAAATAATTTTCTCCAATTTGTCTCATTACCGCCATTTTTGTTCTTATCTAATCCTACATCATGTTAGAAAATATAGCATCTTCTTTCTTTCATTGTCTTTTCGTAAAACATTTTGAATAGCAATATTTCAATCATAATTGTAATATTAATAATAAAGAGAGTAATCATTATCATAAACGTTGTACACTAATATCAATGAATATGAGTCAATACTATTTTTCAATTGTTCATTTATCTTTTTTTCACATTTTTCTTGCTCATTGTTTTGTCTTGACAGAATTTTAAATAAAAAGCAAACTAACTCTGTATGTAATTTATTACTTTTCGTTAGAAACAATATTTAATTTTGCCATCGTCTTCCATTGTATTTTGATTGATTTCTTCTTTATTGCAATTTTCACAATTCATAATCTTCTCATCGATTTTATTCGTTCTCTTTTTCATCTTTATTTGTTCTTCTTCTCTTCAGTTATATGTCATGCTCAATACACGCTTAGGTAATCATGTGTCTTTTGATACATAATTGACGAGGCAGATTTTTCCCGCAGTAGGTTGCCATTTCTTTCTACGGTAGACCAGTTGATATCCAAGGCTACAGAACCCGGTACCTCCTGCTATTTTCCCATAGCTGGGCGGAGAAGAAAAAGATTAATACCTTTCTCAAGGTTATTAGTACGTACGTGAATGTAATGGATTCGACTGAAATTCGAACTCGGCTCACCGAATCCTAAATCCAAGCGACTATCTATTTCCACCGTGCATCCTTTACTCATATTTTTCCGGTTGATCCGGTGGAATTCGTTCCTTCTCTTTTTATTTCTTTCATTCGAGTTTCTCTTTTTTTTCTTTCTCATTTCCGACTACTTAATTGGTTAATTTTTTCGGGTTCATTTCTCCATTGACAATTTCTCTCGATTATTTTCGTTTTCCTTCTTATAAACTTTCTTTCATTTCACGTTTTCTTTCACTCTATAACACCGTCCATTTCCTTAATTTTCGTTTCGCATATTTTATTTTATTTATTCCAATTTCTGGTGCTTACGTGCAATCAATTTTAAATCTTAAAACACCATTTATGAGTCCCGGTAAAGTAATGAACAGCGGCTCGGATTGAGGAATTGGAGAGCCGAGTTCGAATTCCAGTCGAATCCATTACATTCACTTACGTACTTGGGTAAATAGCAGGACAGTGCGAGTTCTGTAGACTTGGATGGCAACTGATCAAACGTAGAAAGAAATTACAACCAACTGCGGAAAAAATATGCCTCGTCAGTCATGAATCGAAAGATACATGATCGCTTAAGCGTGTATCACGCAAGGCACATAACTGACTGAATGCGACATTTACTTTGCTCCAGTATTTTGCACACTTTAATGAGAGGATCAACTAATATCAGTTGTTCACGAGCTCATTCATATTAACTTACTCTATTTGTAATCCTCATATCGTACACGGAAACATGTTGAAATGTTTTCAGTTCTAGGCCACGTCATGTTTAAGCAAATAATCTTGTCAGCATGGATGACTTCATGGGTTTCTTGAAAAAAACTAATAGCACTAAATTAAGAATGGCAGGTGACTCTACAGAAATGTCGGCTTCAAGAAGGTAAACAAGGGAAATAACTCAGGAAGTAAATAGACTTAAAGACGGATGATCATAAGATGCCTGGTGTCAACTGGATGCTCTACCAGTGATTGCCAGAGTAAATAGTCAAAGCATAATTTCCGCCTAACAATCGGCAGATTGTCATATATCGTATATTTAGTAAAGCTGCAGAATTAGGTTAGTGTTTTAATAAAAATTTTCTCTGAAATTTAAATTAAAGAAAAAGATTTTGTAACTCTGTCTCGTATATGTCTTATTTTTATCAGTTGGGTAGTAAAAATTTTCCGTTTTCTATTGAATCTATCTTAACCACATTCATCTCTAAGTGTTTACCACTAAAATACTCGGGTTAATGACATGTCCGCCTTGTTCGTACACCCGCAGTCCACGATATCTTCATAAAACTAGATCTCCGAAGCCTCGACAATACACTAACGAACGTAAATCTCTGAAAAATATTAGATTTAAGCTATATTCTTGCGTATGTTTGGCGATATCCTTTGCTAAATCCACGAGAATTAGAATATAACTTTCCATTGCATCTCATAGCAGAAAAAATCTTTCATATTTTTTTAGAATATCAGATGAAAAATGAAAACTCAGAGGATCGATTTCGGTTACATTCACTTGCGAAAGAAATGAATCCATCTTTTCTCTGCCGAATTTATAGGTTAAATAACAGGACCTGTATCAGGACAAATCAATGCTGTTCTAAAAAAAATTGTTAACGTAATATTCCCCCCAAAAAAATTGGCTTTAAAGTAAACTCAATATCTTTAATAAACCGTAAATCTATAATAAATTTTAATAAACTTCCACTACTTTTGTAATTAAATTAGTTAGTAACATATATATATATAGGTGATTTTCTTTTATTTTAATCACACAAATGAATGGTTGATACGCTGTGCACGTAAGACTTTTCGCAATAAAGTCTGTTAAATTTATTCTATGTTCATATTCTACGCAGCAATATATTATACAACGACATTAACAATAATTCAATAGTCTAGTCTCATTATATTATCTTGCTATCAATTTGACACCAAGAAAACACGAGATAATATACTAAATTAAGTTACTTCTTGACAAACTTTTGTTATAATATAAGTTGTAAATGAAAGCATTTGAGACAATTTAGTATACATTGTTCTCAACAAAATAGGTAGCCAAAAGTGTGAGATATTTATTGGGATAACAAAAGAAATTAGCGAGGTAAGTTAACTATTTGCATAGATCCGTAACAGAATATTGTAAATTTGATACAAAAATTACAAAGGGACATGCAATGATTCCCCTCACAACGTAATCAAAGTATGAATGTATGTATGTATGTATGTATGTATGTATGTAGAGTTGGCCATCGTATTCGAGGATACCCGTCTAATAGGGTGGCTAGCCAATCTCTGTTACAGATGATTGCTCAGGCGCATTTGTGTTTATTCAACACCCACAGAGCCGAAGTGTATTTTATACCACTGGTGGGCTGACCAGACCTTAGTTACAGTTTCTGGGAAAGAGCGTATTATCTAGTGTGATCAACAATTTTGAACAAGGCCAGCAGGTTTAAACCGCACGATGATTTGTGATTTCCTGCTAGCACAGTTATCGATGTGCCCCAAGGGTTCCCTCTACCCAATTTCAATAAGAAGCCTTGGGTCAAGCCGTGGTATTGTTTTCAGGCACTTGCCACGCTGCAATCAACCCCTCCAATCTGATAACACCAGGAAGTCTTCCTTACAAATCAACCACGGTGAGATTCGAATGCCAACGTTCTAACCACTCGGCTATGTGTCCATTATGTAGATATATTTAATTAGATGTAGGAACAAAGAAAGACAAACTAAACGGCTAGGTGGTACCTAATCAAATATGGTACTGGAATTTGTATAGTCTTCTAATGAAAACAAAATTAAAAGCGACATTGATGTGGTTGAAAGAACGAATGCTGAGAATAATATAGATAGAATTATGAGTAAAGAAAAACTTTTTTCGAAAATGGTAATTACAATGACAGTCTTACAGCCAATCAGAAATATACATGATAAAATCTTGGTAATTATAATGAGGAAAGTATGCCTTGAAAATTAACAGTCACAGGTCGTAGTGAAAGCAAGGGAAGCGGTAAATGCAGTTAGTAAACTATAAAACATTTTCTGTGAAATTTTCTTTCTTTCTCTTCTACTTATGTGGCATGTCTTTTCAGTATATAGGCGATCATGGCCCTCCACTTCCCCCTATCTCTTGTTGCTTTTAAAAGTTTTTATGTTTCTGCCAACTCCACGAAACAACGCCCCGTTATTCACCTGCCCAAGCACTTCACGTGTGTTATGCGCTGGTTTACCCTGTCTCTTTTTCCCTCTGTATCGTTCCGTGAGAATCAGATTCTCCAGGCCCTTCTTTCTAATCACGTGTCCCAGAAATTTCATCTGACTCTTCCTTATGTTAAGCAAAGCTTCCTTCTTTTTGCATTCTCTCCAAGACCTCATCATTGCTCACATTCTCGTTTCATGATACCGTTATCATCCTTCTGTAGAGCCACATCTCCGCCACCTCAAATCCTTGAGGATACCGTCCAACATTAGCTGACTTATAAGAGGACAGATCCCACGTAGCAGTTCAGTACTCTTTTCTTTGTCAGCAAAGAAATCCTTCTGTTTCGCAGTACTCTGCTCAGCTTCTGGAATGCATCCTTGGCCATCTCAATCCGTTTTCGGACCTCATTTAACTTGTCTCTTGATGTTATTCATCAAACACGTCGTTACTTTTTAAGGAAATTCTTTATTTTTCCCAGGAAACAATATACTGTGTCTTTATTTTTCCCATGAAACAATATACTGTGTCATATTCATTTTAGTGCTGGGGAGTCTGTCTACTGGAAAAATTGAACCGGCAGATGGGGTTTCAAATTTCGACAAAGTTATTTTATGTTCGCTTTGTACTTTTACATTTACATGGCGCTGGCTCACGCCAGTAATTACTCTTATTTTCCTTATAACATGTAATACAATATAAATGGAATATATAACTTATTGAGGAAATGGAAACTGAAAAGTCAGCTTATTGTACTGGGTAGGAACCAAAATGATACATAAATCATCTGAAAGGTTATCTACTATTTTCATTTGATAATATATACATCATAATAACATAAACATTTAAAACATACGTCGCATAAGTTGTTTCTTTGATGAAACATTTTTAATACCATTTCTATTCAGGATGTAGGATAATATGACTTTAAATTACTTCCTTTTTTCTAAATAACTCTAATTAATATGAATTCTATCGAATGTTCCAAGTTGTTTTCCGGGTTTCAAATTCAGATTTCATTTGTCTTCTGTAACTAGTGAATATAATTAGCCCAGCTATTTATATTAGTGCTAGAGAGGAAATATATTAGATATTAAAGTTAACTCCAGTCACTTTTGAAATATTAAATTCTATGTACTTAAAGTTTCTTTTTTCAATAATACATTTCAACCAATACAGACGACTTTATTTTAATTACTAGAATAAACCTGATATATGTCTCTTTTCTAAATAATAGATTTCCCTCAATGCAAGTTTATGCATTATATTAGATGATTACAGTTAAGAATGAGTAATGTGATGTGATTTGAACGGAATAAACGGCGTAGCAAGGAACCTTTATGAAAATAGGTTGTGGGATGTTACTACAGGTGAAGATTGTATAATTCATATTTCAATGATTTTGGATATATATGGATATTTATTGACCAACAAATCATAATTTTTATTTTAAAATAAGCTACAATATAATGACCTCTATAGTGTAGCATGCTAAATTAAATACAGAGATTTAACTATCTGGAAGAGTTTACGATGAGTCATAGAAGTTTATGACAAGTAATAGAATATATTACAGCTTAAATCGTAGGCATATTTTAATTTTAAAAAAATCGTTAAAAGCAGGAAAAATCGAGCTTAAATGCTATGTAATAACAATCCCCCACTACAGAAGTGAATGCAGAACAATTTCTTCATGGTAAGAGGATGAGGCTTGAGGCGATGTAGATCTAGAGAAGGAGCAGAAAATGTGAGCAACGAAGAAGTTGTAATGAAAATGGGTCGAAAAAAAAGAGAGAGACAGCTGGAATTTCCGATGAGGAAACTAGTTTTGGATAATCTGAAAATCACTGAACATAAAGGCAAAAGAGAACGAATAAAGTACTTAATGAGCTTGTATCAATGAATAGCCGAACAGGAACTGGGAGTGATGGCTCAGTTTTACAAAGGATACTTTCAGAGAGCCATTAGTACACACGTCCTGTCGGGGTAGAGCGCATAAAAGGCGATAAATGTGTCGTATGATAATTGAGTGGTAAATGTTACTCATAATTTGTACCACGTGATTGCAGCTGTTTAATCATTGGTCGTAAAAATTCAGTCTAGATCTCTAGAAAAATTTATAGATCCTATGTTAATTATGCGTAATCGGATAAAAGCTGTTTTTAGTTCACCTGGAAGGCTAACACATTTTTAGGCAGGTAGGCATATTTTGGTCTATCTATCTACCTATCCATCTATCTATCTCTCTCTCTCTCTCTCTCTATATATATATATATATATATATATATATATATAGTTTCGTTGTTGTAGTTATGTTTGTTATATAATTTCACATGTGTTCATATAATTGTTTCCTTTTCAGGACACGAATTATATAAAAATTGTCCGAATGATTTCCAAGCGCTTTTCACCATTAACAAGGATGAATTTTCTTTTGCTTTTAACTGAATATATACATTTATATGTATCTATCTAGATTTATAGGAATGTTTTATTTCCGGTCAGCACTTTGAGGCAGTCTTCATTGTTGTTATTATTAAGCGTTTGCTTTTTCCTTTTTATTAATAAAGCTTCCATTATTTTTAGTCTTTTTGAACCTGTGGATGATGCTATCATATTTGTTTTATCAACGAGTATGGTACTGATAGAGTTTAGTAGGTCTCCAGGTGTATTTAAATGAGACCTAATTGAGCTATGATCAGAGAGATGCCATGTGAATCTTCTTGTTAAACATGCTGTAGTACATCCAGTATAATTATTTACGAATTTGAATTATTCAGGAACACAGTTCCTTAAGAGACATTTAAATTGGTAAAAAATGTTGGTCCTCTGTAATCTTTCTATCTAGAGAGAGAGAGAGAGAGAGTGTGTGTAGGAAAGTGTGATGGAGAGAGACCTTTATTTCAATATCATTTGAAGGATGGTTATTATTGTAGCATACCTACGGATGATGATGGCTATGTCTCCATTCACATAAATACAAGAGTAAATAATGTATATTGGTCTGCTGTTGGAGATTTGTCTCCAGCTGTGCTGGTTTAGTTCTTTGATTCCAGGCATAGAGGATCCGCATACGAGGTTATGTCGAAGGGCAGTATCTCGTCTCGAGGAAGCTGCTACACGACCCCGTTTTATACAGGGTGTACGGGGAATTTTGAGCTGAGCCTAATGCTCAGATACCTCATATCAATTTCGACCTTGTGACACACCTGAACGAGTGAGGCTGTTGCTAGATATCCTGCAGTTGGTGGTTCATTGTGGAAAAGTCTTGACTCACTCTAAGCAGTTGATTACTTCTACGCACCACTGGCGAATCTATATGTCTTGTTCTTCTCCTAAGTATTATCGTTCAGTAGCAACTTCGTGAGATTATTCTATTCAGTAAACTTCTCTAGGTTACAACAGTTAGATTTGTTTAGATTGCTCAGTCAATATAGCTGTCAAATTCTTTATGTAAACAGTCCACACGTCTCGAGTTGTTTACCTACTGTATTTAACAGTTACGTTTAAATGCATTTAATATTTAAAACTTTTTTCCACAATATATTTTAAAATACTGCTCGAATATGTCTATTTATTGATATAATTCGTTTTGCTTCTTTTTTTTTAATCTTTTAATCCAATGTTTTAACGCATCATTTGGACTTTATGTAGATTAGATTATTTCATGTTTTTTTCTCTCATTTTCAAATTGTTCCACTCTTTATTCCCAAAATAGAGAGTGCAACTGTTATCTTTCCTGTTTTAAGTTCACATCATTACCAACGCTCTGTGTCTTCATTTTTCTCACTTACTCCGTTCTTTTCTTCTTCATTGTCGCTTTTTCTTTTGAATCTGCACTTTACCACATCATAACTCCGTTTAAAAGCCTCTTTTTTTAGAAGCACCTAATGTGTCAGTGAAAAATGATTCACGCAACTTCCTATTCAAAACATTTTAAATCATAATCCAACCATTTTGATAGTTCGGCGCTAAAATTTATGGCTAATGCTAATCTTTTGTCAATTTCAACAATTCCCAGTTTGATATTATTTTATTTCTCGGAAATGTTTCATATATTTTCTTTCATTCCATAATATTTTGCTCCCTTCGCACGATTTAGTCTTTCGCAATGTTCTTTTTACCTTCAAATATAGTATAGATTATATATTGTCGAATATTTCTTCCAGAATTATTAATTATATGCATCTTTTCACTTATTTTATACCGTTTACTTATGCACGTGGATGTGCTTGAAATACTTTTTATAGGAATTCGCATATACACAAATATATATACATATATGTCAGTCTGTATGCATTTTCTGTGAGTGTGTATATATCTTCGATTCGTGATTGAAAATTTTGGTCAGATGGGAACATTCGTGTAACCTGATATCGGAGGGCTATATACAGGGTTTCCCTCAAAATTTGACATCATTTAAAATGTGAATATATAAATAAATACACGTCAAACGAAATTAAATAGCCTTCACGTTCAACAATAAAAGTTTGATTTATCAAAATTCGTTCTTGATATTCAAAATGATGTAGATTTTATAAGCGATTTCACAAAGCTTCCCAAAAGTTCAATATGCGCAATGTGACACGAAACACATCAATTCGGTAGTCCAACTCCTGCCGAACTCGTAGTAGTATGTTTTAATGACTGAGACATTGGAGAATGTTACTTATCTGCTTTATCGGCTTCTAGGAAGTGCGGGTATGGACCTGTCTTTTTACATAGCCCCATAGAAAATAAAACAATGTATCAAGTCAGGAGAACCTGGTAACCATTTCCACAACATATAGTGATTATAACTGTCCTTCCTGATCCATCATTCGGTAGATTCTCATTGAGTTACGTCCTCACTACCAACCTTAGTTTTTACACATATTTTTTTTTAATTTGAGATCATTTGAGCGAGAATTGGCTATGTTGTTAGACTACAAAATGATGTCAATATTTTTGGCACGCCGTATATATTCATAGTGATAGGTGCAGAGGGATAGACAGCGAAAAAAAATGGAGTCGTTGCAGAGCTGTCTTTTCTTGATAAAGGGTTCTTGATACAATCTTTTCTTGAAATGATGCTGAGTTACAGCGAGAATGTTGCATCGAGTATGATTAAGCTTAATTAGTACATTATTACCTATAAGAGGAGATAACAAAATAGTATTGTAGACTATATTTAAGTTTATTTCTTAATGATTCTATGCACTAAATTTCACTTTAATTCGTAATGAGTCTATGTACTATAAATGTCTTTAGTTAGCAACTTTATTGGTCTCTTGTGTCCAAATTCGAAATATGCTGCCGCCTGATATGTGTAAATTCTTTAGCTACATATCTTATTAATCGGTACAAGATCTTGAGAAGATTACTTTCGATATTTTGAAGTTTCTTATAGAATTAACCCTATTTTCAGCTGACCTCGATGCCGAAAAATGTGATAAATTTCGGGCCTTACCTGCTGCAAGACCGCGACACAGTGTGGAACAAACGTCATAACACTACAATCAGGAAAGGGAATAGTGGAAGTACTGTAGTGGCCATTGTCTTTTACATAACATGGCAAATGTGGCTCTCCACACGTTCCTGTTTTTTTGTTATTCTAATTTACCCTTGACTATCTAAACACTTAATTTTTCCTATCATCCATTCGTTCTAAATTGGTTAGTATGTTACTGGTTGGTTAACGCTGTTCATCTTCATCGTTAATTTTCGAAAGTCTACATTTCTCATAATATGCTACAATTATTTCGGTTGGCATATATTAATTTTTTAGCAATTTGGGATATGGAAAATATATGAAGTTTTGAGCAGCGCCTCGTGACATGTTAGGATTTTAGTAGGTAACGCAAATTTTCCAAAATTATTCTGCTGCGTCACGAGATTACTATGACGAAATGCACATTTATGTCGACAAATGTGACAAAATGCCGTTCCTTTTGTTTCCTCTTATTTCCTTGGCTTTTCATTTATGGCAAAATCTGTCGGCTCTGCTACGGTCTGTTCTAAAATGGCCTTTTATTTAGAAGTTTTAGTCCTTGTACTCAATCGGTAGCAAAGTAATTCGTCCGCTAAAATTATCGGGTCGACTGTGATTCAATTTTTGTAAAATCCTTAATTTTTTTCCCATAACCTATTATCTGAGAAAGGGTTCATGAAATCTTGCATGGAAAGTAACAATACGATTTTATGATACCTAGAGATAATTCACCGATACCTACTTTGGTGAAACGGATTTACTCTCATGATTAATTATAGTGGTAACTGAACATCTTATATTGAAGTTGATCGATGGTGGAGGCTGTTAATTGTTTTTTTTTATGGTAGTTGATTTGTCGTCATGAAGGTAACGAAATGCTCGGCCAGAATTTCATGGGAAACATTTTCTATAACATTAGATGTCATTACTTCTTGTAAGAACATACATACATGTATATAAATTTCTGGAAGCATTTGTGGACAAATGAATATTAAAATATATATTTAATCTGAAGGTATAGTTGTGTACAAGATACATTATATTTTAAAAACATGAATCTATTCTGATATATATATATATATATATATATATATATATATACTGAGTTGTATGGATATGAGATTGTGTCCCTGCGTTTCATGTTTTGATGATTTACTAAAACATAAAATAAGACTTAAATAGAAAAATTCAAATGTAATGTCAGAGGTTGGACGGAAGAGATATATTTCTTGATACATTGACACTCTAGACATATCGTCGAATTTCTAATTTCATGTTCTTTGATCTAAGCTTCCGAGTTCAGAGTTGAGATGTATTTTAATAGTTCAGAATTGGGTAGAAAATTTAAAAAATAATTTTTGCTCGTGTATTTTCCGTATCGATACTTGTTACGTAGTACAAAGAAGAAAGCAAGGATAGAATAACCTTTTCTTAAGGCTTTACTGAACTTAATTCACAGCAGTCAGTAATCGACAAAGGAAAGAATTCAGAATGAAAAGGAAGAAGAACGCAGCTTTTAAAGAGGAAAGGGAACGTGAGAAAAGTCACGTGGACAAGAAAGTTAGTTTCCTTTTCTTTTTACGAAAATATAACATTCTCCCCCACTTGCAGATTCATTTTCTGTATAAGGTGAATAAATATTAACGGGACCTGTATCAGATAAAAGGGTTGAATCTGCATGTCCACGTCGGATTAAATATTTTCAGGTCCATTTTGAGGTCCATCTGGGCGTGGAAAATGTGTCAACCGTCTCAGCGCCACCGAATCTTCCCGGCCATCATTGTGACGTATTTTGGCATGCGTAGGGTTGGCCTCAAGGAGTTCCACCACCTCAACGATTGGATCATATTTACCTCTGCCACCGAATCGTTTTAATAATACCTCTCCAGGCTCACAGAGTCAAACAGGCAACGCAGTACTGGAGGAGGACCGCCTTTCAAAATTGAACATTCGTTCGTGAGGGGTTGCATTCGTTGTGGTGCATAGCAGGGAGCGGATAGCATTTAACACATCATGTAGAACATCCTGCCAAGCACTAATTGGTAACTGTTTCGATTCCAGGGCCAATAATATGGTATTCCAAATTATGCCGTTGTAACGTTCGCATTGGCTATTGCCTCTAGGGTTATAAGCAGTAGTATTACTGCATCCAATTCCAAGTCGTGTTAGAAATTGTTTAAATTCTCCCGACATAAACGAAGTTCCTCGATCGGAGGGAATGAACGAGGGAATCACGAAAAAGGAGAAAATACTTATCAGGCACTGAATAGCAGTTTGCGAAGAGCAATCGCGGCAAGGAAAAGCAAAAGGAAATCGACTATATTCGTCGATAACAGTAAATATATATGGGTAACCTGTCGGAGATACCGGGACAGGCCCTTTGTAGTCTATGGAAATACGCTGAAATGGCGCAGTAGAACGGATCAGAACATTACTAGCAGAATCTAAGAATTGGGGTTTTATTTTGGCACAGGTCGTACATTCAGAAGTCACACGTCGGACTTCATCAAGTGAATACGGCATATTCTGAGACATTACAAAATGCCAAAAGCGCTGTACCCCAGGATGTATTAAGGAATCGTGTATCGATTTAAGTTCCTTCAAGGAAGAAGCAGCAGCACCACATACTCTGGATAAGGTATCCGCAACTGTGTTTTCATTTCCAGGACGGTGTTTTATGTCGTATGAAAAGGGAAGAAGTTCCATTTTCCACCGTATAATTTTATCGTTTTTAATTTTTCCGCGATTAGCAGGTTTAAACATAAAAGATACGGCTTGTTGATCAGTAATGATAGTAAAATGTCTCCCGGCGAGGAGGTCTCTCCATTTACGAACGCATTCGACTATGGCATATGCTTCTTTTTCGACTATATGAAGTCGTATTTCAGAGGGGTTTAGCGACCGAGAAAAGAATGCGACAGGTCGCTCAGCTTGTAAAAGAGTGCCTCCAATAGCCTTTTCTGAAGCATCGGTTTCAATAGTAAATGGCAATTCATCATCAATAACTTTTACAGATGACTCGGCAATGTCTTTCTTAAGTTTTTCGAAAGAATTTATAACTATAGGAGGCATATGGAATTGTTTATTTTCGACCAGTGGACGAATTTTGTGTGAATATTTAGGTATCCATTTCGCATAGTAAGCAAACATACCAAGACACCTTTTTAACGAATTTGAATCGGAAGGAGGAGGCATTTGCAAAAGTGGCTTCAGACGCTCAGGATCTGGTTGGATAGTTTCGTTACAAATTTGATATCCAAGCACGTTAATAGAACGAAGTGAAAATTCTGATTTTTCCCGGTTTATTTCGAGGTTGTATGTCGAGGCAGCCTTTAAGAAACATTCCAAATTGACGTCGTGCTCCTCCTGGGTTTTACCGCAAACAGTTATATCATCTATATACGAAAAGGTTCCAGATAATTTGTTATCAGAAATGAAAGAATTCATAAATCGCTGAAAGGCAGAAACACCCATGGGTATTCGTTTAAATTGGAACATACGATTTCCAGCTTGAAAGGCCGTATAGGGGCGATCTTCGGGGCAAATGTCAATCTGATAGTACGCTTTGGACAAGTCAATTATACTATAGATACGATACTGGGCTATTTGGTTGACAAGATCTTCAATTCGAGCCAAGGGGTAGGCATCAAGTAAGGTGAACCGATTAATAGTCTGGGAGAAATCGACTACCATTCGTTTCTTTTTATTAGGTGACGAAGTTACAATTTGAGCACGCCACGGAGAGTAAATTGTTTCAATTATATCATCCTCAAGCAGTTGTAGAATTTCTTTTTCAATGAACCGAGCATCCTCCGCACGGTAATTTCGGGATTTAGTAGCAATAGGTTTGCAGTCAGGGGTCAAGTTTCGGAACAACTTAACAGGAGCACAACTGATCTTGGTTAAAGCGCAGATTTTTAGAATATCCTGAGATCCACCAAAAGAAATAGTGATACTCTGGTGTAGTTTTAAGAAGGGCACTCCGAGTATAATATCCATACAGGAATCAGGAAGTACTGTCATGTCAATTTGTTTATATTCGTAACCATTGAAGATAATATCCTCAGTACAATATTCAGATAGTTTGAAGGAAATGGCAGATGATGCCATGGAAATTACGGAATTCCGTTTAGAAGTAGACAGTTTCATTGTTTTAACAGTACGGGCACTGATAAAGTTATCAGAACTACCGGTGTCTATGAGGGCAGTTAATCTCTTTCCTTTTAATTCTAAAGTTTTAGTAACTGGAGGAGACCTATCATCGTCTTTAACACGGGCTACTATAATAGCTGAGGTAGAACGTGAAGGTGCCGGCATGGTAGAACGGCAAACTTTAGAAAAATGACCGAGTTTGCCACAGTTTCGACATCTCTTATCACGGGTAGGACAATACCGACGATTATCCTTAAAGTGACGTTTCCCTCCACAGTTGTACCACTTGCCACGAGCAAGGGCAGCAGACAATTGTACAGAGTCACACTCAGTACGAGAATCAGTTAAGTCAGAAAGCATATTTTTGTAATAGTAGTGGAAGTGGCCTTTTCGGCTGAATCAGTAAACACATTTTTAGTCCTAGTGGGAGTAGCAGCGGCTGATCCAATCTGAGAAACGTATGATTCAGCACGAAAGTGAGCCTGTTCTAAGGCTCTAGCACATTGAGTCGCCTCCTTGATAGTTAGCGTATCATTTTCAAGCAGTCTGGCGCGTATTACGGCGGACCGGAAACCACCTATAAATGCATCACGGACAGATTCATCCCTGTAAGTAGTAGCAGTAACATCTTGGAAGCAACAGTCAGCAGCAAGTCGATTCAAGGCCTGAAGGTATTGGTCTACAGACTCATTTTCCTGCTGCAGACATGTAGACAACACATATCTAGCATGAATAACACTTGGAGACTTGTCATAAACACTTTTCAGCAATTCAACAGCATGTTCAAATCCAGAACAACCCTCGGTAACATCAGCAACGGTAGCACCGATGTTTAAATAAAGGACTTCAAGTTTGTCCGGGTTTAAAGAAGCAATAGTTGATAAGTAATAATTAAAATTACGGTACCATAGTCTCCAGAGCTTGCTAGCCTGAGGGTCTGCAGAAGATATATCAAACTTGTCCAGACGAATAATCTTGTCCATGAGGAATTAAGTTCAGTAAATTGTTACGTAGTACAAAGAAGAAAGCAAGGATAGAATAACCTTTTCTTAAGACTTTACTGAACTTAATTCACAACAGTCAGTAATCAACAAAGGAAAGAATTCAGAATGAAAAGGAAGAAGAACGCAGCTTTTAAAGAGGAAAGGGAACGTGTGAAATGTCACGTGGACAAGAAAGTTAGTTTCATTTCCTTTTTACGAAAATATAACAATACTATATTAAAAATAGGGCCTATGATCACGACACTATTTCAAATATTGACAAATAGGAAAGCGTTCATTAAAGTATGTTTCGAAATATATCTGAATATACATTTCGTCGTTTGTACAAAAGATATTTAATTAAATATGCGTAACAGAAGTAATGTTATCGATATATATAGCAAAACGTAACACTACTCTTATTCAATCTGTATGAGAATAGATATGTTTATCCAATATATATATATATATATATATATATATATATATATATATATATATATATATATATATAAGAATAATACAATAGACATAGCCTTGTCATGCATGAACTATACACATCTTCCTATTAGCAGGGCTCATGCACTAACAGGTCGAGAAGTGTGTTCTGAAGAAAGTCCCCGTAAACAAATCCTGTAAGACGTGCTCGGAAACATATGGATCTACTAGACAGTCACATACAGTACTTGCCCGCTCAATAATCATTAAGATATGTTGTTTACTCGCCTTTGGTGTACCATAGGATTCCGATCCTCCCACAAATGTTCATTATGCAAATTTGTTATTCAACTTTTTCAAATGCAGCCTCATCCGCAAACAAGACTGTAGAGAATAACAATGAATCGTTAGTTTATGTAATACAACATCATCACTTATCCTCTATTGAGTATTCAGAGGGCGAAGAATGGATATTTTACCTTGTTTTGGTGTGAGTATCCTGCCTCTGAATTTTGTAAACGTATTTTCGATACTGCCTATATATATATATATATATATGTGTGTGTGTGTGTGTGTGTGTGCACGCTCGTGTTTACCGCTGGATAAATTTACCCGTATATAACAGTTGCAAACGTTCACACCAAACGCATGGGCACCACTCTAGAATTCATCGTCGTGTTAAGTTCAACATGACTGATCTAGAAACACATGCAATCGTAACTTCAATATAATGCATGGATTCCTCACGCTTCACTGAAAATTTTTGTATTCAGACTTTTCCGTCTACACGTATGACTTAAATGCAAAGCTTCAAAATACCGTCTTATCCCATGTGGAGTCAGTCTACGAGGATTTAATTGGAAAAATAAAATCCGAGAGTCATGTTCACAAATGCAACACAAAATAATAAACAACGCAAGGAAATGATCTACGCAGATAAAGAAAAAGAAGCTAAATATAACAATAACATTTATAGTATAGATACATCATTTTACATATTAGAATTCGATTGTCTTTCTTGTGGCTATGAAGAGACTAATAGAGTGTTCAAAATGATTTTGTTGCAAGTGAGTTTGGAAAGCTCGAAATTATATGTGCATCAATATGTTTGTGTGTAACACACACTAATGAAACATGTGAGTAATTGATGAATGACTGCGTGCGATAGCAGTAATTTTAAAACACATTGAAGAGAGAGAGAGGATAGGAGACTTACTTTCGTCGTGGCGTTGTATGTAGGAAAATTCATCCCTCACATACAAGTTGTCATGGTAATGTTTGTCTAAACTGTTTCTCAAGGCATGATCTAGTTCGCTGACTGTCTTTCACCGACTGTCTCTTTGCAGCTCTAGTCGCTTACGAGCCATTTTATGCCTTATTTCGAGTCGGTGACCGGCTCACGAATCTTACCTGAGTTTTGCACGGGAATGTCTAAGTAATTCAAGCACCTCTTTCCAGGTTATTTGGTTTTCATCTACGCAGATATCATAAAGAGTGCATCACGTGATTTGTCATATCCAATCAGGTTCCAAAAAGCACTTATTTAATTTTGGAAACGTATTTGTACAGAAATGTAAAACTAGTTTTTCGTATATACTCAATTTAATAGTATTTATTTATAGGCGTCGGTTTGTTGTTTGTGCTTCACTTGTTGGCCGTAAGATATAGGAGATTATATCCTATACTCATAAAAGGTGAAAACATAATTTGAAATATTTTCAACTACTAACAGAAAATAAAAGCCCGGATGTGAAACTGAAGTAGACACCCTCAATCTACACTCCGCACCATAAACCTATCTAGGATATGCACACACACACACACACACACACACACACACACACACACATATATATATATATATATATATATATATATATTCTGAGTCTGTATGCTTATCGTACGCAATTCCATAACTGCAGATCGTGCAAGAAAAATACTGTTTGCGCAATGCTTGCAACTTATGCATCAGAAATATGACACATAGATAGATGTGAACAGACTGTAATAGATATTAGCAAACTGAGATAAATACATAGATACATACGAACAAGGTGAGATACAAATTAACAGACTGAGATAGATAAATGTGAAGAGATAGGCAAGATATAGATAAATAGAGAGACATATATATATAAATGAACAGTTAGAGATATAAATAAACAGACTGAAATAGACAAATTTAAAGAGATATGTGAGCGATAGATAGATAGATATATAGAGAGATAGAGATGAACAGGCATAGATCCAAATAAACAGACTGAAATAGATAGAGAGATAAACAAATTTGAAGAGATATGCGAGATATAGGTAGATAGAATGTCATCTTCTGACCAAGTGATATTACTCTGCTAGAGTTATTTATATGTAGATTGATCTGTATCTAGGTCACTAGATATCATTATTTTTGCACCAACCTAATATCCTTTTCTTTCTGTTTATATGTTTGAGGTAAGTGTTATTTATATAATATGTTCATTTATTTATTGATCGTCTTTATCTGGAAATGAAGACATGAGTTTATATGTGTATCTGTGCATGTACATGTCAAGTGTGTATTTTTCCTTTGGGTGAATGTATATAACGTTTTATTTTGCATTTACATATTGTTCCTACTGAGATACTTGTCTTGCGCCTAATCATATTGTATGCTATTTCGGTGTCTGTTTTATATGAACTGCCAACAAAGTTGTAAAAAAATGTCCAGCAGAGACGCAAAGCAATGACAAGCAAATGTTGTTCTTTTCCTCGTACACAGTCATGTTATTAATCAGTTCCCATCGTGGCTCTTTGTAAATTGCAATCTATATTCTCTTTCCCGA
>OZ010571.1:107088995-107093995 GCA_963932145.1 Acanthosepion lycidas
AGATTGGCGGAATTGTATCATCATTTTACATTTGAATTGCCTAGATGTTACCGCAAGTTCTAAGCTAAACTTTCTTTTCTACCAATTTTCTCTTGTGAAACTCATGTTCTGCCACTTGCTTTCTAGCCAACTTTTATCTTCAAAAGTTTATATGCAAAGTCAATCGTTATCTATATTATCTTGAAGTATATTATACCTCTTATGCAATTGTTATCGCTCCTTAATATTTTTTACATTTTCTTATTTTTTTCATAATCAGTAACCCTTTAGGTATAAGTGACTTTATTGCCTTGCTTGGAGAGCAATGATTAAAAATCACTTACTTGGAATAAAAAGGACAATCTATTACGGAATCCACTGACTCATTACATGAGAGAAACTGCAGGAAGCTAGTGAAATTCGATTTAGGCTCATGATTAAAACGATTTTATGTCGTCAAATCCTCCACTCATAAACATATGTGGTGGATCTCCTATTTTTACATTTAATGTTGACGTTGAGTCAAGATGTGTCTTGTAAGATCGATTCTTGACGACAAATGCCGGAAAAATTAGTATGGGCGTATTGATTTTGATATTACTGTTTTTTGTTTTTGTTTTAATTTTGCGTGGCTGGAGGGGATCCACATTTTTTTTTTATTTTTCTGGAAGGTTCCAGCTTATTGAGTTTTAAAATACATACTGACATGACTATTCCGGACGGAACTTTTATTTGGTACAAAATTGTACAAAACTTCAATTAAAATGTATAATCTATATATAAAATAAAATATTTTTAAACAGGAAAAAATATTTATTATTTTTTCTAAAAATAATTAATGTGTTTTTTGCACGCACATAACAGGCTGTACACGAATTTTTATATTCGGTAAAACCATTCTGTGTAAGCACGTAGATATAGATAAATATCGGCCGATATTCTTATGCAAACCACTGTTTAAAAATGTATGTAGTAATCAACTGATGTTGTTAAAAGTTTTAGCGACGAGTTAGATTTTTCCCGGAGTAGTTTTCCATTTCTTTCTGCGATAGACGAGTTGCCATCCAACGCTATAGAGCCCTGTCTGTCCTGCTATTTACCCATAGCTGGCGGGAGAAGAAGAGGATTCATACCTCTCCTAAGGGTAATAGTACGTAAGTGAATGTAATGGATTCGTATTATACTTTAAATTAAGCTAATAATTTAAGCGAGAGAAACAATTTAATTTACTCTGTCGGTGTTTTTCTTTTTGACTAGGCATTGCAGTACTGATTATATTCTAGCGACACTGATGTATTTAGATTTTCATTTTTTTTTCGGATTTATTTTCCCTGACATCAATGTGTAGAAAGATATTTTTATTTACAAATTGTATTATCTGGATTTTTTCACTTCGCTCGAAAAATAGGTATTAAAATAACATATATATATATATATATATATATATATATATATATATATATATATATATATATATTGGGTGTGTGTAATTTAACTTAAGGCGCAGAGTAATGATTTATTAATTTACACATATTAATCTGTACGAAACGGAAACGAAACTTTCCGCGTACTTGTCGTCCTGTGTCGCGAAACTTTCCTCCATTGATGTGTAATTTTCTATTGATGAAATACACATATTACACGAGTTACATGGACTCAAATACTTCTATTTTTATCAGCAAACAATGTACTGGTAGTAATTTCATGTGTATTTTTAAAATTATATTTATCTTTTGCGAGTTGATTTAGTTACAAGTTTCTACACAAAGATGACAGCGAATATTTTCAAGGTACTAGAAGGTATCATTAAGTTTATAGAGATAGGCTAGGATTCATGTCTGTCAAAATTTTAAATTGGAATTGGTATCATTCGGCAGGATATATTTCTTTGCACCCGAACGAATGTATTCTGATAGGCTTAATTGACTTACGCAGAATCTTATATATAGGTTTGTATCAATTACTATTACAGACTGTATGTATGAAAATATATGCCAACATATATTTACAGTACTGCAGTCAACTCCTATAAAATCGGAAATTATTGTGGCATTACTCCCATTTCCAAGAAAAAGAATGTTGTATCATCCATTGCTAGGATCATGACTATATTGTGCTTGTTCAAATCCAGAGAATAGACAGTTAAAATTTATTCAAATATCCTACATATAGATGTTATTTCTTCCTAACCAATGAAACAAAACACTTTTCGAACTCATCCGTCGTATTTTTTTCTCTTTATTCTCTTGACTATGTATATTTCGTATGAACACCATTCTAACTTTGTGTCCTTTTTTTTTGTATTATTACTGTTTCTTTATCTAGTTTAGACTTGAATATGTATTGTTTGCTTTCTGTTATTTTGCAACCTTTTCTAAATTGATTCAGTTCTGTCTGTTGAGCATTTTTGCCAATTACACTTAACCATTGCCAATTACTCCAGAATTAGACGAAAAAGATTTTGATTTGTTTTCCGTTGTTATCTCCGAAAGAATATAGCATTAACTTTTGTAAAAGATCATATCATCTAATACAAGGAACAATTACATATATGTGTGTGTGTGTGTATATTTAAATAGTTTTTTTAAGCAAACACATTATATATCTAATTCTTCACCAACCTAATAAATACTATTTCACTCATTTCTAATATAAATTCATTGCTTTACAAGTTGTAACCATGCATTTCGTTACGAATAATGAGTAATGTCTGTCTGAACATCTGAGATGAGGAATTATCAATATTTACTATTTACATATGAACAATTTCCTCATCTTTGCTATTGCCCTGTCTGATGTGTCTGCAAAATTCGCTGACTATACTTTTGCACAGGGGTAAGTTCTCTCTAATATGTATTTCTTCGGTATGATGTTAAACTACATCCGACAGCAAGACAACTGATCGGAAGAATGGATGTTTTGAGTAGAGCGGAACCACTGTTAATTGCAGTTGTTCTCAGGCACATCATGTCCCGCGGTGGTAGCACTTATTAGAATGCCAACTACGGGCAAAATCTGAAACCGAACCAAAGATCAAAACGCTAGGAAAGTATAAAAGTACATTTTTTTTATTTTGTAAAAAATAACAGCAATAAAATAGCCAACAATACATTTTATAAAAATTTACCAACAATACATTTTTATACTGACTATCAATAAATATTATAGCAAAGTCACCAACAATATATTTTATATTAAAATGACCAACGATATATATTTTTATACACAAAAAGAAAATCAATAGGTTTTATAGTAAAAATTGAACTCATGGCATACATTTCCAACACAAATTACAATTTTCTATAATTAAACTAATTTATGTCGAGGAGAAACACGTTTATTCATTTTAAGATTATTTGATACAAAAATATAGCGAAGTAATTACAATGTAATCATGAAATAATGTAATGATGTTGAATTAATTATAAATATGAATTTTCATATTTAGATTTCAGAACATTATTTACATTATTCGGACTATTGTCCTCATCTTTGTCGCAATAGTTATCACATCGTTTCGACCGTTGTACGCTCCGGCCTTCTTCAGGTGGTTAGAATGTCGAGCTGAAACCATCTGAAGAAGGCAGGAGTGTACAACGGCCGAAACCTTGGGATAAATATGGCGACAAAGATGAGGACAATAGTCCAGATAATGTAAATAATGTACATAATACCTCATCTCAGAAATATAGACAGTTAGATTTCGGTATTAAATAAAAGACAGAGGTCGATATGCAACTAAACAAAAGCAACCAAACCAAACCAAAGCAATCATCTTTGTTGTCCTTATCACGAGCTTCCAGTCTTTGTGCTCTCTGGCCTCGATCAGGTGTATGTGGATCACAGTATCAGAGAATTTTGAAAGGAAACTTTTATTTAATCTACGGCGATAGACTGTTCTGGTTCCACTGACTTTGTCTAGGGATACACTGTCCCATTTGTAACATTGTTCAGTTATTCCTCGCACTGTCTACACAGATTACAATTACATATGACCCAACTCAGAGATTGAACTCACAATTATTATATCACTAAATTCACGAACAAAAACTAGTTAGTGTCCCGTCTGGAGGGCACAGCGACTGAGACATTCTGATAGCAACAAAAATGTTAAGGACAATAGTGTAATTAATAATAAATGTTTAATACATTCATATAACAAATTAATTGAATTGCTCAAAGATTTAATTAAGTTATTCGAATTGACAAGAATGTTATGGTTAACTGTATAAAAAGGAAGTTCTAGTATTCCTATGAGAAGTCTTCCCCATTTGAACTATATTCTCTAATAACTCCAGGAGCTGCGACAAGGATATTAACATCAATTTCATTAATTGCAGCAATTAGTACTGTGGAAATTCGGAAATTTTGTCTTTCTTGATATATATCGATGGCCATATTATTTTTGTTCTTCAGTTTACATTTGGGGAGGTGATTGAATAGAGAAAGAACAAAGCATATTTGACATCAAAAACAGTAAGCATTATGTCCTTGGATTCTGATGCAACATAATTGCTTTTGTTTAGCTCCGAGCAAGCGCCTTGCATGTCAAAGTCAACATCAATTCACATCAAATCTTTCGGTGTTTATACATGAAAAAAATACACATATGCATACTGAAATATGTGTGGCGATATTTACGTTATATATATATGGGCGGGGGTTGTAGTTATGTCTGTGTGCTGAAAAATGTCCATGCTTTTTATATACGTTCATGCACACTTGTTTACGTAAAGAGTAAACGTGGAACACACACAAAGAAATCATCACAGATTTCATGCAGAATTTACATGCGTGCATATGGACAATAAAAATATACGCACTCTTTAATATAAACTATATATCACGTCATTCAGTTTTGTGTATCCATATATATATATATATATATATATATATATATATATATATATATATATATAACGTCCTAGGTATAACCATAAACTACGTCCAACAACAAGGCCTCAGATAATGTTTTCGGAAAAATAACGTTTTTGAAACAATAATGTTGCCAGCTATACGTT
>OZ010571.1:107103995-107163995 GCA_963932145.1 Acanthosepion lycidas
GTTCAAGGAATGCCCCAAGTCTACCACATGAACCAATCCAAATGACACCTACACCTGAATGGCCATTTCAACAGATTGTAATGGATTTGTTCTATGTTAAATCCTTCACATATCTTGCTTGTGCAGACAGGCTCACTGGATGGCTCATTCTGTACCGCATCAAGCCAGGGCAAGCGGTTGCTTCCAGGTTGATATTCATCTGCAGAGAAATATTCCAAACATATGGTTCACCTGAGGAACTTAGTACAGATGGTGGACCGCCATTCTCAGCTTTCTCATTCCAACAATTCCTAAAAACCTGGGCTGTTAAACAAAGAATTTCATCAGTGGCCTATCCCCAGTCTAACGGACGTGCAGAATTGGCAGTCAAGACTGCAAAAAGACTCATAAAAGACTGCACAGGACACCAGGGTTCCTTGGACAATAACATGGCAGCACAAGCAATCTTGCAATATAGAAACATCCCTATCCAAGGCATTGGCTTATCACCAGCGCAACTCCTGCTTCATAGATGTCTTCGAGATTTTATCCCATCTCACCCACAGTTATATAAACCACACCCTGAATGGATAGCCGCAGCCCAAAAATGTGAACAGAAATTATCCAAACGCAATGCAGACCTCATCGAGAAGTACAACCGTACTGCACATGCGCTATCCCAACTTTATAAGGGTGACACAGTTTCCATTCAAAACCCAAATAGCCGTCGATGGGACATAGCTGGGCGAATAGTAGAGACGCTTCCCAACCGTCAATCTAGAATTAGAGTTGCAGGATCAGGCAGAATAACCCTGCGGAACCGTAGGTTTCTAAGGAAACCTGAAGCACCCATAATCAAGACTCCCATACCAAGCGCCATGCCTGTGTCACCTGAGCCGGCAATTACAGATACATGCAGACCACATCAATCTGTCAAAGACTCGGGAAATGGTGACATTTCATTACAAAATAAACCAGCGTCCCAGGGCCCTACTCAATCACAGCCATCAAGAACCAGGATTCCCATGGCGCTATCCCGACTACTCCCGTACAATCAGCCAGGCAATAGGGAATTAATTCCTCCACAACGGCCAATATGCTTCGGCAATGGGGAGAGGAGGGAGATGTAGAAGTCAAGTGACTTACCTGCCAACATGGCTGTCTCCTTCTGTTTCCTTGTAAAGCAAGCCAGCTGATTTTACCAGTTAGGTTGGTCCATTTTGCTAGAATGGACCTTCCCAATACATTTGCATGAGGGGTCTTTATTCACCCATATATTTCTCCATAAATGACTCAAGTCAGTTTGGCTTTGGCTACATTTGCCTTCTTCTGTGCCAAACCACTGGCAAACTAGTTAATACTCAACAAAGTTCATGTTGTTTTATTTTATTCAAGTTAATTCTACCGTCTCAGTGTTTATCCAGAAATCAATGTTGTATGGTTAACAAGATTATTTCGGGTTACTTCTTAAGATTTTGGGGAAGGCTCGAATTCAAGAAAACGCCTCTTGTATAAATGATGTCGTGTGTAAAACGGTTGGATAAAAACACAAATAAACAAGCTTCGGAGAGTTTACGAACAATATAAACAAATATATCTATGTATGTTTGTTTGTATGTATGTATGTATGTCTAAACTTACTCGGAAATCATGCCTATGAAGAACTGAGATATATTTCGTTCCATCTTCCAGTGACAATGTTATATATTTTCTACATAAATAAAACTTGATTTGCGGTCGTTTAGGCAGAAACATATGTCGGTATGACAATAAGTCATTAAGTTAATGAGAAATATTAATTCATTGTGCAAACAGATATTTAATTTTCATTATGTTTTTTTTTTTTAATTTCGCAATTCCCATACATATCTGGGGAATACCAATCCCTTTATGAATCTTATAACTTTCCGATCATTTTTTACCTAGACTTTCTACTGCCTACTCAGGCATACATCGTTCTGCGTACTCTTATTTGTCGCATAGCCTCAAGACGTGGGCAATCATGGCTTAGCAAAATGTTCTATCCTATAGTGCTCCAAGACATATTTTGTTTTACTATCCTTCCTTCATTATTTTCTGGTTAAATATCCTGTTTGATACGCTTTTATAACCAGCCTGCATATCTATGTGGATATCAAAAGAATTAAAGGTCTGTATAGATGTTTAGCGAATAGATATTTGGTATATGCATTTTAACACGGGGCTGCTACACTGATGATAAATTTTGTTGAGTGTCGGTTTGTTGATATTGATATAGAGGGCGTCAAGAATTTAAAGTTTTTCTTTATTGTTTTTTTTATTTCTTTTTTTGTGTGATCAAAAATATTTTCGCTTATTTTGATTGTGGGCAGGAATATGATTTTAGATGTTAACCGAATTTGTATCTGACAAAGGAAATGTAAGACGTCTTGATATGGAAGTCATCGTCATTTGTCAAACTAACATATGTACTGATATGTGTGTGTGCGTACGAGATTTTAAGTTCTGCTACATTTGGAATGCATCTTTCACTATCCAAATGCACCTTTAGAATTTGGTGTCATATTTTCAGTCTTCTCTCAAATCACCTCCAAGATATTTAAATATTTGTACTTGTTTGATTTTGGTTTCTCCAGTCTTGGTAAATTTGACACGTTCCGTAATATTTTTGAAGAAATCTTTTGTGACATTTGACAATATCTGCGGTAACAAACGGTCACATTCCTTTCACAAAATTATTACGAAGTGTCCATAACTTTCATTACGAGAGATATGAACTCGACTCGCCGACTCCTCCGCTTGCATATACTACCTCTGTAACTTAGAAATCAACGATAGGTACATTAATGTTAGGAGATAGTCCCCTTAAGACGATACCTCTTTGCGTACGTATGCAGTCAGTTTATTTCTTTTATCTATATATCTGCTTAAGTTCTTTCAAAATAACTTTCAGCGTGGAAGAATACCCGCATAAATACATACAATGCCGCATCGCAGTTATTTGATTACTCGAATATAGACTGTCATTTCCAATGATTTTTATTATATTGAATATCGACTGGTTACTATAAAAAGTCAAATGCAGCCGGAGTTTTATGCGGTATATTCTGTGAATATCGACTCTATCCTGCGAACCAATAGTTGACATTAGCTCTTGATACTTTCATGTGAATGGCGGTTACTTCCGGAAAATATCGAACACTGTGCGGTTTAACAGCGGAATTGTATGTATATCGAACGTTTGCATTGAACACGTTTTCGTCGCTGTTGTGCTACGGCTTCCGGTATTAATACGCACACGTTACTGGTGATAACTTCCGCAGAATATTCAGTAAATATAAAAATTTTCGAGTTATGTTCCCACGTCTATTTTTTTATCATTTTCTGAATGGCAACTGAGAGATATGAATAGTACAATTCTAGTTATTGTAATTAACTTCCGTTTTTCAAAAAGAAAACACTTAGGATATTTCTCATTCCTCTAATGCAACGGAAGTTTACGTTCGACAATTAACGGCGCAATTGTTTCGTGACGTTGTGCGTTCTATCGCAAAGCACCGAAGATATGCGAACATAGACTACATTTATATTTTATACAACCGAATTTTACAACGAAAATCTTCGAAACCAGTAATTTAGATGTCTAACGCTTACATGAAATGCGCTCAGGTAAATGACTCGATGAATACATAAATTACGTTTGTGTATTTTGCTAAAACAAGTAGATTTTTTTTCCAAAATCGCAGAGTAAGCCGATCTTTCCTTTTATTAACAAAATGTTAACATCAATTCGATGAAAATATTAATTTGTCTAATTTACCGATATTATTCAAGTATATTTAATTGTTTGTTGCTATGATTGTTTTTGAGATATATAGTGGTCTCCCGTTGCCTTCTTTACGGTGTTTTTATTGAGACACCATCTCTAATATGCTGTCAGTTAAATTATGAAAAGTTAGGAGCGTGGGACAACGATGTGTCTTACTTCCCTGAACTTAAAAACATCTACAGTGATGCTATCCTAAGATAACTGTAAAACCTAACTTGGTTTATTATCGATGAGTGTAATCTATTGAAGGAAGACGCGGAAGAAAAACTACATTACCACGTAAATAAATTGGTAGAAGGAAGCGAGAAAAGGGACTAACTATCAATGGCAAGTAGACAAAGTATGGTAACCTGTAAGAGTAAAAGTCCAAGATGCATTTTACGAATAGGTGATATAAATATCAAGTATGTGCAGAAATTAAACTACATGGGAAGTATTTTAACAATGTATGAAAAAATACAGTACCGAGATTCGAAAACCCACTGGACTAACGGAAGAAACATTCCAAAAAAGAAACAAGGAACTGAGAAACATGCATTTTGTTAAAAACAAAGAAAAGGATATAAATATGAAACAGTTTTAAAAGTTTAAATATCTTGCAAGCATTTTAATAAAGGATGTAATATACAGTCAAGACCGCTTGATTATTATGTAATGTCCAACCTCTTATAGGTATATCAGTGAATGCTGGACAATTTCCTCAAGGAGCAGTAGAATGAGTGAGATAGCACAAATGTCGCTGTACTTAAGGATAATGAAAATTATATGGAATGAGCTAGTAAGCAACAAGGAAGTCTGAAACAAAAGGGCAATAAGAAATTATACTCATACTCAGTATTCGAAAAGGACAGCTGAATTTCGTTGGATACTTATTTAGGAAGCAGGTCTTGGATAAGATAACTCTCCAAGGGTATACTAAATACAAAAGAGATAGGGGAAAACACCTCGACACTTACCTGCCGAGCTTGTGTGAACATATGTTGGAACTGGGATCGGAAACGGGAGAAAAATGCTATGGTTAACACGAGATAGGAAGGTTGTCCTCATGGACGTGGCTTATACCAAAAGAATCCGGGGAAATTGAGTGTATTTGTTGTTATTCCAATCCGCCTACGGGGTTTGATGTCATATTACCGTCATCTATTTGATCTCTTATTAAATATTGAATATTTCATTCTTGCTTACTCTTGGTATCTACAATTCGAATCTCATAGTTTGGTTCTCTTTCTCGCTGACAACGCTACATTTTCTCTACTTGCAATCGCTGCTTACTTATTTCTTCTCACTTTCCTTTACTTTATTCTCTGGGAGTTTTTCCAATTCAATTTATTTGTTTACTTTCGGCCGATTCGTCTTTATCTCTTGTGTTACCTAGATTGCGTCTGCCAATAATAAATCCTGGTAGGACTTCTGATTCTGTTAGGATCGCCTTGCTGTCAAGTTCAATGATTAGGATTTGTAAACAAACACGTTACTTAACAAAACAAAACTAGTGGTAGCGTGAATCAGCAGACATCTCCCGTTGTCAGTCACCCATGCACCATTTAGCGATGTCAAAAACACAGATGAGGCACCATTTCCGTCGGATTGCTGTGAACAGGAGAAAGCAGTTGGTTCTTCTGTTCCCATATATCATGGAATACAAAAATTTGCGAAAGCAACTAGATGGACATGGATCTGTCACATAAATCATTGAATGCTATATGTGCTGATCTAGTTTGTCTTTTAGTACTGGCTATTCTTGCCTGACACATGTGGGGCAGTAATGCATGCCACGAAGATTTTCGGTTACAAACCTTTCTGGGTAGATGTTAAATATAGTTACACTTTCATGCGGCCAACACAATTATCATGTCGCGTTCAAAATAATTTGACTCCGATGACGTAGCTATGAGGAGCTAACGGTAAAGAAAGGTGGAGTCAACTACCTAAACTATGAACATCAATTAAAAAAAACTGATTAAAATGTCAACATAAAAAAATATTCCACTGGAAAAAAGGACAAATTAAAGACCTGTCAATATCAGGTGATTTCAGGATGGACTACCTTTTCGAAGAATGCAGAAAAACACACCTTGAATGTAAAAATTGTGTCAACTTCTTTCTGACAACATTGCGCTTATGAGATACAATTTATTCTGAATTGAGAGATATGACAATATGGAGAAGGAATTGCAATCCGCAAATCACCAGATATTATCATACAATTATCTTGCACCTGGTAGAAATCCGATATTGATTTTCATGGCTGTAGATACGAGTAATATTAGTTTATATCCCAACTGGAAAAAAAAGGGTGTTTCTGAAAAAAGTGAAGCTATGTACATGACTAATTAGAATTTGTATTACAGAGAAAGAAATGTTCATTAATGGACATTTTAATACTACTACAAGTATTTTTCAACCCGACTGAACTTTGATCGTAAGAAGATTTTTTTTTTAAACGGAAGCCTCGAACAGCAGTGGAGACGTCTTGTTACTTTTGTTAAGCAAAATGTTTCTCCATCCGTAATATATGTTTTGGGCATCTGTTGAAATACCGCATCACATAGCATAAGCCTGACAATGTAACATAACTGATTATTTACTTCGGCATTTCAGAATCCTGTATTAAGTTGTTTGTGACAGATGTTACTGTTTTCAAATCTTACTTGGAATTAGATCATAATACTTGTAACGAAATTGAAAAACCCAGTCAATAAAATAGTTCGATTTTGCGCACATAAACTAAGGAAAATCAACGTGGTATAGCATCCAATCCTTTAAAAACTGAAAAGGTACAAAGAACAGTTTGAATCACATTTCATTCTTGACCCTTTACGAATACATATGTGAGGAGGTAGACACTAACTATTTAAGCATTACGCATCGCTTCCCGAACGATTATACCTATAGCAGAAAAAGATCCGCATATATTTCCCGATGCCAATGTACTGATATTAAGCGACGCTATACTGATGACATAGGCAGTGAAATAGTCAGAAGAGGAAAGATCTTGAAAAGAAAATCAGAATCCTCAATCATCCCATTCAACAGAAAATCAGCATCCCCTATTGTCTCCTTGAACAGAAAAATCCCCATCGCCTATCATCCGCTTGGACAGAAAATTACCATCCCCTTCATCCACTTGAACACAAAATCTGCTTCCCGTATCATACCTTGAAGAGAAAATCAGCATCCCGTATCAACACCTTGAACTGAAAATCAGCATCCCCTATCATCCCCTTGAACAAAAAATCAGCATATCCTTTAATGCCCTTTAAACCAAAATAAGCATACCCTATCATCCCCTTGAACACAAAATTCAGCATACCCTTGAACACAAAATCAGCGTCCCCTATCATGCCCTTGGACACAAAATCAGCGTCCCCTATCATCCCCTTGAACACAAAATCAGCGTCCCCTGTCGTCACGTTCAACAGAAAATCAGCGTCTCTTATCGTCACGTTCAATAGAAAATCAGCGTCCGCTATCATCTTGAACAGAAAATCAGCATCATGTGTCACCCTCTTCACCAGAAAATTAGCATCCCCTTTAATGCCCTTTAACCCAAAATCAGCATTCCTTAGCATCCCTTATCATCACGTTCAACAGAAAATCAGCATCTCCTATCACCGACTTGAACAGAAAATCAGCATCTTCTATCATCCATTTGAACAGAAAATCAGCAGCCTTATCAAGAAATAGAAAGCCTTATCCTAATCACTTCAGATATATTGACGTATGGATTAGTTATAGCAAAGAAAATATAGGAGAAAAAGAAATTCAACATAGAATCCAAAAAATCAACTTGAAAACTTGCGTCAACTTCTTAAATTGCTTCGTCAGATCGAGACTATTCCTGGTGACAAAATCTTTCAGAAATATCTAAACTGTCATCTGTATAAAAACTCTTCCTAATATCATTGGTCAAAAAATTCTTTGAGTGAGAAACGCCTGAAGGTTGTGACAAAGATCAGCCTGGTTTTAACCTTCTGGACTGGCGCTATAGAATCTCTAAGTACTGTGACAAATAACAGAACCCACATCAATACAGGCCTATCAGTATCTACAACAAAAAAAATGTTCACTACGTGTAACTCGAAGAGTAAATAATGATATAATCAAGATGCCGACAATCTACACTACTCAATTATAATGTTAGGATTGAAACCCTCATCAATAATGGAAAGAGCGATAATGGCTACTGAAGTTGAGAAAACTGTTCTCCTAAAAAATTGCTTTAAGAGGAGGATTTTATAAATTTCAGCCGAAAGCAGTACCGGCTGCTCGGCGAAAGAATATGAAATATTTCCTTATCGGAAAACGGCTAATATTACCATTACAATAACTACAGTAACAGATCAACCAATATAAGTGTGGACATTTCCAATTTTTTACATTGATGCTCATCTTATACGATGCCCAAGAGACACTCGAGTTTTACAGAGTAAGAGGCAGAGTTTATGGGGATAAGTGTGGAAGATAAATGTTAACATTAGACTTAAACTGGTAAAGATTATACTGATCGGAGATTCATCCCATTGAGAGTCATTTCCAAAGAGCAACTGCATGTGGGAAGAGGCTGTTCGAGCGGAAATTACATCTCACCAAATGAATATGAATATCATGAAGGTAGTTCGCTACAATAAGCTGAAATGGCAGGTTTCATCGTGAAGGTTATAAATGGCCCAAATAAGGTATGCATTTCGTTTAGGGGAAAGGGTTTTTAGGGTAGAAAATATTTCATCACATGACGACAATGTAGTGCAGTGCCAACATCCGTTCAACTCACGTACCGACAGTCAATGGATTTCGGAATGTTCGTATATATATTTTATAAAATAACACATGACAATGAATAGCTCAAGTAATTATTTATTTAGCAAATAAAGCTTATCTTCCAGCGAGAAAAAAAAAAGAAAACAAAAAAAAATGGAAGGCTAAATCTAACGAAACGCCTTCATTGGATTTGCCGAAAAACGTAGAAGATTTAAAGCAAAGTGATAAGAAAAGAGGCAGAAAAAAGCACTTCGCTCGGCGTGGTAAAGAACGATCTTTAAGATTAAGGTTTAGGAAAGAAAACGTTTGCAACTTTGGAAGTGAATTTGATAGACAAGGTTAGAACCTTGTCAGGTTAGGTGGACGACATTAATGCCATGGTCATCTAAAATGGGCACATAAGAATAATCCTAATACAACGTTTTCTTTTCCTGTCAAAGTGCCAATTATATATATATATATATATATATATATATATATATATATATATATATATATATATATATAATGTGTGTGTGTACGCGCGCTTGCGTATATGAAAAAATATAAAAAGTTAATAAGTACGGTTATACTGGAATTAGATGTTTCGGACTAGTGATAAATACCCAGAAAAAATATGCGTCTTTATCAAGGATATGAAAAGTCTGTATTTATGCACGTTCTTTTTAGAGAATATTAATGCTACAATAAACAAAGAGGCGAATAAATTTTATTTTGTGTCACCGTGCTCAAAATTTCATATCCTCTGTGAAATGAAAAGAGCATATATAAAAAGTGCGTGCAATTGCTTTCCTACGAAAAATTGTCTATGTATAGATACATCATTTCTTGTCTGTATTTAAAAATAGGTCAAACATTTTATAAAAAATCGCCCCTGATGTTTTGGTCGGATTATTAAAGGTTTTGCATTATTTAGTACCGGATATCAGCATTTTTACTCAAACCTTGACAATATCTTTGCCAGCGATTGAACCTTAAAGAACAAGAAAATATTGTATAAGCGTGTAATGTTCATGAAGTAAGGATATGTATCCATCATTTTTCAGTCTCTAAGAACTGGTATCATTAATGAATGAAGTCTGCATTGGTAAGTTTTAAATCATCAATTGAACATATCAGGTTATCTCTAATGAAACAGCAACTTATGATTTCCGTCCTTTCAGGTTTAGATAGATAGATAGATAACAGTCCAGGAGAGCTACATACTCCGCCATCTTGACCTCATGTCTTCAAATGACTTGAAGTGGAATTACTTAATGGAATCAATAGTTGCATCTACTGCAAGGAAATTGGGATCACTGTGTCGCGCCAGAAGGGACCTTGCACATTTACAAATCTACCATCGTTCATGTATTAAATATTGTTACCATATCTGGTCTAGTTCTCCTATTAATCCCCTCGAGATTCTTGACAAAATCCAAAAAAAGAATCTGCAATGTATTCTATACTGACTTGGCATCTCGACTTCAGTCCTTTTAACGCCGACTTGACGTGGCTTCCCTCTGTCATTTCTACAAATGTTTTCATGACAAATACTCAGACGAGCTTTTTTCACTGGTGCCCGTCCTACGGGATTTTAAGCATTCTAATTGGTTGGCATATAGGTCCCACATTTTACAGTTGAATTAAGTAAATGTAACCGACACTTCTACTTCAACAGTTTTCTCGAACTTCCCACTTGTAGAATATATTCCCGTTTACTTGCTTTCCGGATAACTACAATCTTCAAAATTTTAAATGCAACGTCAATCGCCATCTTTTATCTTCTTGAACCCCGTTCTGTTTTATCTTTTTCTTGGTCCTCATTATAACCTGTCTTTTTTCTCACCTTCGCTTTTTGTAACTCCTTTCATACTAATCACATTCCCGCCTTTCTTAGGGTGTAATGATTAGAAAAAATATAGATAGACAACTTACTGTGAAACAGATAGATAGATAGATAGATAAATCTGTGAAATGGATATAGAGATGGATATATAAATCGACAGATAAGAGACTGTGAGATATATAGGTAGATCTGTGAAATGGATAGCAGACTGTGAGATAGATAAAACTGTGAAATGGATATAGAGATGGATATATAAATCTACAGATAACAGACTGTGATCTAGATAAATCTGTGAAATCGATAAAAGACTCTTAGATAGATAGAAAAATCTGTTAAATGGATAAAAGACTCTTAGATGGATAGATAGATAAATAGATCTGTGAAATGGATTGCAGATTATGAGATAGATAAATCTGTGAAATGGATAAAAGACTCTTAGATAGATAGATCTGTGAAATGGATAACAGACTGTGCGATAGATAAATAAATATGTGAAATGGATAAAAGACTCTTAGATAGATAGATAGATCTGTGAAATGGATAACAGACTCTGACATAGATAGATAGATAGATAGATAGATAGATAGATAAACTGTGAAATGGATATAGAGATGTATATATAAATAGACAGATAACAGGCTCTGAGATAGAACTTTTTTCATGTCGAAATTGAATTAGAGTGCTAAATTTATATGTGAATATCTCCTACTGTATGACAGTGAGTTATAACTGAAGAAAAATTCATACAAATAATGATGCACATGGGCACCGAGGAAATTCTAAATCAAATGTAAACCAATGGATACTGATATTTAACATCAGACAGAGACAGTTGAAATTTTTATATTCAGAGTGCGTATTTAGAGACGGGGTGCTTGAAGGAAACAACATCTTACCTAATATTTTGGGGTAAATAGATGCAAAAAAGGGACAGATGGATATTACACATTCAAAAGTTACTCAGAGCTGCAAGATTTAGGATGTTGTAGAGAGACATGGTTGCCCACGTCCTAAGAGTATATAGCATACAAACAAATATCAGGGTACTTCGTTTCAATGCACGCTTTTCTACGGTGATCGAATCCCAAGCAAATGTTGTCACGATTCTAAATCGAAATATTCACTGACCTTTTTTCATGATTACGTTATTGAATTGTGCCATGCGTGATACATGCTTAGGTGATCATGTTACTTTCGGTACATGACTGACGAGGCAGAGGGTTTTTTTTTCTCCGCAGTAGGTTGCAATTTCTTTCTGCAGTAGACTAGTTGCCATCCGAGGCTATAGAATCCGGTATGTCTGCTATTTACCCATAGATGGGGTGGGGAGAATAAGATGACTCATACCTTTCCCAAGGGTATTAGCACGTGAGTGAATGTAATGGATTTGACTGGAATTCGAACTCGGGTCTCCGATTTCTCAATCCGAACCGGAATATTTTTATTAATATCCAATGCGCATTCTTTTCAAGGTTATTAATCAAGTATCTTATTTGTAACTGTCTATTCTTTCGTGTACATAACAGGAAATTTCTAGCTAGTGTCTCTTGTTTGAAAGCAAGGAAATATAAGTTAAAGAACGAGCTGTGTAGAAAGACGACCGACCTTCGCTACAGAAAAGAGTTGAACCTGAAACATTCCAGTGACTATAAAAGTAGAGGCAAACGAGACATGAGAGAGTGGCACAGTAGTCGCAGTCACTACGATATTTTCTAGTATTGTAATATTACTCCCCGTGATTAAACAGTTCTTTACTAATCTTGTGATCTAGTGTTAATAAGATGTTAATAATAATCCTTTACAATATTATTAAACCGAACTACGAGTTGCTACGAGCGTTATAACAGAAAAATCAAAATCAACAAAAATGTCGTCAAACAAGTGTGATTTTATTCAAACATGTTTACGTTAACTATTTCTAAAAAGAAACTTTACGGCAATTCTACATTAATATTTTCATGAAACATTTAAGCTATCTCAGTTGGATAAGACACATTTTGCGTAGGTGTGAAATGTTATATCGCTGCAAAATTTTCGGGATTTTCGTTTTACATAATTTTGTCTGTGTTTATAGCATCACAATACAATCATTAGAATATTTTCCTTTTATATATATATACATACATACATACATATATATATATATATATATATATATATATATATATATATATATATATATATATATATATATATAATGCTATTTTTTCTGGTAAATATCTCCCATCATAAAAAGAACGATTCCACTTATATTCGATAAATACTTTGAAGATATATTTGATATTCTCAAATTCTTGGAAACGCCGACTTGACAAAATGTGTGGCATGAAGCGAAAATTTTTTTATAGTTAGACGTCTTTATTATTATATTTGAGTTTGAAAAAATGTGGGTAACTGTGTTCATCACATATTGCTTAGTTTTTTCTTTCAAATGCATATTCAGAATAGATATCTGAAGGTTATCAATGAAAAACGAGGAGTAAAAATTTACACTTAGACCTCAGTAGCTTTATCACAATCATATTTATAATTAAAGTTTCTGTTTAACCTAGATGTCGTAGCGCAATTTCGCGAAACAATCTTCTCCGCTTACTGTAAGAAATAATTTAATAGAACATTGATTAAAATAATTATCATTTCTAGAATTTATCTGAATTTTTAGTTTAAAACAGAAGCATTCTTCTATTTGTTGAAACTCTTGTGGACGTTGGCGATTATGGCATGCCACAATATCGTCTCCTTTGTAGCACTTAAAAATATTGTGCCTTTTTTTCTATCGCTCCTAAAGCCGTTTCTGACATCCATTTACTGAACCTCACTAAGTACGCCATGAATCGTTTTCTTCTGTCTCTTCAATCTGACCTATGGGTATCAAATTTCCCGAGTCCTCTTTCCTTTATATGTGCCCTAGAAATTTCAACTGTCTCATCCTAATGTTATGTATAAGTGTCGATTTTGTTTCCATTTTCTCTAAAACTTTGTCGTTGTTCGGTCCATGGTATCCTTCTGCAGAACCATATTCCTGTTGCTTCATTTCATCTAACTGAAAGTTTTCCAGGATTCACTGCCATGCAGAAATATGACCATTGTTATTTATCGAAATAAATATGGTAAAAGCTAATATCATCAAATTTGCAGTAACAATTTTTCAAATTGTAAATATTTGAACTTGTTGATCAATCTGAAGAATTGCTATGGCAATAACGTTGGATTGGTGTGAAATAGTTCTGAAAATAAATCCTCAATACAAGATCTCGTGAACGATCCTGAATTTTATCATACCTGGGAACTATGGGTTGAGCAGCTACAGCTAAGCATCATTAGTATGAGCCGAGCATTTTCCCAGCATCATTAGTTTATTTATTTACCCTATTCTTCCCACTGAGATGGAATGTGGCACAAGGTCGATTTTAACGTCGGAAACACGAGCCCGTAAACACTGACCAGGAACAATAATTGTCCAGTTCCCGTAACCGTCGATTGAGCTGGCAACGGTGTTACTACCGATCCTTCCACATTAGTGCAATAGGTGATGCAGCCTCGGGCAGCTGTTCCTCAGGACCAGTGACCTCACAGTATTTATTTTCTTCACCTGTGTCTATGTCCGCAGATAGGACCAAAAGTCGCACAGTGAGCGAAGACAGAGGCGCAAATGAAATATGATAAGCTCTACCCGTCATATGCATCGTTTATTTGACTTCCACTCGAGCTCTGATGTCAACTTTATAAAATCTTACTCTTAAAACAATTTTTCTTTTAGGACGACAGTCTTCTCAAGTTCAGTAGCTGTTATCGCTCTTTCCATTATTGATGAGGGTTACATTTTAATATTTTATTTGATTGTCAGCATCTCGATTATGTCATTATTTTCTCTTCGAGCTACACGTAATGTCCATTTTCGTTGTTGCAGCTGTTGATAGTCCTGATGTGATGTGGTTTCTGTTATTTGATGTTTTATCAGAACTACTGTAAAGTTAAAATAATATTTCTTGTTCGAGAGTAACATCAATAACCAGCTCTTCTGTATTTCTTTCTGAAAAAAAGTTTTGCTCTTTTAATTTGCGATGGACACATTGTTCGAAAACCCCAAACGCACCACGTCACACACACCGACATAAGTTTCCATTTAAAAATAAAAAGTTTATAATTTCTTAACAGCAAGAAGAGACGCGATGTGCTGCTCGGAAAATAATTTTGTCCAAATAAAACGTTAAACATTTTATTTTCCTTGTATAAATAATTAAAATGACAAAGGGTGATAAGTAAGTGTTAATTTACTAACAGATTTCATTTGCCTCCCGTACCGATATTTTTTTTTTCGTGAGAATAAATATTACCTTCGACGAGAAATGCATTCTGAGTTGTTAAATACATCTCCCTTCATTAGGACATATCCAGCTATGACATCTGTATTTTGTCCGATCCACGTATAGTCATAATTTGAATTTTCTTCAGATAGGATTGTTAATTTCATATTATCTATTTGTAATAAGCTGGACAGATATCAACTTCAGGGCGCTAAACAATAAATATTTTCACAACGGAAAAGACGTTTCAAAATTTTCTTCGACACTCTAAGTTACTGGTTTCTTTCTAAAAAAATATATAGAGTAGGGTGTCGAAAAGCAAAGGTACCCAGTGTTCTAATGTAGTTTACTTGACATTGTGCTTACCGTAACCGGGATAAAAGGATTTTTTTTTTATTAGCGATGTCTCTTAACATATGTAAGCCGTATGAAACTGCAATCAAATCAGCATTGGGTGTAAAAGTTTCGAACTTCTACTTTAATTTTGTTTGCATTTGCTATATTCCCACAATGCATCCCCCTAAAAAGCCTGGGTTCTTGTAATGATAAAATTGTTGTTATAACGTTTGTTTTGAGTGTGTAATGATTAATGCTATGATTGTAATTTTTAATAAAAAAATGTAATTCGGGTTCTATGCAACAAAAACGCATACGTGTACGAATGTTTGAGTGTGTGTAATTAAGTTAACAGCTAAATCGACTAATCGGTTACTATGGCGTTAGATATTTCTTTGCAATTTAATTATTATTATTGCCAGATGAAAATTCATAGCTCTTTTGTAATTCGGGTCCTATAAATATATATGTGTGTATGTATGCATGTATCTTTGTCTGCGTGCTTATAGAGAGAAAGTGAGAGTGAGTTTTTAGGGGTTGCTACCGTGAAACACTAAATCAGAAAAGAACTTATTAATTCTTCAGCAATGTATTCAGTTCACTGATTAAAGACATTGAATGAATATTCACTGGTGATGGAATACTCTGTTATATAAGAAAACCACTTAAATAACGACCAAAGCAATTTCTTTTAAAATCACATAGAGAATAACAGAATCCTGTTCAGATTTTTTTAATGTATGTGTCCACACACTCCAGGATGCTGACTATCGCCTAATTCTCAGTGAATTTTTTGACATTGGAAGACCCACCATTTTAAAACTCTGACTGGTGTCATTTAGATTCGGAAAAACAAGAAAAATGTTCAGACACGCTACAAAAATATCTCTTATTTTCAATGCACTCTGCTCGGATATTACTGCTGGGAAGTCGACATGAAACAAAAAATAATTAGGGAATATCTGAACAAAAAAAATTAAAACCATCGAATAGAAACTCTCGGATATTTTTCATTTACAAATAAATTTCTTTCGATGGATTAAGACTGTTCATAGAAAACAGAATTTTCAGTTATTTTTTTACAAGAAATACGTATCCATCAGATACGAGGCTAACTGAAAAAAAAGCATATATATGTTAATGATCGGCAGATAGCTATCATGAACTACTGCTGAAAATCTGTATTATTTATCACACAAACATTCATTCCAAACGTTCATATACATACTTATTATATGTATAAATGTATGTATGTTTATATAAGGATGAAGGCTTTTTTAAGGGCATGTCGATATGTGTGTATTTTATAATTATATTATGATGGCAGTTTTTATAGGTGGTATATTTTGTAGATTATTTTTATTTGTAATTAACAACACTTTAATTATGTAAATAACAATATATCAAATAGTTCTCTTAAGTAATAATATCGATTTAATATGTAAATAAAAAGGACAAAGAACATTAATCAGGTCAATGAGTTGTAAACAATCTTCTTTTTTGTAATGATTTGTTTAGATTTCCCATTTTTCTATTTGCTTTTGATATCCGGACCCTAACAACAGAATTTTTTATGATTAAAATTTATCCATCATTTTATTTTCTTTCCACTTTTGCTATGTTCTTGTTATTATAGGATGGGATTTTTGGAGCCACATTGGACGCAAAATGAACCCGCGTGAGTCATCGACATTCATTATGATCCGTTGTGCGCGTGGAAGTAGAAGTGTAATTTCATTAAAATGGAATATTTGCCTTTTATCTTATAAGTCAATTTTGCCGCTGCTTTTTCTTCATTAAATTATACGAGTTTAAGGTCGAAGAAAGAACGGAGTATATTCCGCTGTTCAAGGTCCATCTAACGTACATTCTCAGTAGTTGAAGCGTGTGTATGTATAACTATATTTTGTCTAAACTCGACATATCCAAAAATATATGAATAACATTTATATTTGAAATAATAAAAGTACGTATATGCATCATACATCCGCATGGTAACAAATACACAGAACATTTTAAAAGCATTCCAGCATCAATCAATCAAGGATGCATTTCTTCATGAATACATTCATAGATTCGCATGAATTAACATTATGTTCATTTACAGCAGTTTGTTTCTCTATGAAGGTATAAGGAAATATATATATATATATTTAGCCGGACGTGCCTAACCGATTCGTCCAAATTCCGTCTAAATGGCGGTTCCGTATAGGATGCAGGTTCGAATCCTGTCAAAGGACAAATATTTTCTATGAAAATTTCTCGGACATTCAGGCCGGTAAATGTTATTTAATACTGTTTATTATAAACAGAGCATTTACTTAAATACTTGTATCTATAAAAAGAACGTTTAACATAAAAAATGTCTTTAATAAATTAATTGTTGGACTTGTCCATTTCTTAATGTGTGTGTATATATATATATATATATGATATTTATTGGCTTGCTGATTCAATGCTTTTATTAATGCATTTTCATATCGACAATTAACATGGGATACACGAGACGTGTAATAAGTATCTCTCCCACACAGTGTTATGAGAATGTGAAAAATTGAATCACAATCTTGAATGCACATAGATACAACTCACAAAAGGAAAGCATTTCTGAATATTTTAAAATTCAATTATCCCAATTGATTTCTTATCTAGGGATCTCGTTTCTTCTTCTATCCACTGTATATTTGTCTCCATCTTTATCTATCTTGAAGTTTCCTGTGGGCTCCCAGTTTATTAAACAGCCGTCTCAGAAGTTCTAGGCAGATCAAGGAACAAGATACTCATTTCTCTATTTATGTGGTCTTTATCTGGTTTCCTCTACATATTAAGCAACGAGGGAAGTAGGTAGAGATGGCTACAAAAAAGATCTTTACCGATATGGATATAACATTATTTTTTAACGCATTGGTGTCTTACGAGATAGGGATGTATGCGCCTAGAGTTAATGGTAATTTTGAGGTAGAGTGTGAGACAGCCGTATAAGAAACAAGTCATTCGCTTCAAGCCACAATATCGTGTAAATTACTATATTGGTTTGTTTATATATATATTTTACATAGAGGACACTTATTGTAGTATACTCATATATATATATATATATATATATATATATATATATATATATATATATATATATTATCCCAAGACAATGAAGAAAATCTGTAATATAAACTTTTAATAGATATTTATTTACCATAACAAAGTTCGTCTTGGTAACACTATCCAATTCTTAATATAATTTCTTTTTTCTTATTCTTTTCATCATCCTCCTCCTTCAACTTATTATTATTATTCATTTTGATACCAGTTCAGTGTATTTCCTTCCTGGGCCATTAGGGAATACGCTGAACAGGCGAGTTATTTACTAATAAAAATTATTGTTTTTAAAAAAATATTTTATTTTCAAGTTATAAAATGTCTGTTGATAATCATACACTCCGGAATAATCATTTTAAAATGTTATTGTTGAATTGTTGTTTCTTTTTCATAATAAATATTGTTAAATAAACGCCTGATAATTATGCACCAACCAACTATCTATAATTTTAGTTTCATGTTTTGTTGATTATTTTTATCTATTACATTGACAATGGTTTTGAGATTGAATCTATTCTTTTATTTATATATATATATATATTTACTTTTAAATAACATCTCGCTGCTGCTGTCATGTATTTGTTATATGTCTATATTTCTGAGATGATGTAATGTAACTATGTCCTCTATTTACATTTTTCGGACTATTATCATTATTGATTTATCCTCGACGTTTCGCACATTGTCATCTGCGGTCTCCTTAGGGTGATATTAGTTTAAATATATAGTAAATAATAATTGTTTTGTTGCAGTTAAACACAACTCGGATTAAACGGCTCTCCCTATTTTTTTTAGCAATATAAAATCGGACTACATCTGCTTGGATGGTGCAACTTACCTTAAGTTAATAATTTTCTTATTCTGTCAACTATAGCCAAATTGGTAATGCATGGAATATCATCATTATTATTAGTAGGAGCATTATTAGTATTATTTGATGTAATTTATGTTGTATACACATTTCTTTCCGGGTCCCAGCCAGAGACATAAGGTCATAAATGGCTTTTGTTAAAATAAAAAAAATCATACTCATTTTATGTAGATATTATTATTACTAATACTACGCTTATTAGGAATGTGTTCACATTAGAATCATTTTACTTCTAAGCAGAAGACAATAGATTTTTTAAGCACCTCGTCTGGGTGTAATGTTTAGCAAGCTTGTCTCGCTAGATAAATCGCAATTAAATAGTGACTTTCATCCTTCATTTTGCCTACGTGCCACAGCTGGGCTAAGCTTAGACAATCAGCAAAAAATAATTTTACAGGTTTATTTTTACGGCTTATCACTTCTTTGTAGGTTATTTAAAGCCAGAAAATGTTCTTAGTTTGTAATAATTTATTGGTGGCAAAAATGATTTCCTGATACCTAGTTCTACTAATAACTGATCAGGGAGAAGAGGTAGGTTCATAACTTTCCTTACGGTAATTGCTCGTATGTGAATGTTATGAAGCCGACCAAAATTGAAATCGGGTTCACCGATTTCCAGTTCAGAGTCACTATCTATGACACCTGCTGATAAATCCAAACCTACAGCAGCTGATATTCCCAGGAGGGCTCCCATCTAGTCAATGACTCGACTCGATGTTTCTTAATTTTGGGGTGTCAGCGTGATATAATCACAAGCTCATAACAAAAGCAATACAAATATTATCCAACTAGACACTTTGGAAGAAAAAGGAGACAGAATATTATCATAAAATATGGTATTTCTTTAAATCCTATATAAATAATATACAACAGATATTTCAAACTTATTATCTGTTATCAGCCAATATGTGTGCAAATATATCTGCATACGCCTGTATCTGCGCCCGCACGTGTGTGTGTAGATGAGTCCTCATTGAGTGGCTTCAATAAATGTATGTATATATTTGTTCTTAATAATATAAGTGTTATTATGTAGTGGTTACAGGTGTTTCAGTAAACGTATATTGTAAATAGTTTAATCTTTGCTGGAATAAGAGATAACGGCACGGATTGAGGAATCCAAGAGCCGAGTTCGAATTTCCGTCGAATCCATTACATTCAGTTACGTACTAATACCCTTGGGAAAGGTAATGTATCGTCTTATTCTCCCACCAACTATAAGGGTAAATAGCAGTAGAGACCGGGTTCTGTAGCCTTAGATGACGACTGGTCTATAGCAGAAAGAAATGTTAATCTACTGCGGGAAAAAAGTTCTGCCTCTGTCTAATAGGGCAGCAAGAAAATATTTTTGGCTCAGACACAATATTGTTTATTCAACACATACAGAGACCCCCCCACCTACCCATAAACACATAGCGTAATGGATAAAAGCGTTGGTTGTTTAATCCAAAAGGTAACTTGAGCCAAATTGTTTGTTCAATAGCTGGAAACGGCAGAGTGGACAAAATAACTTTGAGTTGCGTTACTACACCGAATTAACTGATACTAAGTCATGTATTGAAAGATACATGATCGCCTAAGCGTGTATCACACATGGCACGTAGCTGACTAACTTGCATAGGTTTGTGAGAATCTTTAATAAAAATGAGGTTTACTTGGGCATGGTTAAAAACTACATCCGATTTAGGTATGAGAAATCCCTTTAAACCACGACATGCTTTACACGGCACAAACTTCAGTTATAATTATGAAGATAAGATGTTTCAAAGCCCACATTTAATAAGCCAATCAGTTTCTAAGGGATTAATGGATTTATATTTATAATCCGAATTTATTTACATTTTAGTAGAGGAGCTACCTTTCTTTGTCTTTCTTAATTGTTTTTAAAATATTGCTCAACTATAATCTTGAAACATTTAACATATATTCTCATAGTGTCTCATTTAAACTCATCCTTTTTTTTCTTATCTATAGTTCCCTTCATTCTCACTAATCTATTGCGTCTTAGTGGCTTCATCTCCTTATATGGAGTGAAATGATCAAAAAATAAAAATAAGCGATATTCATTATATTTCTTCGCCGAATATGATGGGAAATTTAAAATCTATTTTTAAAAGTACATAGATTCTTCTTGAAATATGGACCCCATGATTTTTGTTTGTTTTTATTCATTCGAAAAATAAATATCACGCCTAAATCTGGAACGGAAAAATACCGGACCCCTTGACTACCTCAACATGTCAGTCATATTCCTTTCGTATTCGAGCATCTTCATGCGAATCCCTAATTTGTGGAACCTACTCCTGAGAGGAGGCTTCCTTGATCACTACAATACAACATCTTCAAATCTAGGGTTAACCGTTCGTTTATCCCCATAAACTGTAACCTTTACCTCTTAACATTAGTAGCTGTTGATCCTAGTAGAGGGCGTAAATTAGTGTAAGCAATAATCGGTTTCTTTTCGCCTCAAACTATAATGAATTATTTTGTAAGTGGCCATTCGGTATTACTTCACTACCTCTCAAACGTAGAAGTTAACTCGATATTCTATGGGCACTGCTCTTCAATTATGACTGTTCACACATTCTTATTGTTCATAACTTAAAGGAAATATTTTGTTCACTTGCTGTTCTTCCCAGTCTATATTCTGGCATCCTTTCACGGAAATTCCCTTTCTTAAAATATGTCATACAAGTGTCAAATTATAATTGTATATTTCAGTGATTTTACCTGCCTACTTAGTTGGGCATTTTCTTCCCAGTCTTCTTAAAATATTTCCCATATTCAGTCCGCTGTCGTCTCAGTATATTTCTATAGAACATTTCTCTTGCCTCACTTCCTCTTCATCAATGTGGAAACATATTAGCATTGACTATCATATAAGAGCATCGGTATTACATAGCAGCTAAGTATTTTCTTTACTTTCTTTCTATCGAGATTTTCCTGTTTCTTGATAATTAATTGGCTTTTCTGGAATGCCTCTTTCTCTGTTCCAGTGGGTGTTTCGGATCCAATGTCATATTTCCTGTTGAAGATCTGAAGCCTTCAAAGGCATATGGAATTATGCATTTGCTTGATTCTGTTGTTTATAGAGAGTCTCTCACAGATTGTGCCTGTTACTCATACTAACGATCATACATTCATTGTCAGAATTTATTTAATGAAGAATTACCATTATTTGTATTTTTTTTTATATTTGTACTCTAGTCCATATTTATGTTGTTATTAACACAACGTATCGGTTTTTACGTCCTCCGATCTCCTTCAGGATTTTGGGGAAGAATAAACCAAAGTTTATGATGATGCCAACAGGCTGAGGACTGTATACCAAAAATAAATAATATAAATGACAATATATTTTCGCTTTATAAAGAAAAACTGCAATCAATGTTTTTTTTTACTACTTGATATAAGACCGATATTTTTCTCGACAATGCTACGCCACAACAGCGCTTAAAATCCATATATATATATATATATATATATATATATATATATATATATATATATATATATATATATATATATATATTTGCTATTTGCATGATACAAACTGTTGTAATTGTCATCATTTTCATATTTCAATTTAAGTTTCGGCCGTTGTACACTCTGATCTTCAGGTGATATACGTTGGAATTGCGAACTGAACACTTTGTTTAATCCACGGGACTAGATTGTTCTCATTCTAAGTTACATGTCTTGTTTTATACAATAAACAACTATTTGGCTCAAGTTAACTTTTGGATAACACAACCAACGCTTTTATCCATTACGCTGTGTGTGTCTGGGTTTTCTGAGTGTGTTGAATAAACAATATTTTGCCTGAGCCAAAGATATTGGCTTGTTGCCCTCTTAGACAGACATACATGGATACGATTGACAGCCACATACGACCCCATATATATATATATATATATATATATATATATATATATATATATATATATATATATATATAGTCTTAAGTTGTGCTATATTTATGGAATAAAGTGCTCAATATCAGAGATAGAGCGTGTGTAAATATAAAAGTGAACCTAGAAGTCAACACTTAGAGGCGACAGACTGTTTCATGCTATATGCAATCATATGTGGCCTGGCGATTGCATATAGCATGAAACAGACTGTCGCCTCTAAGTGTTGACTTCTATGTTCACTTATATATATATATATATATATATATATATATATATATATATATATATAGTCATCTACAGACAGACTGTTTTGCTGTATCACAGCTCATCAGTGTGGCTAGACATCCAAGTTCCCTCTAGCTAGGATCGAAATCCGACTGAATTGGCGTCAGTCGGAAATTTTACAACTAAGCACGGATAAAGTTAAATTTAACCGTAATTATTTTTAGTAAAAACACAGTGATTGAGAGAACTGGATTCGATTTACCGAAGAGTCTTGAAGTATATATATATATATATATATATATATATATATATATATATATATATATATAGGATATTGCATAATTTCTCTTTTAAACAAAATAAAAATAGTCGAGATCAATACGTCAACTTGAGTTTCTCCTATCTACATCGGTGCCGTCACGAACTTCAACAAATTTCTTTAGAACCTACCGATGATTTTTGCAATTTCTACGATTGTCTTAGAATTTGAAAAGTTTGATATTATCAAGTTTTTTATTTTATCTGTCATATCCGCCACAGTTCACAGCCTAATGTTTCGATCAAAATTCATCTGAACGTATGTCTTTAACATTGTGAAAGTTTTATGCAAATGGCATCTCATTTATTTACATCTATGCTGAAGGAAACCTCTTTGATCCTAACAGCAGAGACAGATGTCGGCATAATTTAGCAAATAAACATTTGAATTCCAGTAATTATCATATTACTCGATAAAAAAATGAAATTACTCATAATGTGAGACAATGTATCTATACGTGACTAGTGCTTTATATAATAGTTTAAAAAGATTAAATCAATTTCCTCATGCAAATAGAAACACTAACGAAAAAAAGCAGTCACTTGTATTCAGAATTATTTATCAATATCGTTACCGATACTCAAAAGCAAAAACGTATAAGTAAATGCAGTTTTACTTGCAGAGAATAAATAGGAATTGAGTTATTTACTTTTTAGTATGTTCTTATGTTTACATGTTTTTATTTTCTCAAAGGTTTCGCTATTGCCACTGCACCAATCCTGCTACCTTATTGGTGCACTCCAAGTCAGAAACGCCGCGTTGTTCGTATCAGTTGTTCGAGAATACCATCTACGTCCATAATCGATAAAATGAATCTGATTATTTTGTATGATGATGAGATAGCGAAGCTTGGAACGTTCGCCAAAATCGTTTGTTGCGTAAAATGCCCTCAGCTAAAAGAAATATATATATATATATATATATATATATATATATATATATATATATATATATATATATATATAATGTGTGTGTATGCATGTTTCTCTATATAGCAGACAAATTGAATAACGTGTAGCGAATTTAATTATGCGTTGTTTCATTAAACAGGAATTCTAACCGCAAAAAAAAATTGTTATGCTTTACTTGTACTCATAATTGAATCAACAATGGTCCCTTAGTTGCTTAAATATAATGATACATGCGAGAACAATAAGCAGTCAATTTCTTTGGCTTTCTCTGTCTCTTAGCAGCCGGCACAACTTGTGGAATAGAAAAGGAAATATTAGAAAACACTGATTGTTGGTAAGTAATTCAGCTTTATTCGAGCAACATGTCGATATATAAAACAAAGCGTTTTGCAGTGGCTGAAATTTTACCATTTAAAACTTTCATTTTACAACGAGAATGAATAAAAAAATTCTCTGAAATAAAATTATAATGGAAACTTATAATTTTGAGTTAATATTCTTTGCATTTTTAGGGCCACCTAGAAAATAATATTGATGTTTTTTTTATTGTACAGAAGCTTTTCGGTGTTCGTTTGAAAAGGAATGGTGTAATTTTTGCTTGTGTATGAGAATCTATCTTCAGTCTTATCCATTTAAACGTTTCATTCTACGACTGTCTAAAAGCAGATGGATTTTTTATTTCATTTTTCATTTTCTGTGTTTCACACTAACACGGAACGATATTTACAGTGTTATTTTTTGATTGTATAAAATGAAAAATTGCGGCGACGATACGATCAGCTATTTTCATGACACATAACTGACCGCTCATCAACAAAGTTGTCAGAATATTAAGGTAATATTGCAAAGTGCTGTAGCTGAAAACTGGTCAAATATCACAAGACAAAATAATTCTTCACTTAGCAATATGTACATAAGCTATAAAATTTATTTTCGTATATTTAATTGATTATCAGAAAATTAAATTATGAATACCCGTTTTACTATCTTCAAGCTGTTTATTATCAATCTCCTGTTATCTGGGCCAATATATATATATATATATATATATATATATATATATATATATATATATATATATAGTAAATCATAGAGACTCACAGAATCCTCAACAGAATTCAAAAAAGCATTGGACGGATGTGTAATTCTATTTGAGACTCATTAGCATTCTTTATCTTCTAGTTTCTATTAATTCTATAAATGGCTATCCAAATCCGCCGGAAATTTATAGCGCGCACACACACACACACACACACACACAAACATATATATATATATATATATATATATATATATATATATATATATATATATATATATATATATATAATATAAATTTTATGTTTCCTATAAATATGTACACACATACGCACGCTATATTTAGGGATGCATAGGTGTTTCAGTAAACATCTATGTTTTATACTTCGCACATAATATATACATACCTACAGTTTGAAAAATATATATAAATATATATATGTACCTCCCGACAGGAGTTGAAACTGTATTGTACCTTTCTGGGAACTTGTTTTACATGAAACCTTCCTTATTAGTATGCTAGCCAAAGCAATGACCTCAAAACAAATCTCGAATACTCTGACTTGCTTAATGTTTATCGTTTTGTGTGTCTAGATTTACGCACAAAACACTTCATTAATACAAAGGTGCTATATCTTTTTCACAAAAAACATATATTAGATATGTTTAATAATTAAATATTGTTTCAAAATTAAAATATTTTGATGTTTTCGACTTTCATCGATATATAATGTTTTTTCAACTTAGCATTATGGAACTGATTCATATTTGGCAAATAACTAATCTCCAGTTATTCTAGATGATGCAGTGATATCTCTTTTTTCTACAGTAGTTTAATACGCTTGCCCTTAATCCGATAAATCGTCGTTTTGACTCTTTTTTCGTAGCGGTAGTAATAGGCTTTAGATAATTCAGAACTTCAAGATTAAATATTTTCGTTATTATTTTTTAGTAAATACTTTTCTAATAGATTTTATTAAATCGAAAAAAGCTGTATATGACAGTTCTCCCTCATCTTTAGACGTATTCTGCGACGTCTACATGAATGAAAATATGCCAAGTTATGTGATAATTGTTTGCATCGAACTTGTAGATACTTCCTTTTAGAATATAATAGCAGTAGAGCACGGCGTTGCCCGGGAGATGTAACAGTAAGGGACATATCAAGTATCGTCAATCATAAAGATTGAAAAATAAAATTGACAAAGATTAATGTTTAAGGTTGACGGACACGCATGTCTTAATTATTATTTTTTTAGTTTTTTTACGAATTGGTCAAACCTAAACTCAAACAAAAACATTGTTTTCAATCGTTTTGAGTCTACCGATTGAATAGAACTTTATTATAAACAATTGTCTTGTAAATAGAATTTTTAAAGCATTTCGAATGTAAAAATAAAGAAAAAAGTGTGCAAGGCAGTAAGAAACACTACCTGCCAAAAAAAAATGAAGTTTTGTTGAAATCCGATCCCATATATAAACGAACACACACACACACACACGCAAGCACACACAAACAACCTGGGTTTTATAATAAGTATAACTCGATATGAGTTGTCCCCCTTTTATTCTCGCGATGCCTCCTAATCGTGTTTTCAAATTGATTTCGTGCAAAAACAATTGTGCTTTTCCAATTTGTGGCACTGTCAGAAACACCGTAAGGTAATTTTACGTAGTCCTGTGAAGTTTTGTTGAAATCGGTTGAAAAATGTAGGAAATCCGATCCAATATATAAACGTCCAGACACACACACACACACACACACACACACAACCTGGGTTTTATAATAAGTATGATTAACAGTCACAAATTTCACTGTGATAAAATAAAGAATAAAGCTAGCCATGTCTTTACATAATGGTTGAACATCATATTGAACAAAAAATTAACGATCAAACTTAAGGTATTAGATAGTGTAAACCTATTTGAGCTTGTCTCCAAAATAACATTTCATTTAAAACATAGGACAACTTTGTCAATAAAACGTAACAATTAAATCCATTTCGGACTATTTCTTTTTAAATTGACTTTGGACTAATTGCGGAATATAAATTCTATGCAATTTCCGTTTATGTTTATGCTTCGCATAGCTGAAAATATTATGTGATAGCTAATAACGTATAGGTTAAAATACTCAGGACTATCATTGAAAGGGTTTCATTGGTTTACTCCTACAGTTAAATTAAATAGCAGTGAATTAATTTCTTCTACTCGTAAATATATGATGCTCTTAAATATTCTAAAAAAAAGGAGTTTCATTGTTAATCCTGTTTTATTGACAGTGGTCTTATCTCGTTGATATCAAATGTAGTCTTGCAGCTATATTCTTCATTGAAATAACTTAATTTATATATTTGTATTGCTTGCCGTATGTAAAATTGAATTTGACATTTCGTTATTCCGTATTAAAAACTAATCGTGAATACAATTAATATAAAATATTCCTAAGAGGTTACTTTTGTTTCACCAACAAAGGACTGAATTTTGACCAAGCAGATGCATGCTACTACTACTAGTAACTGATTTTACAAATTCTTTTGTCAGCCGACGCCAATGAAACACAATATTTGAGGTATTGTATGCCCGTCCAAATACCATTCTGTTCTACGTCATTATATTTGATTTCACACAGTTTGTTGTAGTTGACGAAGTATTTATTCAGTAAAAGAAAATGTCAATAAATAGCAATCAAATATGAAGTAAATTTCTTCTATGTACCGTGTCTCTTCAGGACGTTGACGATCATGGCTCTCCACAATTTCTTATCATTTGTAGCTATTAATAATTTTTGTTTGTTTTATCTCTACTAAAATCTTTTCTGTCATCCATTATCGGTAGGTAGGTTATGCTTCCTTTAACTCTGTCCCTTTTGTCTCCAGCATCAAATTTTCTAAGCCCTCTTTTCTTATTATGTACTCTAGAAATTTCAACTATCTCTTTCTAATGTTACGTTTTAGCGTCATTTGGGTTCCATTTTCTCTGTAACTTCATCTTTTTTCAGTCTATGATATCCTCAATATCAGTCTGTAGAACCACATTCTTTTTAATCCAAGTGTCTTTATCATCCGTGCCATATAGGGAGACTGATCTTACGTAGATGTTCAGTATTCGTTTCTAACAAAATTTTCCTGTTTCTTTATACTTGATTTTGAATTAAAAAAAAACAAACTTTTTCACTATCCCAATAAACAATCCGATTTCAGTGTCGCACTTCACGTGCTCTGTTAACACCATTCCTAGTAATTTAAATTGTTGTACTTGTTGGATTTTGGTATCTCCAATTTGAAACGTGTTTGTTGTGTCTGCTCCTTTTGCTTGCAACCATGCATTGATATTTATTATTATCTTTTCGTTTTCTTAAATTACTTTCTAAATGTGCTTTTCTGTATCCGTGAGAGTACTGGATTATCTAGATATCCTATGTTGTACAGATTATGGTCGCCAATAATGAATCCTGATAGGATGTTACTTTATAGGTTGAATAAGTCAGCTGAAAATCCACATCCTTATCTTACAGCCATTTCTATTTTTATATATTCAGGAAATTCACATACTATCCGTATACAGGCAGTTTTAAATGTAAAATTTAAAGAAAATATTAGTACAATTTTGATCATTAAACTAGTTCTTTGTATTATAAATATCATTGAGTTGAGCTCTTTCCTGAATTTTCCCCGATTGCATTGAACAGGTGATCACTCAGAGTGGACCCAACCCTTTGAGCGCTTATTGCTACTTAGACTTAACCCCGACATCAAGTGGAACTCGTACATAAAATCAATTGCTACCATTGATTCCCCATGTTATCTTCTACCTGTACTCGAGCCAGATCAGGCCAAAAATGGAACACTGCTACCATATATGGGCTGGACCTGTCTAGTCTTCACTTTCTACTCTTGATAACCTTTGCGGGTACCGATTTATTTTCCACTCTACCATTTTTTTTTTATTCACAGACGAAACGTCACAAACCACTTGCTGCTCTATCGTTATTCACAAAAAAGATTTCATAGGAAATGCATTCCTTAGTTTCAATAGTTCTAAACTTCCCGCCTAAGACCCGTCATTGCTGGCAAGCTGTAGGGAACCTCCTGGTTGGCTTCATATTCCATAGGTGATATTAAAGCAGCTTCTTCCCAATGCGTTGTGGTGCAGACAACAATGTATAACTACAATTTTAGCCTTTTCTAATCTACATTCAGGCGTTATCTTCCCTTCTTATCCTCATAAATTCTGTCTGTTTATATCCAACCCTCTACCTTGAGAGTCTCTTGAGCCTTGTTCAGAGGGAACATCGTTGTAAAAAAATCAACATAGCAATTTCTGTCAGTTTGTGTTATAACAATCACCAATATTGTTTTCATAAACTTTTTCTCTTTGGACTTCCAAATAATTACAGATCGAAGTCTCTGTATTCATATCTTGGTTTTGTAGATCCTATTTTGTTTGTCTCTTTAGATATTTGATATCTTGATGTTTTCTTTTCAACTTAAATATATTGAATGCAGATTGTCGAATCGACATCTTAACCGAAATTACCACTTTCTCGCTTGCCACAATATATTGCTGCTCACCAACTGTTTGACGTATTCTTTTTTTTCATATTTTCCCCTCTTGTGTTGTGTGATTGCACTAGTGCGGGTAACAAAGCACTTTATTTTACATATTAGACAATGAATTTGATCCTCTTATATCACTGAAAAGATAAGAGCCAAGTATCATGTGGGCATCCGAGTGTTGTTAGTAAGCTGTAATCGTAAACGTTCCACTAAGCTCCAGATCATTACTATAGGTGGTGAATGTAAGTAAGAATAAAAAATCTGGAATGTAAGTAAAACATCTTGAAATGTAAACATATAGATAGCAAAATCGATGAAAACAAAATTGTAAAAAAGCAAAGCAAATGATAACATGAATTCATAACTAGAAGACAGAAAGAAAAAAGTATAGTAAAGAGCATGTAATGAAAGAATAATGAAAATAGAAAGTAAAATATTGTAATAGAAAACGAAGAGAAGAGGTACATAGGAAAGACTAGATGATTTTTTTGCTTTTAAAACGACGGTAAGAGCAGGAAAATGTTAATAACGACGATGTCGAAATTTCATTAGGTAATATCAAGGAAAAAATATGGGGTATAAATTTTAATGCCAATATCATGACCTTTCAAAACATAGGCGATCAAGACCCTTTGAGTTCTCCCTTTACTTTATTAATTCTGAATTTCCATGCATTCTTGTGAAAGATAGTGGAGTGGTTTCTATTTGCCAGAGCCATAGTTTGATACTCAGTGTATATATACGAAATTAAATGTAACAACCTGGACTGAATTTGAACTCGGCTCGCCGATTCAACTTTAAAATAATCGTTACACTACCTGCACGCCACGGGAACAAACTTAAAGAAATTAAATTCCACGTTGAAATATTTGTTTTTATATAACAAAATGATTAAACTAATAATAATAATAATTGTATTCGAACTAATTTACATTAAAAGGAATGATGATACTGGAAATTTTAAAAAAGCGTCATATTGGAAAGGAAAAGGAAGTATACTATTCGAAAGAAAAGAAGGAAAAGTATCATTTATTCGAAAGGAAAATAAATAATTATATTCGAAAGAAAAAGGAAGGATGATATGTGAAAAAAATGTATGGAAAAATATTTGTCGGTGTTGACTTTAATATCGAAAATGCGAAAAGAAAAAAAAGTAGGACGACAAAAAAGAGTGAAAAAAAAGAACTGAATGAAAATGAGATGTAAAAAGGAAAAAAAATAAGAAAGAAACTTTGCAAAAAAAAAAGAAAGATTGAGACATAGAAAGAGATGGGCGATAACTTGAAAGATGATCACAATGAAGGAAGAACAATAAAGATGGAGAAATGAAGATTAGATAGATAGATAGATAGATGGAATGAATGCAAAAAGATATTGAAAGAATGAAACAATGGTAAAGTGTAAAATAAAGAAACAACGGTGACTGTAAAAATATAGCAGAATAGTTAAATGAATTAATATTCTCAATAATTTTTAAAAAATGTAAAATAGAGGAATGAAAAAAAAATCCCTGCATTAAAATAGAATCAAAGGTAAACCGGAGTGAGGTGAGGAAAAAGAAGCAAGGAGAAAATATAAGGCCTGCCTGAAAGAAGTAACCGAATCTTATAATTAACAATTGACACTGTAGGAAGTCCCTTACCAAATTGTCCCTTTAAATTTGTATCCTTCGAAATCCCATTACCACAATAACAGTGTTAGGAAATATTTTAACAAAACATATTTATATATTCAGAAGGGATAATAATGGTAGCAACATGTACAAACAATATATAATCATAAAGCAAAATAGCAAACATACTCTCTCCTCATATCAAGTTACCGTGCATGAAACAAAGTTAAAATCTTGCTGTATTTATCGACGCAATGAATGTAACAAAAAATAAATGCAAGAATTTTTACTTACCTTGCAGCTTGCAACTTTTCACTGTCTACATCGTGGATTTCAAAAGATTATTTTAAAAATAAGAATATAAAGACCATAAAGATAGAACAAATAAGCAAAAGTCTCCTATTCCCCGAGCACGCTATCAGTATCGGCCATTTTTCACAAGATAATGATACCTTTTTATAATCTCCCTTTTCATCAATTTTCTTTTTCAACCTTTTTTTTTTTTTTGTATTTTCTACAACTGCTCAATGTATATTTGCTGCTAACATTTCATTCGTCTCAAGTGCTGACCAAAAAGAGAAAAAATAAATAAAGTATATTTTCCGGAAGCAACGAGAACATTTGGAACTACATACTCTCATTTAACATTGCAATATTTTCTTCCGTGAAATGACATTGCATGTGTAAAATTTCAGATTGGACGATATAATGATAATGTGTATAGATTTAACATTAATAAACCGGTATGAATGTATAATGCGTAAAAGAAATTCATGAACTTAAGTACATTTTGATATAAGCAAAGTATTGTATAAATATGTATACGAATGAAACAGAAATAAGTCATTGTTGTTTTGCGTTTTGTTTTTGTTTTTTTACAATTCAGAGCAGATTTTCTATGAAACCGTTGTTTTTTGTTTTTTTTTAAATTGAAAAAAATATTAAGTCTTTAAATAATATCAGCTTTTAAAAACGGAAAAAATAAATTTCCTTTCTCAGTATGTTTGAACTATTCAGAATATTCATACACATAATTTGAAGCTAAAAACAAAGTATATCTACTCAGTGCGTATCGAGGCCGTGTAAATGACCGAGTAAATCATATAAAAATATAACATATTATATTCATCTTCTATGTTTAATCTGCCTTCTAGAATTTGGCGACAATGTCTCCCAACAGTTTTCGGTTCTTTTCAGCTTTATTAAATCCTGTTCCGCCATCCATTTACCGATGTTAGCTAGGGAGATACTCTTTCCTTGTGCTCCTCTGGCCTTCAATCTGTCTCGTGACTATCAAATTTTCTAAGCCATCTTTCCTCATTATGCGTCCTAGAAATTTGAACTGTCTCTTTCTTATGTTAGCTATACGTGACTTTTTTATTTCCTTTTTCTCTAAAACGTCATTGTGGCTCACATATTCGGTCCATGGTATTCTCAGCATCATTGTTTAGAGCCAAATTTATGTTGATTCGTCTCATTTCCAGCAGATATTTCGAGGCACCAGTCAGAATCAGGGGACTATTGAGTATACCACTGTAATTAACTAAAACCTGTAACAAAAGCTTGCCAAGGTACATATGTGTTTACCCAATATCCACGGTGACTATCTGTAGGTTATACAGCAACAATTTTTAGAGACTCCAATTACACTGTCTGAGAGAGAACAGAACCTGGCATAGTCAATAGTGGAACAAGACCATCACGCACAAATCTTCGGTCATGATGCTTTGTCACTTCGAACTAGCATACTTAACAAAGGCGACTGAAGAGTTTCATTTATACAATTGGTCTCGCAAATTGTCAGTTAAGACATATTACATTTTCATGTTCTTCACAACATGACGCTAATAAAAGTACACAGTTTTTCATATCGATGTAAAACACGCTTATGAAAAAAAGACAAATATATATATATATAGTGCCATCAAAAAGTATATTAACATGCAGCACAAGGATCATATTAACATTACCTAGATGCTCGCTGACAAATGACCCCCACAAAGCTCGCGTTAATACGTAATAATTTTCCATGTATTTGTCAACTTGACGATAACATAACAACCCTGTTTTCTATATCAACCTATGACTATGGAAAAGAGAACAAACACACACACACACATATATATATATATATATATATAGTGTTATCAAGCAGCATAAGGAGCATAGTAACATTGGACAGTTATAGTTCAATACCAAACTCCTACCAAATCAAATAGTAGAAACAAACATATTATCCCCGGAATAATGCATATACAAAAACAACTATTAAAAAGATTTATAGTTTATGTGGCCACATCTTCAAGTGTATAGAAAAATAAAATGAACACATAGACACGTCACATCTTGCCTTCGTGTCTACACGCGCTAATTCTATGAAATTTCTTCGCATTTATCTCTACCTGTCCTGAGGATTAGCAATGCCTGCCCTGAATAAAATAGATCATCAGCTACATTTTTCTTCTGTGGCACAATATGTACCGGATCCAACAAAATTATGAAGTTTACACTGAATATTGTGCATAAAATGCAAAATATTTTTTAATAAATTTACGCCTTAAAATGTGCAAACTCGTTACCTTGATTAATTACTGACGACACGTGCCTTATATATGTGTTTATGTGTGTATAATTAATTATGCAAAATCATTTTACAAGGAAGAGAATTTGTAGTTATTTGGAAAGATTGTTAGAATAATCCAAAATTTGTACCGCCTGCATATGGATAGAAAATGAATTGATTAGATGCCCTCAAATATAGGAATTATCCAAGAAGGTGTCTTCTGTGCATATTTGTTCAACTTTTACAGCTAGGCTGTCCTAACAGAGATGGAGATCCTAACAGTATTTATTCTCGATGTACGTACGCGAATGTCACTGTTTTGATGGCTGAAAAAGTAACAAATCCACGAGACCTTCTAGACAGGAAAGGGAAGCGAGAAAAAAGTTTTAACCAACAACTGTCAGTATACAGAAACTATGTTTGTCATCAAGAAAAAAATAGTCTAAAATGAGAACTCCGAGTTGCAAATATCAACATGTATGCAGGTTAAGCATTTGACAAATGTTTTAACGCGGGATTAAAAATTTGACCCTGATATCTGAACGCGATTTAGATTAGAGAATGATACAAAATAAAAAAAAAAAGCATTTCGCTAGAAAGAAGGAAAAGAGTTCTGATTTGCTCCGTAATATCAGTCTTCTTTTATGGTAGTGAATGCTTAAAAATCTCTGCAGATTGAAGAGAAAACGAGATGAAAGAGAAATTAGGTTCTACAGGAGGTTATTGAGAATTCTATAGGCAGAGCGAATAAACAACGAGGAAGCCTTATAGAAAGTTGTAAGAAAAAAAGGACACTTATCAACTCAGACATACACAGGAAAGATATTAGAATAATCAAGTATCTATACTGGAATGCATACGTACAGAAAATTAGTTCACCAGATAAACAGAAATAGAAAGATGTGTAAATCGAGAAGGTGTCTTCTCACCCGACATATTCAAACTATAAAGCGAGGCAATTCTGAGAAAATTGCAAGGCCTACCAGGATTCATCATCAAGATCCATAAACTTAATACAAAATATGCAGATGATAAAGTCCTAATAACGGACACGGAAAGGAAACTATAAACCTCCTCCAGGTGGTAGCGAAAATAAAGAACTCAGCATGAATTACAAGACAAAATTCATGCTTACCAACAAAAGGATGAGTCCAAAATGAAAATTACAGATCAGGGAAAATACCCGGTAACACCTTGCGTTTTACGACCTTTAATGCCTTATATGGGGTGATAACGTTTACTATCTATCTAACTATCTATCTGTCTCTGTATCTCTGCATATATATATATATATATATATATATATATATATATATATATATATATATATATTCATATATATATATATATATATATATATATATATATATATATATATATATATATTCATGAATTATTCATACATAAAACAAATAAAAAGGTTAATGATTAAATGGCGAGAAATCCATCTTCACGAACAATTCAATAATATACAAAAACCCCGAATCTGTTTATGAATTAAAAGATCCTGTTTTATAAATTTCCGTCGCATTAGATCTTTTTATTTTACAAGCTTTCCTCGGGTATGAAATATTGTATTCTTGTTTATACTTTCAGGAATAAGTGGACAAACAAGGTTGTAATCCGAAAAATAATATGAGAAATGTGTGTTATAGTTTTGGAACGTGCAGTCGCAACGCTGAGTTTGAATTTAAATTTTAAGGTTAAAGTTCTGCGTTTATGTACAAATGTACATTTGGAATTTTTGGCAACGGTCTATCAACGGCAACAATCAGCAATTCTGTTATAGTCATACCTGTCCATTATTTGACATTGTCCAATTAGTTTTGATTTGGCGACCTCTGCTACGTCCGCCTTCAACGATGCCTCGCATGCCTTGTGAAATAAAGGTATTTATATAAAGAGTGCATTTTTATTTGCTCTTTTCAAACTTTAATATTAAATAATGAATAGTCTAGCCAAAAATCGCAAACCCTATCCTACTGTTTATCATTTGAAAACCAGAACTGAGTAGGTAATTATTTTTATACCCAAGGGAATGGTATCATGAGAGTGATTGGTTCCTTTGTTTTAAACTGAAAACGCATGAAAAACAAACGCGTTAAAACCAGTTTTCAAGCGTTCTAATGCCCTCTCCCGGAATCTTCTGTAGATTGTGTTTACAGCAGTAAGGTAAATTAACTAGGGAGATACGTTGCCTAAGACGCCGGCCTGCTGTTTTCCGTTCTATTTCAGCTATCCCTCAGTTCCTCCAAGAAACGATGTCTACTATGAACGCACTCTAATGAAATAAGTAAAAAGAAACCTGAAATATATTGTCTATTGTTAACTGGGTCAGTTAATGCAGCGTTGGGTACCACCAGAAGAATTGCCGATAGGTCGTTAGAATCAAGAGTAGACACGCAAAGCAGCATGCCAAAAATTCCCATGACTCCGTGTACGGATCCGTATAGATAATTTTCTTCTATTAATATTACTAATAACAACATATGCAGATAGATAGATAGATAGATAGATAGAGATGTTGCATATGCCAGATAAGTTATGTTTATTTGGTCACTATAACTTAATTTCCTACTTTGGATGAGGTAAAATCTCTCTAAATGTTCATGTTCGAAATCTTTTACTCATCACTGGATATTTTCAAGAAATCTATATATTATTATTTTCAAATTCAAGAATACGTTGATATTGTATGTTTCCATACTGGCTTATTATTTGAGACGTTATTATTTTAAATCATATTTTGACGTGATGATGGCGTCATTTGTTTTTCGTTTATCGCTAACGCTAGACGGTCTCCGGTATCATGGAAATGTTCTTTGGTGGTAGTAATTACTGAATATGTTTAATACATTCGTTTCATTGGCTATAAAATATATTTATGTAATGAAATTTTCCTTTTTGATTTTATGATTATGGTTTTGCGAGTTGTAGCCATTTATATAGTTTATGTTGTGAATATTTGCCTAATAATAGCAGGCATATTTGGATGATGGCCTTGTGTGATAAGTTGATTACTAAGATATTTTATGGCACCGTTTTCTGAGAAATGTCATATTAGTAGACTTGAAAGCATTTTAGTCGGTTGACTGATGTATCAGTGAGCTGATTCTTAATTGCATTTGAGATATAATCTCCTAATGGACATGAGAATCCATGTATTATATTGGAATTATTTTCAAGGGTTTGGGTCAGGGAAGTGTTATTTATAATTATTAAGTTGAAATTTTATAAGAGATTATTAATCCTTTCTATTTATATCTTTCATTAAGTGATGTGTAGTTATGTATGATAAGAGTCTAATTGGTCTCATTTGTAATTCATCGTATTTGACTGAGCAAGCATAATTTCATTATAATTGTCATATGTATTGTGTTTATTATGTGTTTTATTTTCCTTATTATTATAATTTCTTTACTGTGGAAAAGGGAAAGAAATGATTAACTATCAAAATTGCAATATCATCGATCCCTACCTTCTATCTCGGCTGCGTTCACTTTCCAACCAGAGATGTTTTTTGTTTTTGTTTTTTCATTGTTTTCATTGTTTCGTTAATTCATTTATATAAGAACGTTTTATACGTTTAATTTTGTTTTCCTGGGTCATAGTTACCTTCAATGTCCACAGTGAGTATTAGTCCTTAAGGAGATGGGTAGATTTTGCTTAACGGCTTGTTTGATTCAATGGTTTATTTAATGATCATATCTAAATATATTGAAAGCAGTTTGATTTTATTTTTGGAGATAGTAATTGTTTAGTGATAAAGTCGTACTAATTAACCCACAAATGAAGGAGAAGAAGTGGATTCATATATTTTCTAAGTCTATTTATATAAGCGAATATAACGAATCCAACGAGAATTTGAACTCGGCTGTTTGATTAGCAATTCCAATACATTATCCACCACACATTCCGCAAATGCAAGCATTAGGTCACCTAGTATTTCCAAGCGGTCACCACTTGACGTTGCTTAACTTTCGTGATCGTATGGCAACCAGTATTTTTCTTTGATGTGGCTGTACAATTTAAAACCTCCTCTTTACTCACATTTTCAATCCTTGTCTTTCTTAGCATACTTGTATAGTATCTTATATCTGTTACTTCAAGTCAATTCTTCATATATGATGAGAGTATAAAGCATGCAGGAAAGATATTTCATGCCAGTTCAACATTGTTTCATTTGTTTCTTAAAAATAGTTTCCTTTTTGTTTTAATGCATTTTGTAGATTTTGGAAGCATTGCCTTATATTATGATATCCTTATTATAGCGGAGTTTTTTGAAGTTATATATATTTTTAAAGAGATCATTATTTTGTCTCGATTGTACAGGTTATTCAGTTCTCCTGCTACTTAATGACACTTTATCCAAGCATATGTACTTTGTACACGAAAGGTCCGATTTACTGTATATGCTTTCAAAATCAACCATATCTATGGTGTTGGAGAATTCTTGTCTTTATCCTCAGTGTAGGAATATATCCGCCAAATTTGCTTCCAGATTAAGTTAAATTCTCCTGTTGTTATTGGTACTTTGGACAATATATCAAAAGGAGTGTGGATCGACCTCCTGGTAGCCCTAAAATATATGAATTGCAAGAGATTCACTCACGTTTGTATTTCTCACATTTTGGGTATATTTATCTTCTTGATTTGACCAGAATTCCATAATTCCTTTATCCGATTGCAAATTGTCTCTTGAAATGACTGGTTGAAATTTGGTAAAACTTGCACTATAGTAAGAAAATAACAACAACAACAAATAACAAGAAATAAATAAGAATAAAATAAATAAAGGAAAATGAAATATACTTAGAAAAATATATCAAGATGTAAAGTTTTTTGTTTTTTGTTTTTTTTTTTTTTTTTCTGTGACGCGTTTCATCTGTTAGGATTTCCAAGGGTGAAACGTGTCAGTTTGTCATATTTTTCTGAAAATCTTTTGTTGATATATAAAATTAAACAAAATTATCTCTCTCTCTCTCTCTCTCTCTCTCTCTCTATATATATATATATATATATATATATATATATATATATATATATATATATATATAATTTTAAAAAGCGTGGATTGATGAAAGTGGTAACAGGGAAAGCCAGAAAGTGCGAATAAAAAAAGACAAATCGAAAATCTCTCTCTGACCAGTGTTACGATGATTTATTATACAGGAAGGATGACAATATGCTAGTAGATAATGACGAACGAACATGCACCATCATAGGTATTTCATGCGCTCGATACGAGGCAGTAATCGACAGAGGATGAAACCCGGGAAAACTACGATAGATTTAAATTTTAAAGTTTAAGAAATGTGGTCACTGAATAGAGTGGATGCAATCCCCATTACAGTTTCGGTACTGACTACCCTAAAATACTGAAATTTCAAAATGGCTGTTGATGACACGACTCAACGCCAAGATTGAAAATTAATAGGATACGACTCACCATGGAACACCTCTGATGCGTTTATATATCAATCAACAGCAATAATAATAATAATAATAATGTGATGCTATACGAGGTATCCTGATCATGGCTTCTATTTTTAATCGTTTGGAGGTGTTGTCGTAAATTTATACAGGCGTAATGAAATAAGACGGCTTTCTTAATCAATCGAATATGTTCCCTACAGTCTGGCATAGTGTGCACGTCTGTTTGTAAACGAAAATATTGGGTGACCGTCACAGCTTGATGAAGAGTGGATTTATTTTAGATTTGAGAGATGAGTAAGAGTAGACCAGCTAGTTATCACATTTAGATAACTGGGAACGCCATTAACCTCAGTTTTTATATGAGCGGATTCGGTCACTCAAATTGGTATTTCTCATTCACCACCACCCACCTACAAGATCATGCATTTCTTTAATCAAAATATATCACCATATTGCCTATATTAGGCCGTTATGCACGGCTCCGTGATACGTTCGGGTCACGATGGATATTTCTGGTGTTATGTAGTGGTTTTCTTATATGTTAGTGCTTAACTTAGATGAGGCACAAGGCCGAAAGTATGCGGCCTCCAATGAAGACTGAACTCATTTTAAGTTGTAATTTCAAGCCTGCTAACCATCATACGACATCAGGATGCCTAAATGATTTTCTAATCGTAGCTTAGATGTGGCATAAGGCCGAAAGTGTGAAGTACCCAGTGTGTTTCGAATTCTTTACTCAATTGTAATTGATCTAGCGAGACAATCTTGCTAACCATAATATCACGTCGAAGAACACTTTTCTTGAGATATCTATCTCAGTAACAGCTCCAATATCTATGCTATATGGCGTGATTGCTTTTTTTACTATAAAGGGGACAACTGCACATTTTCATGTAGATGTCTCTTTTTTTTCTCTTTTTGAATTCCAAGTTAAATTGAGTTACAAAAGATATTAAATTCGCCTATAAATGTAATATTCACAATGTATGAATAAAATTGTTTTCAAAGCAAACATGTTACTAAGCATATTTTTATAGCTTCTTGTCGATAGATATAAATTCGATGATGAAATCAAAAAGGAAAATAACATATGTTGAAACTTATTATTTGCTTTGAACAAGATCCATTTCGCATGAATGCCTAAAGTGATTGTGTCTCAGAGAGTTAATTTCCATTCTATTATTTTAAGCTTCTCACAACATTTATGTGTTCACATCGACGTTGTCAGAAGCTATGTGTAATTTTATACATTGTGAGAATGCGTATTTTTACAGCATTTTCGTATTTCAGTCAGAAAGAGGGCATCATATTTATCAGTTTCAACTCAACTACAGATGATTTTTAATAGATTCCAATGAAAAACTACCACGATAACGCAGCCTTCTCCTACGAATGAAAATAAGTCTACGTTTATTAATACACACACACATACATACATATATATATATATATATATATATATATATATATATATATATATATATATATATATATACACACACACACACACACACACATATATATATATATATATATATATATATATATATATATATATATATAGATAGATAGATGTGTATTTAGGCAGGAACATTTCTTTAATGCATCTTTCATCGAAAATGGCCGACATGGAAGATTTAGTTTTATTGAATTTTTTAATCAATCTAACATTTTTTTTTCGTTTCTCAGGAGATAGGAAATATAGTAATCGTCCAGAGTTATAATTGTTCCGAGCACATTCGCCTTCTCCTCTAGCAATTTTCAAGGATGTGTTTTTAGAAGGTGAAATTGTGTGTGTGGCTGCTTCATTGTAATTTTACAGTGTGGCGTTCGAGTTGTTTGTGTATTACTTGGCGGTCAGCTGACCGGGCAAGACTTCTATTTTTAGAACACACTTAACATGTCGTCTCCTCTAACAAATAGTGGGAGAATAAAGTTTAATAAGCAGAGACACCTTAATGACGAGCTATGTACGACTGTGACCTGAAAATGATAGGTTTATTATCAACTAGAATGTTCTTTAAATGTTCTTGGAAGTTATGAGTTATGATTATTAATCGCACTTTTCCGACACCGCCGAAAGTGGTCTCGATTGTACTGGGTCCGGTGGCATGTATGACGTCTACTCAGTGAACCAGTGGTTTGTCCGATATAGGCCATCGTTTTTTGACACGTAATACAATATTGTACAGGGCAATATATATGTACATATTTACTCTTGTCTCTGTCAATTAAACCTGGCAACTGTTCTTGTAAAGGGTTTTCAGTGGTGAACTGGGGCAAGAAATGGCCTGCAAATTTTAAACAAAACAAAACTGCTTATATTTAACCAACACAACGAAACTTTTTTTGCTTGCCATCAGCAAGCCTGATGTTAAAATCCAGGAAATCAATAAACTGTTCCTTCTTGCCCTCACGTTTTTTCCACTGACACAAAATGGAGGTATTATATCGAATAAATTGTTTCGTCTACTACAAGGAAATTTTGTTCACTGCTTCGAGCCAAAAATAATTTCTTCTCTGAATCCATTGCACATTTATATATCTACCATTCGCCCGTGCATCGAATTGTGTTGGGATAACCGGTCTGGTGTTCTTGCTATATATCTCTGGATTCTTGGCAAAATCCAATGAAAGGCATGTAATATAATCGATCATTGACAGGCATCTCCATTTATGCTAGTATCTCACCGACGTGACGTGGCTTCCCTCGGCCTTTTCTAATAATATTTTCATAGTAAATACTCAAATGAGATTTTTCCCACAGGTGCCCCGACTACATGAATTTACGCGTACTACTAGATTGGAAACTAGGTCCCACAATTTTACTGTAGAAATAGCTAAATGCAACCGCCACTTCTACTCCAAGAATTTCTTTTCTAAGACTTCCAGCATGTGGGAATGCCTTCTGTTTGCTTCCCTGATTTATACCGTCTTCAAAAATGTAAATGCAACGTCAAAAATCATTTTCTATATTCTAGAACCCTTTTGCTTTTTTGTTCTTCCCTGGATCTTACCTATTTTCAGTCATCGAATTCTCTTTTACTTTCACACGCTGCAACCCCACTGAATCTTAGTGGTATTACCGCCTTGCTTGGGGTATGATTTTCCATATAAGCAATGAGGGAAATTATCTCGGATTTCGTGCTTGTGAAACTGAACTTTTTTAGAAGATCGTAGTGATTCGCGAAACTGACACTCAACATGCAGTGTTGATTTGCAAGTATATGCTGTCGATAACTATAGACGCTCTCATCCCTAGAAAGTAATCAAGCTTTAACACACACACACACACATATATATGTATGTATGTATAAGTATGTATGTATGTATGTATGGGCCGATTGTTAAAATGTTCGCATTCTTACCATGAGGTCCGGGTTCGAATCTTACCATGGTTGATTTGTCAGGAAGAAGACTTCCAGATTTTATCGGTCTAGGTGTGGCGAACCCTTCGGAAGTGTCTGAAAACCATGCCTCAGGTCGACCCAAGCCTTTGAATGAAATTGGGTAGAGTGAACACGTGGGGACGTCGATAGCGCTGCTAGCACGAAGTGAAAATCCATCCTGACCGAGGGTTTGAGTTTGCTGGCCTTTTTTTGATGGTTGATCATACCAGATTACACGTTCTCTCCCAGAAATGGTAATTAAGATCTGCTCAGCATAGTTACAGTATAAACCACAGGTTGATACTACACAAATGTGCCCGAGGGAGCGTCCGCAATAGGTATTGTCTAGTTTTCCGAGTAGATAGGTATCTTCGAATACGAGTGGCCAGGTATTATATATATATATATATAGAGAGAGAGAGAGAGGGAGATAGATAGATAGATAGATAATGTGAGTGTGTAAGCGATGAGATAAAAAATATACTATTTTATTCGAGATGTCATGCAGAGATTTATTGACCTTAATATTCTTTATGCTAGGCAAAACATTATCATTTGCATTCGATAAATGATTTTGGCTGTGCGATTCTATACACAGAACTATATACCCATGGACGCATGGATGTTAATGCTCGCATTCGCAAACAAGCAGATAAAAATTAAAATGACTCTGCGTTGATGAAGAAAATAAGGGTTACAGTGAAAACCAACCAATCAAGGAATGAAGATATATAAGTTGTTTTATATTCGAAATAAAAGCCGAATCAAAGTGAGGCAAAAGTAAGCAGTTTTTATACTTTAGAATTTACCTTAAAAATATCAATAATTGCATATTACTTTTTAATTTCTTAATTAAACAACTGGAAATAAGTCTCTGTATAACTCAGGCCTAATCAGAAGAAAGAGTGAAAATATTGCCAGATTGGTGACTGTAAAATGTCCAGCCTGGTCGCAGGTTGCCAGATTATTTGTTTGTTTATATGTATGCATTCATATAGTTCCTTCTGCCGGCATCGATTATCAATTGATTAACCCTTGTTCGCTCTTATTTCGTCTTTCTTTCAATTTCTTTCTCTACATTTATTGGGTTTCTGTTTACTGCGCCACGAAAAAGAGAAATGGGAAAAATAGAGAATCAAATATAATAAGAGAGAAATATATTGTGGGACTACATAAATAGCTATCCTACCCCGAAGGTGTGTTTGTCATTTCCTTCCTCTGAAATATTCTCACAGACACACGCACCCACTCTATCTATCTATCTATCTATCTATCTATCTATATATATATATATATATATATATATATATATATATATACATACATAAGTGGTCAATATATATATATATATATATATATATATACATACATAAGTGGTCAATATATATATATATATATATATATATATATATATACATACATAAGTGGTCAATATATATATATATATATATATATATATATATATATATATATAGTGGCTGTCGACTCATGAAGCGAGTATGAACATCACTGGCATGTCCAGTCCATCAGTTAAAAGCCTCCCCATAGGATTGCATTTATTTGTTGTGTGAATGACAGTAGTTCATAAAGCCACACATCGATCTGAATTTCTTGTTACATATATCGCATATCCGGGTGGTGGAAGTGAACTTTGGACCACATTTTCACTATGTCTTTTCATAAGCTTTCTCAGACCAGACCTGGACTGGGTCATTCAAAGCATGCCATTACGTAATCGTCATATGCATTAGACTGACGGTGTTACTTTGATGTCTGGTGACTGAGCAGACCTGCGCTGTTGGATTCAATATATATATATATATATATATATATATATATATATATATATATATATATATATATGATTGGGTTCTGATCAAACCAAATTTATGAATAATTATATTGTGAATATCACTACATGGCTATCTATAAGAATCACGTTACATCTCTGATCATAGCTCAGTTATGATTCATTTAAACACACACAGAAAGCTGCTATACTCCATCAACAACAAACTCGTTCAGAATACAACAATAATAGCCTCATATACATGTAACAAATACTATAAATAATGGAAGCATTGATAAGTTTTTCAAAAAGTCAATGTTCAATAACATCAACTATGAAGACGCTCACAATGCACTGTCAGTGGTTGTAAAACAAAAATAAATATTCTCAAAACTCTAGACACAAAAGTAAAAATCTACACATTTAATTAGAATTAAAAAAATAAAGAAGTCCTTCATAATACCTAAAAGATTAGCTTCAAGCTCGGACAATTTTTATGCATCTTATTTTCCAGAAATCAAAACACTTATGTGAACGCAAGAACAATTAAATTAACAGCTTAACCGCATTAGCTTGTCAGTCATCTTTAATTTGAATTAAATATGTATAAAAGGTGATTGCTATATTGCTATATAAAACGAAGCCACCCACACTCAACAAAATTACAGTTCATCTAATCACAACACATTACATTGCATCTAGGCATTAGTTCTCTTGTAATACTTTGGTCTATCGCGTGGTATGACATCATAGAACTGCATCTTGAACTTACTATCTGTGTCTGCTATTTCGCGAAAGTTATCGTCGCATAAAATTTTCTATGTCAAAATAAAAAAAAAATATCAAATTTGACGGTGGATATCTTTGTTTCGTGTCTATATAATCACAATGATGATTGCTCATGTGAGCCGAAAGTTTAGGACTAACCTAATAAAAAATATCCAAATATTGGACAATTTTTGTTTTTATTTTCACCAGAAATTAAAGCAAACACTCGAACATTAGAACGTCTCATGGCCAGACATAACCGATATTCATTGTTTGTTATATTTAATAATATATGTTTCAATAATGATCTGCTGCGCCAATACAATATATATATATATATATATATATATATATATATATATATATATATATATATATATATATGCACGCCTCTTAACTGAGAAAATACGATGATTTTCGTCAGCACGGGCTGGTTGTCAATGATTTACAGTAGGTAACCGATTCGCTAAAATAATGAGCATATGTGACGACAAAATGCCCAAAACTTAATAAAAACAAAGTTTTATCGTTAAAACATTAATGTTATTATTAAGAGGAAAGACCGAAGTTTTTTCTGGGTTTTTTTTGTTTTTTGTTTTTTTAAATTATCATATATATAATTTTTTTACCAAAATTTGAACCGTTCTAAAACCGATTAAAAAATTAATTATTTTTTAATCCGTTTTAGAACGGTTCAAAATTTGGTAAAAAATTCTGTGTTTATAGTGTCAGCGCGAGACCCAAAATTATTAACGGAAATTTTAGCGTCCTTCCTACAGTAAAAAGAAAAAAAAAATGAAAAAAATGTTGATATTGAAATAATTTAAAAAATCATATTATTGTCAGATTTTAATTAAAATTTAACGATTTATTCACAAACAAATGAAAATAATTTTGAAATTTCTATTATTTTAGAAAATCTTTATAAAAACATTTTTTACATCTATTACCACCTCATCTGATATTTAATTCTATGAAACTCCTCGGAGAATTTAAGTCACAAATTTTATTTTGTAAAACAGGACCTCAAGTTACCCAAAATCTGTTCGAAATCGTAAAATAAACAATGCAATAAAATTATGAAATTATTTAATTAAAAGGAATATTTACTGCTTTTACAAATATGATATATGTTACGGACTTTCAAGGAATAATGAACTTTTTCAAAGGATTTTTTTTTTCATTTTTTGTAAGTGTGAATTTGAATAATTAAAAGCTTAAAATCTTAAATTTCTGTATTAATTTGTATAGTTTAGGCGATATTGTTATTAAGTATGAACTATATTTACTAATCATAAATAAAAAAGACTTCTATAATTCAGATCTCATCTATATATAAAAAGAAATTTTGATTTGTTTTTGTTTGTGTATGACAGTGGTGATTTTTCTAAATGCTGGTGTTCATACACGACATTATCATAAAATAAAAGAAATATTTTTCGTAAATTTAAAGCCAATATACCTAAAGCTCAATAAAACATGAGATTATGAAGAATATTTTCCTAAACTTTTAAAAATTCTTGATAGATAAAAAATTACTTAAAAAGGCTTTTACTTTATATTCCTCAAATAATTTTTAAAGATATATTCCATGTAAAAAAAAAAAAAAAAAAAAATACACTTCCGGCTGTCACTGAAGCTGTCACTCTGTCAACAGCTTGAATAAACGCCTACGACCATGATAAAACAGACATTTCTGAGATATTTTAAACTAAAAGAAAGTAATATTTGTTTCAGATCAGATTAATTAGATTTTAAATCAGCTATTATGACTCAAAGTTTTAGAAAAATGTAGTATATTTTTGAAAAGAAATGTTTAAAGATAATTATTGTTCACATAGATGGCTAAATTGTCTCTAAAATCTGATTTGTTAGAGCTTCCAAAATATACATCTGCTTCCAGTCAATTTAAATTTGTGTTGAAATACACCAACTTATTGTGTTTGCTATCGTGCTTCAAGCTAAAAGATTAAATTTAATATTTACATATTAAATTTAATCTAGTAGCTTGAAAGTAAAACTAACAAAAACGTTCCAAGAAAGATGTTCCATTTAAGAAAATAAATCATTTTAATCCTTAGGTATCACGTTTCATTAGAGATACCTAATTTACACCCCTAAAAATTATCGGCAGCGTCTACTCAATCATGCATTTCTACTAAATGTGAAGTTTAAATTAATAAGAAATACTATATATATATCTCGCGTGGTCATGTGTGACGTCATGAGCTGCTGTGCGATTTTCGCTTCTAGCGTCTTATATGCACGTGTTTATCGTTGCTTGGAAATCATCCATGTAAACAATAGCAGACTATCATTACTGTCTTGTCCGTATATTCCTTAATATGTTGTACAGTAATTGACATCTTTGATAAGGGATTATGAAATCCAAAAGCTTAGATTGGATTAAAAAAATATGGATCAATATTGTGATTTTCTTCGTTTAATAATAATGTTATAAAGCTTATCAGACGTTATGACAAGAATTTACGTAATATAAACAGAAAACACTTTGCTATGTTATTTAATGAACATGTATGAATGAAAAAATGGTGCCTAAATACACACACACACACACACACACACTATATATATATATATATATATATATATATATATATATATATATATACGTCTTATCTTCAGTCACTTTCCCCTGGGGCTTTTCTATAAATAATTTCGTGGTAATTGTTCGAATGAATTCTTAACTATGGCACCTAAACTTTATGAATATATACTGGCAACGAGACCTCATTATATACAATTCAGCTGGCTACATAAAAACGTAAGTTCTTTGTTAAGATTTTTTTTATTCTCGCAATTCTAACTTGTGGAAATCCCTTCCAGATCGATGCTTTCCGGGGAATTTTAATCTTTAAATATATAAATGCAATGCCAATCACTATCAACTGTCCCGATTACTTTTCTTTTCTTCTCGCGCTTTAGTAATGTTTCTAATTATTCCACGACAACGAACCCTTTTTGTCTTAGCAACATTATTCCCTTGGTTGGGGCGAATTCGATTTATAAATTGTATACATATATGTGTGTGTGTGTTCGAAGTGAAACTTTAAATTTCTTGTGTCTACCAAATCATCAGGCACGAACTATTACGGTTGAGTTTTTAAAAAGAATACTGTATCTCATGGGAGGATGGCTAAATTAAACGCAGATTCAAAGCTCAATGTTAATATAAACTCAACATATTTTTGGGTGTAAATACAAAATCTATAGTGCATGTAGGAGTAAAAAATGTGAAATATGAGTTAGTAGAACCACAAAACTAAAATTTGCATTTCGAACGTAGGTATATGTATATTTGTTAATATATATGTTCGTGCTCTAACCACATAGACCACTGTTTTGTTTACACCTTAAATTAAATACCGTATTTGACGGCATAAAAAGCGCATTTTTTTTTTACTAAAATTTTTTTTTAATTCATCTGCACCTTATATGCCATATGTAGGTTTACTAATTTTACTAATTACTATTTTTCTTGATTTGCCCTGATGAAATAGCTGTGTCTTATATACCGTCTAATACGGTAAATATTTATTCGCTTAATAACGCCTGTATATACCGTTGCTAACATCTAATTATTTGGTATATATTCACATTTATACCTATATATGGTGAACACCCATCGTATGAGGGTCAAGCATCTCAGCTCTTGCTACTGAGTGCCAGACACCATAAGATATCATTTGATTATAGTGATAAAGGCTTTGTGCAGAACCAGCCACATTTTTTGAAGGGCCGAATACAGAGGAACGGTGCACTACGTGCCACATGATTACTGAAATACCCCATCCAGGTTTTGAATTCAGAACTGTCCTTCTCCTAGACCAATTGCCATCCAAGATTATAGGAACCATTCTGCTCCGCTTTTTACCCATAGATGAAGAGAGAAGAATAGGATTAATATATTTCCCAATTGTAATTGCACATAAGTGAATGTAATGATAATGGATTTGACTGCTCCCCGATATATATGTATATACATACATACATACATACATACATATATATATATATATATATATATATATATATATATATATATATATATATATATATATATATACACACACACACATATATATACATATATATATACACACATATATATACATATACACACACACACAAACATATATATATATATATATATATATATATATATATATATATATATATATATATATAAAGGGGTAAAGTTTCTTCATCCGCGGGACTTTATCAAGGCTTGTCTCTTTGTATTTAATTTGTCTTTTCTATAGATACACTCTATCTGAGAATATTCATTCACACACACACACACACACACACACATATATATATATATATGAAAGTGAACATTGACGTCAACAGTCAGTGGCGACAATATATTTAAGTTTGTATGGTCATCTGCATATTCACACGCAAATTTTTTCTCTTATAGGCGCTCAAATGCACACACACAAACATATATATATATATATATATATATATATATATATGCCTCTGTAAGAGAATAAGATATGTAGGGTGATTGAAAATAATTCCGTATTTTATGTATAATAGTCTCTCCCTTCTTGCAAAAACTCTCGTCAAATGGAAGAGTCCATAATACATAAGAGAAAAGAAATAAAATAACCTTTCATTCACCCTGTCTATAACTTGCGTAGTTACATTATATAGTTTACATATTTACAAAAATTAATGAAACCTTTTACAAGAATCAACGTCGGTCAAGAAGATTAATTACCTTAAAATACCAAATAACTAATTTGAAAATTCGGAATCAAAATTTGCGTCGTTGTGAAATCGTCAGCTCCCTCAGCTAACAAGCCTTTCCTGGTCTTAACATTTATGCCATAGATTTATTTTTCAGTTTTATTCTTTCTCGATCTGTTACACTTTCTCATACACACAAACGCTTACACAAATAATTTCACATACTTCATCATAAAATATTTTTAATTGAAACTTCAGTTGTTCATGAAGTATTTACATTCAGCTGAGTCAACAATTTTCTTCGTGAAAGCTTCGCGGACACCGACTTCCTTGAAAAACCGACATATGAAAATTTAAAATGGCATTATCTTTGTTTGCCGTCAACATCGAGAGATAATTGTGTGTCCATGAACGTTCTAACATTTCCTTTTATTTGTTTTAGATATATTTTGTCTTGAGAATGCAAATCCAATCATTTCATGTGTTGTTTAAACAATAATTTGTGTGCAGAAGAAATATCCTTTTTCACTTACAAGATTATGCCAGTGCTTGTTTACTTTCGCAGTGGGGTGCCAGGTTCAACGGTATTAAGTGTTATTGCTAAGTAAGTTTTTTTTTTTAATCGAGACTAAAATTCTAAAGTATTCATGGGGCAGTTCAATCCTGATAAGCAAAGAAACCTCTCAATACCACTTCCCGCTTTAGTTAGCACACTTCTTTCATAGTAGTGTATGATGAATAATCTCATTATCGATGAAGATGAGATTTCTGGCAAAAGAAATGTAATTCTACAGAAGGACGCTGGGAATAACTTGAGCTGAAATTTTGAGAATTTTAGAGAAAATTGGGAAAAAAAAAGGACACTCATATTTAAGACCCGAAAGAGACAGTTGAAATTTCTAGAGCACATCATGATGAAGGAGGGTTTAGAAAATTTGTCACTCAGAGGACATTTTGAAGGCAAGAGTCACAGTGAAAAGCAGAGAATAACTTACCTGAAATACTTGTTCAGATGTCTGGCAGAACAGCGATTAGGTTAAATCGCATGAAGAAACTTTACTAAGAGTTACAAAATGCGGGAAATTGTGGTGAGCCATGTTCACCTAGAGAGAGAAAGAGAGAATGACAAGACATTATCAAGAGGAATGTTCAAATAACACTTTAATCCACTAAGCCGTTTTCCAGAAAACGGATAATGGTTCTGTAAGCAATATTACTGAACAATTGATGCTATATAAGAAACCAAATATATATGCTATTTTTGGTCATTTGGATATATTTAAAGTTGGCCTAGTTGATGAAAGTGTAGGATCATGAATTCAGCTATATAATGATTATGAGTTCAATCCTTTTGTTGGGCAGTGAGTACTCAGTGGAAACTGGAGAGCAATAACGAAGCAGTAGTATAAATAAGAAATATACTGAGATATGTGTAGTGGAATGAGAACAGTCTATCCCCCAAGATTAAATAAAGGTTACACCGATGAATATAAACTTGATAAAGGCCGGATTGCACAACAGCAGCATCACTGTGGTAACGACAACAAAGGTGAAGACATAGTGTAAATAATAAAAAAAAATCATCATACCAAAGACATTAAGAGAACAGAAATTAACTGAAAATATTTACACACATTTTCAGTAATCTCCATATTTTCAAACATAATGAGTATATTTTATCACGAACTTTCAAACCTCACAAAAGTACCTTTCTGGTTTTAGAATTCGATTGCTTTAATCTGATGCTCAGTACCTCATGAATTATAAAATCCAAAAGAAGTCTGGTGAGAAACTGATTTTTATATTTGAACGCAACAAAAAAATGAACGCTGAACGGTCATAGCTTAAAAGAATTCGCTTCCCGCTCATTTGTGTACTTTGGTATTTATCTCCCTTGACAAATACGTCCCTGGATAATTGCAGACCTCTGATAATTTTTTCAAGTTACCATTTTATAAAGGGTTGTGTAATATAGAAATTTGAACACCAATACATTTAATTACTTTAAACAGGCAAAAGGTAGTTAACATGAATAAAAAAAATTAAAAAGAATTTGTTTTACAGCACGAGAAAATTAAGCAAGCAGCTTCAGTTCACTCCAGCAGTTCGTGCCACAAACATCTAATAGATTCTCGATTTTATAGTTTATATTAGTTTTTATTTGAAACTTATGACTATGTTTTGAAAATCAAAATTACAGCTACCATTATCAAAAGAAAAACGTCGATGAAACAAAAACATACTGGCGATATTTTGAGAGATCTTGCAACACTGTTAATCTGTCATTGCATTTTAAAGAAAAACAACTTTTAATTTGTTAAAATCATATTACGCTTATTCCTTTTTTTAAAAAAGAAATTATGATTACTGCCTATTCCTTTTTCAAAATCCATGATAATTGCCTTCAAAAGTTTCCAAAAAAAGTATCAGAAGTACAACGTTTTCTAGAGACGGATTTGTCTAAGGACGCAAAAATCCAGGGACGTAATTGTATGGTACGCAATTGATCGCGATGCAAATGTCCAGTACGCAACTGTCGTATAACAGAAATGTACGACCAGTATTTATTAATTGCTTCTCTTCGGAAGCTTTCATAAAAACCAAACCTTTTAACTAGCACAGGAAATATGTGAATATAATTATGCACATTGAAATTTAATCAAAACGGTGACAATTAGATGCTGGAATTTAGTCGACACTGTAACCTTTCTTAGAGCATGTCAGGCAAAATATTTCCACATGACTATTTTTAAACATGTTCACTGTGCAAACGCGAAACGCATTTTGCCAGCAATAAGTGCGTCACCAAACTCGAAGAAAAGAATCAAATATTTATGTTTGAACACTGTTCACGTTTTGTCCCAGTTCGCGTGTAATTAATCTGAAGAAACCAAGACGTCTCCGTGTATGATTGTCAATCTCTCTCTCCAATAAGTGTAGTATAGACACTTCTTTTGTAGGCAACGATACAGCGACAGCAAAGAGGTTGCTTTTATTAAGAGTTTCTGCCCAATAATCTTTTGTATTATTAAAATTGAATACAGATCTCTATCAGAGAAAACTAGTTTTTGTTTGCCAAGAGTTCTTGATGAGCTCTGATCATAATGTGACATTCTGAACATTTAACTATTCATTTAAGATTGTAGATCTATTGTCTTTAGCCGTAAACATTGCTAAAGAACCGTCATCTCTCATAGTAAACCTCTTTGAAATTGGACAAAATTATGAGCAATTAGTTGAACTTCGCCTCATTGTCATTCACCGGCCGCCGATAATTGGTGTTACAACTAATAATATTTTAATATAAATTTTAACTGTTCATAAATCCGTATTAATATCAGTGATGTCTAAAGAGTGGGTCTGAAGTGAATTATTGATTTATTAGTATTTTGTTTAGTGATATAAGTTTTAGTTTAGTGATAGGAGTTTTAGTTTAGTGATATGAGTTTTACTAATTAAGCAAACGGAGTGGGGAGAAGAGGCGGATTTATACGTTTCTCAAGGGTATTTAAGCTTAAAGAAAAATAACAAGCCAGCGGGAATTGGAACTCTGCTCTCCGATTAACAATTCCGAGCCATTATCCATTACATCATTTGTGTGGATGTGCTGACAGTATTCACAATGTACTAGCCAGACTCGATATTGCTAAGATTTTGCTGTCTGAGTGAATGAAATGGAAGTCTGTTCTATAACGTGTCAGTTCCTTCTTACAAAGAGAACACAGAGAAAATATGGGTGATTCGAATTGAGAGACCTAGCTGTAAAAGACTAAACTGGTGGAAGGAAAGTTTGTAGTCCATCTGAACATTTTTTAATCTCGATCAGATTTGACTCTGAGATAAAATAAGCGGCCCAAATTCTGATTTACATGCGTTATCTAAATTCTTGTGAAATCATGTCTTCCTTTCTTATTGTGTGTTCATAAATGTTTGAAACAGACGCCTTTGAATTAATATATTTGTCCAGTAAAAGAATTATAACTTCGCAAATGTAGCAAATGCTATTTTATTTTTTTTTTTATTATAGATCAATTGTTTTACGCACTGCAAAAATGGTAAATTTAGCTCGTATATATTTTATAGGAGGTAGATAACAAAATTCTGTATGTCAAATATAAAATCCAATGGTTGAAGACGTAAAAGAAATTATTTCATAAATAATTCTAAATCGGAAGCACACGGAAAATTATATTAAGAGAAAGAAGATGGATATCATAAGGAATTTTAAAAAAAAAATGAAAATGCGAGGTCGCTCCGAAAGAAATAACTCTAATGTTAATACGTTTACCAAAAATGCCAACTGCGTTTGTTGGTGATAATCAGTAAATGCTTAAATTAACACATACAATTTTCTCCAAAATTAACGCAATACAATTTTGTTGAAATACAGATTTCATTGGAGCATAAATCTTAAAAGAATGCCTTTTGAGAGAATAGATCGTACGAATCAAAAGTGCGATACTGAAAAAAATGGATGCAAACACAGATTAATGAGTTTCCGGAGTCATTTCAGATATAAAGAATAGACTCTAGGCGACAAGATGTGGTTCTACAGAAGGTTGTTACGGATATAATGGCCCGAGCGTGTGAGCAATGATTAAATCTTAGAGATGTTGCAAACAAGGAAGAGACTTATACTTAATATCAGGAAAGAGGCATCTGAAATTTCTGGGACACATTATTAGGAAGACGGGCCTGTGGAATCTGATGATATCGGACGAAGAGAGGGAAAAAGAGACAATGGAAAACAACGCGTTATATACAAGTGGATAACATAACATGGCCTCGTGTAGAAAGCTGAGGGAAGGAACTTGTTGAGACCTGCAAGGAATAAAGGGAGGTGGAGAGTAATGGTCGCCTACCTCCTGAAAGGACATGTCACATAACAAGAAGATATGACGTGTATATATATATATATATATATATATATATATATATATATATATATATATATAAGTCAGTGTGTGTCATACAAATGTAAAAGAACGAAAAGAATATAAATTCAAACGTTCGTAACATCAATTTAAGAAGTTGTTCAGTACAAGTGTACAGTAATAAATACATATAAAATATTATATGGGAACATGTTCCAATGTAACAGTTTATCATATATATATATATATATATATATATATATATATATATATATATATATATATATATATATATAAAATAAGTACCTTATATATATAAGGTACTTATTTCTCACGATCTTTCAGTAGTTACCGTTTCATAAATCAATTGTCCGCTATGAAGCAGAAATTGTGAAAGACACGTAAATATATGTATCTGAAGAATGCTACGCAAGTCTTGCTACAGCGTGTTTGGCAGGGTCTGAACTATCGACTTGGCGTGTGTCGTTTTACAAGTGTTTCGCATATTAGACATTTTTCAAGCTTTGTGAAATCGGTTATAAAATCTACATCCCTTTGATCATTTTGTACAATTTAGAATAAATATATCTTCCATTGTGAAGCCTATTTGATTTCGAAATTACTGGGACATGTGGTTACACATGTATTCACATTTTAAATTATGTTAACTTTTTTGGAACACGCTGTATAATGCATTTTTGTTTATTAACCATTATTTTTTATAGTTTCCAATGAACATTGTCTTTTTCAGTGTCATGTTTTAAATGTCATATACTACGATATATATATATATATATATATATATATATATATATATATATATATATATATATATATATATATATATATATAATGATGGATTTATTTTTAATTCATTATTATTATAATATCAGTCGTTATATTAGTTTGGTACGAAAATAATGTCATTTTCTCACATATGTTACTATGTGAGAAAACGACATTATTTTGCACCAACCTAATATTTCACCTACGATGTATCCATTATGGTAATGTTTGAAGAGATAGATAGATAGATAGATAGATAGATAGATAGATAGATAGATAGATAGACTGACAAGATATAAGTTTATTAACGTCGTGCAAATGGATTTTTAATTTGTAACAGGGAGTAAGCTTCAGCCTATTTTAATTTTCATGTAATTCTTTAAAAATGCCTTAAATATATGATTACAACGAATAAGCCTCTTACCAGAATTAAATCGGAGATGGAATAAGAAATATTCAGTATCGTGAAACAAGTTTTCTTTGACGTAATGCAAAATAAGAGGAAACAGAATTAAATGCCGAATCGTGTGTCGCTATATTTAAAACCTTACGAAATGTGAATCAGTAAATGCAACGAAAGAAATTGTAGAAAAGCAATAAAACCTGCATCTTTCTTAATGATTTATTCAAATATTCCGTAATTGCTAGTGAAGGCAAACAGCCAGCACCCGAGTAGAGAACAATTTAACTGAAAAAAATAAGAGAAGGTGTTTTTTAGAGGCTTATTTTAACATGTACAGCAAAATCACTAGAAGACCTACTATAGTTCATTGTTGAAAGAGATACCGTAAACAAACTATTCGTCGCAGGAGACACGGTAGTTTTCTTTTTTTCGAAAGGAAAACTGAAAGTATTATAAGAGAATATTGTCGACGACAAAAAAAAAAAAAGAAGAAATTCACAATTAACTGTATCAAGGGAGTATGTGTCCTTACCAGCAAAGAGACCACACAAGGTATAGGTTACAATCATTACATCAATATCAAAGCATCTTATTTACAAGCCGGGTCATTTTCAAGATGTGGAGTATGAGGTGTCTTCACACCTTCTTGTCCTTTTTTTTTCTTTTTTTTTCTCATATGGTACGTTCAGTCTTCTTTTCCCCGCTGTTCTGATAGCCATTTGCACAAGCTCCTTAGGTTGGTTATTCACTTCTTTCATTTGTTCGTTTTGCCTTAAATATATCCTGTGCGTCTCAAATTCTCTAAGCCCTCTTTCCTTTATTATAAGTCCTAACGATTCCAACTGTCTATTTCAGATAAATATTTTATTTAGAAAGTCATTGTTTCTCACATGTTCAGTGTATGGTTTTCTTAAAATTCTTTTTAGAACAAGATTTATTTTTCCTCGGATTCCAAACAATGTAGAATCACATATATTAAAGCTTGTCTTTAAGTTCAGATCAAAAGTTAGTATGATTTAATTATCTTTCCAATAGAGTAACAATCAAATGATTAATAGAGAAATTTGAAGGGGTATTATATTGGGGAATATTGTTATAAGAAATTGAGTAAAATATTAAAGTATAAAAAATAAGAACGGGAAACATAGTATTTGTATGTTATTTCTAACATGAGGTATTAAATGTCGGACACTTCGATGAGATTCTACCAATAAATGCCGAGAGCCACATGAAGAATATGTCTGAGAAATATGGTAGTTTTCAGGAGAAAGTCCGAGAAATCAAATGCTGCTAAAAATCAGATGGAGACAGCGAAGATTTTATGGTCAGAAAGAAAACTTTTCGAAAAATATAACAATCACAGAAAAGTGTAATTAAAATGAAATAAAACACTGCATAACCTGCATAACGAGTTCATGTAAAGAAAGAAAAAGAAAAGGGAGGGTGATAAATGATCAAGAGTTATGACTCATTCATATATATATATATATATATATATATATATATATATATATATATATATATATATATATATATATATATATATATATATATATATATATGTGTGTGTGTGTGTTTGAGAGAGAGAATGCATTACATATCGTACCCTGTTTGTCTCGCTAAAACAGTTACGACAGAATAGTGAGTTCAATCTTCACTGGGTACCCTATACATTCAGCTTTGTGTCACATCTAATGTACGTTTAGAAAATCGACATATCGTAGTCTGTTTCGATGATCGTAGCTATTTCGGAACATTTCCACTTCCGGTTGTTTGCATCAACTTTCTCTTGCTTTTAAAACATTGAAATAAGTGATCTTCGTCGATATTTCGGTCTTTTAAAAATAAATCACCTCTCTAAAACGTTTATGTTATTTTTGTTGTTACACGGTCAAGTATAAATTTATTTTCTTCCATTTAAAGAATAGTATTTGCAACTTCATTATCTTTGAGGCCTACTTTAAAATAATGTTTCAAAATTTCGAAAATCTCAATATTTTACTGACATTTAATAAATGATGCTAGAATTTACACTTAATATACGCTTATAATAATACCGTACGCATAATGAGATGAAGAAAATTGACCTGATCGGATTACATAATATCCTGATGTTTGGTTATTTGGTCAGAATTTGCTAATGTCGAACCTAGAACTTTTCGTTTCACACTTATATAAATTGCTGTGTTATATATAATCTTTCAAATTTTACCTAAAAAAAAAATCAATTTCTCTAAAAATTACAAAAAATTTTGTGCCGCTTAAAATCATCAAGAATAAACGACGCGTTCGGCAGAGGAGTGTCCCATTCAACATTTGATAATAGGCGCAATATGCGCTTAAATGTTTTTGCCAGTTTTGATCAATATTTCTTTTATTGGTTAGTCATGAGAAATTGTAAATGTAGGACTACCTTACACTTAAGTAAAATAATAACAATAATATTTAAGAAGAATTCATTTCAGGAAATTTTATATTTTAGGAAACATTGTTGACAATTATGTATTTAGTTACATAACAAATAAATAAGAATAAAAATATATTTTGATGCTATTAGATTGGTGCAAAAATAATGTGGTTTTCTCACATATGTTACTATGTGAGAAAATTACATTATTTTTGCACTAACCTAATATATTCGATTTATAGTTAGGTATTTAGGTGGTGTGGTCCATTATTTCGTGATGTTCATAAAAATTGGTATTACTTTATTCTTTGCTTTTATTTCTTTCTAGTTTTTCAATCAAATGTCTATAAAGACTTACTGTATTTATTGTCACCAATTCAGTTAAATCTTTAGATCTTTCATTTTCTGCTTTTTATTGGCACCATTTTACAATACACTGACCTCAATGATAAGTTTTCTAACTTGAACAAACTGGAATTATTTCGTTTATGCTGTGTTATTTCTCTTTTTCATTGTTGTTTTTAGATCGCATTCCTCCATTAATTTTGATGGGCAATGTATAATGACCTTATTCTATTTAAAAAAATTAAACCTGCAAAATGGGATATTTTAAATTGATATTAAACAAAAAATATGTTTCTCACAAAAAAAACTTATGATTTCACTATAACTTTGTAACAATAACGTAATGATATTCCCCCAGACAAATCTACAGTTTATATTACCTCAGCACATTGCATAGAAACGTACTATAAACCTACATTGAGCTAGAAACATTGTGTAATCGGCACTAATTTATTTTTAAAATATTTGGATATGATATAATGAAGATTTTGTAATGAAAAAAAATAATTTTCGCCTTTTGTTAAATACTCCCCTCCGTCACTGAAAGCGGCAAATAATCTAGTTCATTGTAACGGAATATTAAAAAAAGGATTTTTTTCATGGTTTCCTATTTAATCCAATATTCAAATAGGAAACGATACATTAACTGAATTTTCTTTGGTGAAGGTGAATCAATTCATACACAGACTGATATAAGGCTTTTCTTTTTATCAAAACATTTTCAGCGGAAATAAAACGATTTTATATATCTAAACATAAAATACAAAAGAAATGAATTTAATTCCAAAAACGATTATTCTCAAAGCACAATATCATAGTGAAATGATTATTATGATTTTACAAAAAAACTAGCTTTTCAGTTGTTCGATAGGAGTTATATTTCAAACTTTTGCCTTATTATTTATTGTTTGTTGATTGGATCTCAAGTTTATCTGGAGTCTTTCCTTTTGAGATTTC
>OZ010571.1:107168995-107173995 GCA_963932145.1 Acanthosepion lycidas
TAATGGAGAGCGGCTCGGATTGAGGAATCGGAGAGCCGAGTTAGAATTCCATTCGAATCCATTATATTCACTTGGCAAAGGTATGGATCCCCTTCTTCTTCCCCCCAATAAATAGCAGGACAGGCCAGGTTCTATAGCCTTGGATGGCAAATGGCCTCCTGCAGAAAAAAATGACAGCCTACCGAGGGAAAAAAATCTGCCTCGTCATTCATGTATCGAAAGATACATAATCGCCTAAGCATGGATCACGCATGGCACATAACTGACTGAACAATAAACCATCATTTATATCTATTCAGCTATTTTCACATCCCTCATATTTCTAACACGGTCAACTTACCGTATACGAGATCACGACATAGACTGTGAAGAGAATGCGTAGTTAGATTTGATATAAGAAAAAAAGAAAGCACGGTTTTGATTAGATATTTTGAAATGAATAAAGTGAAGAGTAAAATAACGCGCATGAAACATAATAAAAGAAATTCGAAATACTGAATATATATTTAGCAATATTATTCGATAGAGTAGAATCATTTCGATAAGTCTGATATTTTATGCAAATACGGCTGTAGGGGAAGGTGCCTTGAGGGTCAGTTTCTAAAATGAGAGGATAGGTTTGCCTATCGTCCGTTTCAAACTCTTCCTCTATCTTTGAGTATAAGATCGTTTTCTTCTCTTCTACTTATTATTTTACCGGCATTATCAATTTGCTATAGGGTGGTATCGTTTCTTCTCTAATCTTCTATTAGGTTGGTGCAAAAATAATGACGTAATAATGTCGTTTTTTGACGTTGCAAAATATGTCAAGAAACGACATTATTGCGTCATTATTTTTCCACTAACCTAATACGTAGAGGGTATCTTGAGCCTTGTACAGGGTGAACATAATTTAATGTAATCTGCTGCGTTAAATTACTGCTTATTTTCATTTATATTTTCATCTGCTAACGTTGGACAGCATTGATTAATGCTCTCTAGATAGTAAATTATAAACGAGTCGTAATAACTATAATAAAAATTACTCTTGTTATTGGAAGCCTTTCTTTATTTATAAAGACAATTATGGGAAAGTGCCATATTATTTACATGATATACATACATATCTTATTTAAAAACGTCATTAATGGAACGAAGCAATTTTTACAGAAATGTATATACACCTATTCATTGCTGGTCTCTCTGTTTCCCCAATAAACCACAACCCACAGAAACCCACATTCACACACTACATGTACCTGTATGTTTGTGTATATATATATATATATATATATATATATACATACATACACATCTCTTCATATATATATATATATATACATACACATCTCTTCATATATATATATATATATATATACGCAACTTCATAGATATATATATATATGCACACATATCTATGCATATATATATATATATTTTATACATATATATATATGCATATATATATATATATATATATATATATTTTACGCAACTACTTCATATATATATATATAAATACATGCATACATAGATATATATGTATATATATCTCCGCACACACACACACACACACATATATATATATATATATATATATATATATATATATATATATATGAATTTGTTGCATACAAACAATTACAAACAGATTACATTTTCTTTTTAGATCATTCAAAGTCAAAATATGAGAAAAAATAAATTGAACCAAAGAAAGCCAATCAAAATCGGTCCTTGTCACGTTTGAATCACTTTTGATAAATCATTCAGGATTTTAAATTTATTTTATTTCTACTTGTCTTGTGACAGTATAATCGATAATGTAATTTGGTTCGATCTTGTAAGACCTTATCTTTCGAAACTTTCTCTAGTTTATATTCTGATGTCTTCAAATGTTACAGTGTTTCTTCGTTTTTAGATTTCGATTCTTTCGTTTTTGAGGTCAACTTTCTCTTCCAAGTTAATCTCCAAGAGAATTCAAAAGGCGATGAAGTCCAAAAATAAACGAAATATACCGATGAACTTGCCAATCACAAATATATAAGACGCACAGATATGTACACACAATAACAGGTGCCATCGTCTATATATACGGTAACTATAAGCGTCTAAATATTTACACATACTTCCGTCTATGTGGGAGCATGAAAGCGTGTTACATTCAGTAAAACATACATGCACAGAGATTACATGATTCTATAATAAATAATAATATTTCTTAATAATATAAATGATTATAAAAAAAATTACGCGCAGAATCAAAGAAATATCTCATACATATAGTTTTAAGTTGTGCTATATTTATGGGATAAAGTGATCAATGTCAGAGATAGAGCATATGTAAATATATATATATATATATATATATATATATATAAGTGAACATTGAAGTCAACACTCAGAGATGCCAGGCCTGTTTCATGCTGGGCGAAATCATCAGGCGGCCTGACGAATGCGTCCAGCATGAAACAGCCTGTCGCCTCTGAGTTTTGACTTCAATGTTCACTTATATTATATTATATATATATATATATTATATATATATATATGTATATATATATATTGCGAAGCATATATTGTCCACTAAATTACGAAGATAACATTGACATCTCACTTTAACAAATACATTTACCAAAATTGCCCAAATTACTAAAATGAACAAGTGACCAACACATGGTCACTCGCTCAACGTTGCACCCACGCATAAAAATCAGTGTGTTTGCACATTGGCCATAAGTAAGGGTTGATGTGGTCGCAGAAATTCTCTAACAGCCACTACTGTTTTCTCCTGCTTGTTTGGCACAGTGCTGTATCCTGCTCCCAGGTATAGGCTCTTCAAGCAGACACCCTTTTTGAAACACTGTTAAGGTACTTGATACAGGCTTCCTTGTTGAGTCTGAGACTTTCACCAATAAATCCCTGCAGTTAATTCCTTATCATAACGATCAGAGTAAGATTTCTGAGATGTGTCTGTGTGCGCGTTTGTGAGTATTTTAGGTGCGTATGTACACAATCTGGATATAGGCAAATGATCGGTTAAGGCATTAAAACTGCATTATTTCTGTCTATGACAACACCTTTTCATATATACAAACGTTCTATCCCAGATAAACTACTACACTAAATATAACATTTGAGTAATATGCGTATTTCAAACTTTTCAAATTATACCCGATGAAAGGTTGGATAGGGCATTCGTTAAGCTCGTTAAAATGTCTGCTTCTATTCAGAGAATTTATATAATGACTTGCAAATAAATAAAAAGGTGACAAATATGCACATCATAAACATATTTTAACTTCCAGTAACCCAATTATACAAACATTTAATCAAATGATCTGGAAGATCTGTACACACTTATTTCAGTGTATGTATTATATATGCATAGTTTCATATATTCACGTTGCAGATTGTTGCATCTATCTATATATCTTGTTGGCTGTCAAATGATATCTACTGAATGTGTTTATGTATTGACATGTTAAAATAGGCATACTTATTTATATCAGTTACTTTAAAATGTTCATACGAAACGGTATGAAGATTTCCAATTTCTTTTTAAACCACTGTCTTTGTGGTTATACACATACACACGCACCCATATATATATATATATAGAGAGAGAGAGAGAGAGAAATTTTAAAATATAGTATAAAATATATAGTCGTGAGTTATGCTATATTTATGGGTTAAAGTGCAAGATATAAGAGATAGAGCGTATGTAAATATAAAAGTGATTACAAGCCAATATCTAGCGACGACAGAAAAAAATAGACATTGTATTTGACAAAGATTGTCACCCTCAGTGTCAACGCTCTATCGCATGAAGTTTGAGTTCAAGCATTGAACATCGCTTGTTGTTGACCTGTATTAATTTTATATTGACATACGCTGTATCTCTGCTATCGGGCCATTTTTTCCTTATAATAGTAAGGCATAATTTTAATATTTCGACAACAATAAGTAATTTTATTTTAATTTTATTTTTTATTTTTGAGATAACATTGTTTTTAATAGGTTCCCGTGTTTGCGTAGAGATTCCCGTTTATTTTCAGTGTTAGTTACTGTCTGAAACCAGTACATCGAAATGACTATTCAAGAGGAAATATCTGTAATTCAATTTTCGGTGCTCAAGGCCGGTAGACATTTAACTGTATGAAAAAATAAAACGTGGTTATAATACTAAAAATATGTGTACCTACTAAAAATCCAGTAATAAAAATAGTATTGGATAAAAATATATTTAATATTTGTTTTAAAATATATAATATGTTTATGTTTCGTGTACGAAAACAATGTCACCGCATGTAAAAAGGATCCATTTATTGGTTATTTTGATTCTTATTATTATTATTTCATTGTTGGTGGCGCAATGCAAAGCAGTAAAGTTATTCAAGGGAGAGTGATACTGAATTATTTTGCCGTATAGTCTTGCATTAAGATATATTAAGATATATTATATGTACGTACATAACTGATGTCACACAATTTGAAAAGCTTGATTGCGGTGATCGAGAGAGCATTGTCAAGATTTCATTGCATAAATTAGTGGATTTTTGGAAGGACGAATGCAAAGGGAATGATGTTGTTTTAAACTTGTGTATATGAGACGGTGAGTCTTATCTGTAAATATAAGAACTTCTGGAACTGATCAACATTTTCCATGGAAATAGCGATAGAATAGTTACGCTTCATCTGTGAAAAATGGCCAGTAAGGTAGAAAATAATTCATCACCAGCAAGGCCGCGTAGGCGCTTTGGAATTCTGCCATGGCTGAAATGTGATTATATCTATGTAAAGTCATAGAGACGTGTACTTAATCTATTTTTATATTCTCTAAGACTAAGGACAGAGAGTGTCTCATTCGATTTGTGACAACATAACGCGATTTACAAATGATGTTTCCATTTTTGATATAATATACATAATACAGGGTCCACAATCCAAGATAATATTCCGATACGGGTCTTATAAGCAAGCTAGTAGCATTCGTTCTATCACAAGTATGTAATCCCGTCTTC
>OZ010571.1:107181495-107248995 GCA_963932145.1 Acanthosepion lycidas
TTTCCAACCGAGCCGTCAAAATGTTTTTACTTCCTCTGTAAATTAGCATGCTGAAATAGAGTTTCCCTTTTTCTTTTTTCTCGTTTATATTCTTCCAATTCCAGCATAATCACATCATGATTTTTTTACAGAAGTACTGATGTACCCATGGGGTAAGATAGATAGCATCTCAGAGCGTTAAATTGCAGAACCGAGTTTGAATTTTTGTCGGGTTGGTCACATTCATTTATACGCCAATAACCTTAGGGAAGTTTTCTTCCTCATACATATAGGTTACAAAGTAGGTACTGTCTTTGGAAATTCATTATTATTCTTAAAAATCATTTTCATGCAATATTCAATCGTATAAAAAGAAAGAATTATTATTCTTACAATCTAAAATATATTTCGGCTTTGAATGACTCACAAATGTTTGGTAACCCATAAAAAAATCAATAATCTGCAGAAAACACATGATTTAATTTGCACGGATCAAGAATTGTTGAATTTCATATTGTTATTATAGTGTTGTTTTGTACGATAATTTTGTATAGTGTACCAACTATAGATTAAACTTATTACACTCAAGCGAAAGCCAAGTGACTGATTTTTTTTTATTTTAACTTAATTTTCTTTACTTTTAAATAGATAATAGCAAAGACAAATTTGACCCAATGGATCTTTTGGAGGCGATGGTCCGCTTAAATCAAGTACAAACCTCACAACAAAGCAATTAAAAGAAACAAGATTTTGCCAAAATTGCCACGGATTCTCTTGTATATTTTCATTATTTTGGCAATATGTCTGTGCTCTATAATAAATATTATCACGTAATAAATTGATTTATGCACAGTAAGACACAAATGATTTCGCGGATCGTATAGTACCAGTTGGAACAGCCACAAGATATGTGATGAGATTATCTCGACTTTTTTTCTAATAAAAAGGATTTCAGTTAGGAAGTAAATATATAAGTTTATTTAAATCAGTGTTTCAATTGAGAATACTAATTTTAAGAAATACCAGGACCCGTGAAATGTTTATCACGCTTTTCATGTCTTTATCATAAACTGAACGGTTTTACTTCTGTTTCAAATCGAGTTTGGAATTTTTATAAAGACAAATGTACAACATGGCGAAATATATACATAAAACTTACACCATTAATTCTAATAGCCATCAAATAGATACTATTTTAATTTTGTTTTAGGTACATCCCACCAGGCGCAATAATTTCAAGATATCTTCTAGAGAGATGTTATGCTCATTGTACAACAAAAAAATCAACTAACTAGGTTTGTTAATAGTAATTTTATTGTGAAAACCTTAACTTATGTAATAATTTCAATATTTGTACATCCCAAAGTAGAAAAAGTTGGTTTGTAATGGAAAATTTATTATAAAAATCATGAAACAAACCTGTAATTACATTATTAACACGGGAAGGACATATTGCACATATTTGAAAAATAAATTTTATATATATATATATATATATATATATATATATATATATATATATATGAAATCCTTGGAAACAAGAAAACTCCCTTTTCAGAGAAAATAAAATTTAATAAATGGACCCTTAAGAGTGTCTGTTGTTTATTTTTGATTTTGTCAGCTGTATAGTAGGGTAAGTTTGGCATCGTCTGTGAGAAAACGAACACCATGTCGCAATTCACTTCGCCAGAAATTTGAAAATGGCATGCTGTACAGCTTGGTATTTTCGTCGGAAACTCCAATACAAACATTTCAGCGTATTTGGGTATCAATCTGAGGACAGTGCAGATGATTTGGAAAAAGTCGGATGAGTCTAATGAGGATTACGAAGGTGTTTGTGTTGATCAATAGTGATTGCGACGTTATATATCCATTCATCATCTCACAGGGCCTCAGCCTCTGCAAAGAGGCCTATATGAAGTGCCTTGGGGTGGAAGATTGCATATCAGGCAACAAGATTCTGCACCAGGTCACACAAGCAGGAGAACCCAGTCAAGGTTGTCAGACAATTTCTGCGACCACAACTGCCCTTACATTTGGCCGCCCAGCACTCCAGACTGCAACACACTTCATTATGTTGGGCACAGTTAAGCGATAGAACAACATAACTTCTTGTAACACCAGAGATGAACTGAAGTCAAGGATTATGGCAGCATTCACTAACTTAAACTATGCACATTCAGGCTTACAAATCTGTATCCCCTCCTTACCCGTAGGAAACACTAGCATAACATGACTCGCCTTACTGCAGAAAACTCTTATGAATGCCTTATTAATAAAAAAACAACAAAAATATCAATAATAATATTGTGGAATTTAATATACGCTGGTATTTTTGTACATGAATCATCATAATGTTAAAATTTGTTTTAACGTGGTGGTTTTTCGGGTGGGGGAAAATTTAAAATTTTTAGAAAATTGGAGATGTGCCGAAATCCTTATCCTTCATAACTTGCTACAATCCCTGTTTCAGGAGGACTATTGGGATAGGTATGATTCCATTTCTTCTACCCTTCTACTGGAAGGGTGTGTAAATGTTGACGCCTACATAAAGAAAGTTCTATAATTATCATAGAGATTTTTGTGTTCCATATGCATAGCTGATGCTAACCTCCAGTATATCTACATTTTGTGCTTTATTGTTCTCAAACTGATATGATTTAGAGGGATTATATTGAATCTATTTCTATGCCCGCTGCGAGTGGGTTCATTGTGTCTTGCTGCCCTCCCCCTGCCGTGATCTTGCTTGCCTGTTTTTTTCTATAAATATTTTCAAGGCAATTTTTTTAATGAGAATAGAGTTTTTATTTACCACTGTTTTCTTTATTTTCTTGTATATATAATTGTAAATATTCAGGGGTGCTTTATTTTTAAATGTTGTTATTTTTATTCACACAAAGGCAAAGTGTATATATGGGAACTAGTTAGAACAAATTAAAAACTTGAGGTATTATGGTTACTGTTGTAAGAATGCTAAATAAGAATGTACTGTTTTGGTGTAAAGAATACAGTGGTATCTTTGGATCACTAATCGTGGCTAGCTAAGTTTAAAATAAGACAGATTTAAGACCAGCCTTGCCATATCCCTCCTTCGCCCTTGTGACACATTTTTTGTATTACTCAAAATAAATATTGCTTTCCTTTTTGGTAAATTGACCGAATGAAACTAAACTTACTACTAGATTACCAACCATGCGTTATTTTTATACTGTTGAATGAGTTGAATGTAACTGTATATTATCTACTAATAGTTTCTTTCAACACATTTATTTTTCTTTATTCTATTGTTTTGCTTCTTTTCCAATTTTACATGCGTCATCAATCGCTATCATTTATCTTCGTGAAATCTGTCCTTTTATTGTCTCTTTTACTCACTAATCTTTTTATTGTCTTTTACTCTCAGTAACTTATTGCGTCCTAGTGGTAGTATTGATTTGCTTCGATTGAAATAATTGTAAAAGCTGTATATTGGGAATATTCATAATTTTCTTCTAAATGTTATGCGGTGGATACAGTTTATTACAATATATATATATATATATATATATATATATATATATATATATATATATATATATATGGCTATTCGTGAATTTAATTTTTAATGAAATTTATAAACAGAAATACATTTTAATTATGCATGAACACTCTGACAAGAAAGAAAATATATTGAAATTATCATGACAAAACACTTAGTTTTGTAACCTAATTCCGCATTAACATTTGAAAGCAGGAGTAACGTGAATGCCTGATCTAAGATGAATATTTTCATTGAAATGAAGATTAACAATGTAAGTAAATATATGATACACTTATATTCATTTTGAAAAATATATAGCTGACTCTTTAGGGAGTTGTTGACAATAAAACATGCATGAATTAAAACTATTTGAACATAATGTCCCAGGGAGTTTATATAATAGTATCAGTCCCTACCGTGCATAAATAAAATTTGTAATATATAAACGGTAAATTTCTATAATTTTATTAAAAAAAAAACTATTGTCAATAAATTGTAGATAATTATGGTGTGAATTCATTTTTACATTTTATTCAGTGTTATGTATATAATCATTGAAAATACTTGCACTCCGTCCTAAATTCTCTTACCTACATGGATTTTCTAAATGTTACTCGTCAGTAAGAACGGACATTTTAATTCTTAATTTCTATATGTACACCTACATTATATATATATATATATATATATATATATATATATATATATATATATATATATATATATATAAACGAATTCAATGAGAACGAAAATAATGTATAAATCTTCCTTTTTTCTGTACGTTTGAAAAAAAAATAATACAAAATAACAAAAAAGAAATGTAAACTTTAAGTTGGGGGAGATGTATAAAGATAAATAAAATCCAGAAAAGTCAAAAGATGGACAGAGCGAAACAATAGTGCTTGTTGATAGCAGTTTGGTGAGAGATTGTTGATTTGTTAAAGTGATGGCTCGTCTCGAAATATTTAAGTCAACAGCAACGGTCAAGGGTTAGGTACACCATTTTCCACTTTCCCTAAGAGTGTGAGTTTGCTGAGGAAATGTGGGATTAGGAGAACGTAAGAAAATGTAAGAGGAAGGAGGGCTAAGTTCAGTTGATGGATATAGTAGTAACTGAAGATATTTTTTGGTAACTTTATAACGAAACCAGAAGCCTAATTAATAAATGGAGATGGAGATTTTTCTTGGTACGTTGTATACATAAATAATTTCGGAATTTTTTTTAACAATAAGTTTTATTTCAGAATTTGAAATATAAATAGAATAGTATATAAACGCATGGGATATTAATATAACTTTTATAAGCAAATTTTGACCTATTGTCGGACTGTAAAACTTGTAGATTTAGTATGGATGTAAATCAGTTTATCTGATACTATTACTAGAATTATATATGTGCAAAATCATTTTAAGAATCATAATCTAAAATAGATTCGTAGAAAGGTATATCAGAGGGTAGAAAGTGTATCAAAGAAGATGAGATATATTTTTAAACGTTTAGAGTTATGGATTTCAAAGTTTAGTAAGAGTGTAATTTTAGATCTTTAATATGACTACAAAAACAGTGGTTTCAAATATTTGATTTAATAATTGGCTGTTGAAAAGTTTAATAGTACGTATTGTTTTATTGCAAGCACAAAAAACGAGGTTCCTCAAAGATTTTCAAGTTCTGGTTTGTTTTAGAATTTTCTATTAAACATGAGGTGTTTTCCTCCTTCAGTTTCAAAAACGTATGCAGATAGTGATATCATATTGCCTCTGCATGTATTAGTAAAAGAGTATTTGTGATTGTAATATCGATCCTTAAAAGATCTTATAATCGATTCCATATTCAGATTAATATGATTAGGTGTTCACATTTGATGAGATATAGCACATATAATAAATGGATACGTTGGGCATCTGTCTGACAATGGACATTTTGGTTCTCACTAGAGGAGGTGCAACTAAATGCAGCGAAACGAAGTTGCATCTTCATAGTGAGTAAATTGTTTTTGTCTATAGGAAAAAATAATATATATCCTTTACTATCCTGCGATATACTTATTCAAAATGAGATCGCCTGTATTTGCACTCTGGTAATCTATGTCGAAATTACAGTGTCGATAGCGACAATTCACTCCTATACAACATTATAGATGATAACGATATATAAATTTTATATTTCAATTACAATCTGGGAGGGAAGATTCATTAGAAACAAACGAAGATTTTTTTTCCATATTGTCAAAGATTTTTCCAGCAATATATATATGTATATATATATATATGTGTGTGTGATGGCTGTCACCTTGTTGATGAGTTTTTTCATCGCAGGCTATCATTTCTTGATTCATTTGGGACTTATGATGTCAAGAAATGTCTGTTCATGAAATTTGTAATGTAAAGAAAAACGCTACACTGCGTCAACCCCACTCTCTACGCCCGAAAAGATTCTATTTCTATTCATTACGTCCCTTTAGGACGAGATCGAAAAAATCATGGCGACACATTATTTTTAAGATTTCTAAAAATGTTCATATATATATATATATATATATATATATATATATATATATATATATATATATATATATATATATATATATATATATATATATATTGTGTGTGCCCGTGTGTGTTCCTTTGGTAGTGAATTGGTACCGTAACGATTTGTTACAAATTAACATTTGTCTAAATAGTAACTTAAACGAAGGCTGAGACAATTCCTTTTAATTCTACATCAGTACGATTGTGCTACATGGCCTTTGATCACAGGAAAGTTTTTATCCGCCATTTGACCGATCTGGGTGTATGACATACTCTTCACCAGAAAGGCCTGATGTGGCAAGCGGTTTACTTGCGAGTGACCCGACCATGTGTCAGTTCGGACTGGTTTACACAGTGACAGCAGAACTCAGCGACTGACCAGACACATAGATATACGCATGCTAAAATATAGTGTCAATGTATTGAAAAACAGAGTCAATATCAGGGATAGAGCATATGTACCTCTTCAAGCACAATATTATCACCATAATCAGAAATCGGACAATATAATAAAAACTTAAAATGACATTTCTTGATGGTTCTTTCTAATCAAACTTGTTTCGATGTATACTTTCTGCCTAAATATCCCTGATATATAGGGTGAGAGAGAAGAGGCGTATGAGTTATTGATAGTTAGAGAGATATATTTAATGTTTACTCTATGTATAAGAATAAAATAATGCGTTTGTAGTTATAATTTATAATGAATCACCAATGAATTATTTGTCATGACTCAATCGGCCCTCAGGCCAAACAGACGCGCGCGCTCACACACACACACATACACACACACACACACACACACATATATATATATATATATATATATATATATATATATATATATATATATATATATATATATATACAGAGAGAATGAAAGTTTAAGGGAAAAAAGAGAGAGTGATAAATTAAAATTATAAAATATAAAACATATCATTTTACTATTATTCTTAGCATTCTAAATTCCTTTTACATGTGATCAGGGCCTCCTATTATATGCTTGGGGATTTGATAAAACCTACAGAAGATTTTGCAATGTCATTGATCCTGACCTGGTAACTAAGCTTCAGTCACTTTCCCACTCGCGTAATATAACTTCGCTTTATATAAATAATCTCATGGTAAATGTTCTCTTGAACTTTCCTCTATCGTACCTAGATTTTATGAATATAATCGCTGTATTATATTGCCAATAAGGTATCATCATTTTGCAGATCATTTGACGAGATCTAACCGTAATTTCTATACCAACAGTTTCTTTTTCATCACTTCTCGTTTGTGGAACACTCTTCCGGCGTCTTGCTTTCAAACCATCTCTGATCATCAACAATTTAAATGCAATATCAATTTAATTGCAATGTTCTCTACTGTCTCCTTGATTACTCTTCTTTTATTGGTCTCGTTTCTTAATTTTTTTTCTTTGTCTTATTAATTCGCACTGAGTAACATCTTGTGTCGTTAAATATAAACACTATTTTCTCTTTTTTCGGAATCAGATTTCAATCTTATCCGGATATCATATTTGTCAATAGATATTCCTTGATATGTATTCAATCAGATAGTATTTCTGATTTAATCTTTTATGACACTTTGGGATCTGGGAATCATAAAATTTCCACTTTTCCTCTCCGCGTAACGTATGTTTTGGCCTTGTTACGGCCATAAAATAAAGACACAAAGAAAGGAATTGAGTTAAACAAATATATTAACAGAAACAGTAATACAATCATAAAAACTAGAGTGTTACAGCAAGAATGTTCGGTCCGATTGTCAGAGCTGACAGCTAGAAACTTCCTTCTCCAAAACGCAGTACCTGTCCCTATTTATAGCTGAGAGGGTTAATTCGTGCGTGGATAATTACCACAATAACATACAAACAGATTTCACTCTTGGCCCAATTTTTTCGAGTAAACGGGTAGCTATGTTTTTTTTTTTTTTTTTTATATTTTATAACATTACACTTTATTTAATTTCTACATAGTACTGTGCACTTTTATAGCACAATTATGAAAACTTATATTTACTCAACATAAGTTAGAAATCGGGATATGTGCGTTTGTTTGTGTGATAGCACGTGTGTAAAAGCCAGCTGATAGACACATGTATAATTGGCAAGCCTCTGTCAAATCTGACATGAAGAAACGGAAATTGTTATTTTTTGTACACTTACGACAGCAAGATAGACTTGAGACAATGAGTTTGCCAAATCTCTTCCTACCATGTCTATTATGACATAAATTGTATTATTCCAGAAACGTCAAGATATCTATTGATTGACAAAGAACAGGGCTCAATGGAGACATATATTTTCTAAGTGTAATATTTCCGAGGCATTCAGTTGAAATACTGAATTGTTTTCTGATTACGTTACTTGTTACACTACTTTACTCAAATCTCAAAGTTAGTTTATATTAGGTTGGTGCTAAAATATCTTAAAATGAAATTTTAGATGCTCAACTTCAGAATATGTTCAACAAGATTTTTCTTCTTAAAATAATATTTATAATATATGTATTACCAAATAATTTTAAGAATAATAAAATCTAACTTTTAAATTCTTCAAGATCCTGTTTTGTTTTCATAATAAATAGGAACAATTCTTGTTTACTAACTAGTCTTTCAGTGAAACATTGTCCAGGGTGTTTGTTCGAACTGTTGTTACACATACGATATTGAAATTCTCACAATTAATTACTCATATCATGCATATATTTATATAACCGTATAAGAGTATATAAAAGTACAAAAATGCGGCTTAGCGAGAGTTTGTTTACATTGTGCAACATTCCCTTGCAGTCACGTGACTGACTGCAGCAATTTCAAATATACACATTGCACTGCGTCATATATATCCGCACACATATAGACACATTTTCCGTTTATCATATTACTAACGAAATTCATTCAGGGGTAATGCAAAAAAAAATGTACACAAAATATTTTGTGTGAAGTTCTTCGCAGAGTATCTTTGTAATTAATTTCTTTCAATTTGAAATATTTAATAATAGTCAAATAAAATTTATTAATATGTGTATGTATAAGGACTATATGAATAAAGCCAAAAGGAAAATTCATTTCAGTTGACGCGCTTCGTCCACTGATTGACTTTATTAATATTTCTTTTGCAAAGATTGCGTCACTTACCATCCTTCATAATTTAAGTAAAATTGTCAGTTACATTGATTAATATGTATGACCGTCTCTTAAATAGTAATACTTTGTAAAACTAACACCAGATATATTTGTTGCAAAATAAAATAGGTACATTTGGATTAAGTATATATATATATATATGGTGTGACGTGGCCTGACGATTGCATATAGCATGAAACAGACTGTCTGTTGACTTCTATGTTCACTTTTATATTTACATACGCTCTATCTCTGATATTTAGCACTTTATCCCATAAATATAGCACACATTAAGACTATTTATTCATATATATATATATATATATATATATATATATATTTCGAGCGAACATCTGCACAATTGAAAATATTATTTCCTACTTTTCTGCAATAATGTTCAATAAAGTTTTCGATTCTTATTAATATATATTTGTGTACTTTAAACACAGATTTAATTCGTCAGCCCGAAATTACTTTTTTCCATCGAAGAAAGAATTCTCGAATCCTGCTGAAACAGAGTGCGCAAGTTTTTATCAAATAAGATTTATCGAGTATTCAGGTTATTTGACGAAAATAAGAATGTTGAATAAATAACAGTGAGTCTCTTCAAATATGTGTATCCTTTAAAAATAACAAATTGTATATATATATATATATATATATATATATATATATATATATATATCAATTATGTGGTTCACTTTGATTTATATTACAATGAATTATTCATATAAAAATAAATTCGTAAATTTAATTAAATAAAACATATTTAGATTTCCATTATATTTTTCCCGTACGGATGCTACCTGTATTTTACCCAAAAGAAAAACAAGTTCTAAGCCTGATGATGACCGGAGAACCTGCAGAAAATGCTTGCATATTTAAGGAAAACCTAATATAGTTTATGATTTTAAAAAAGAAGCGACATAATATCCATCAAGTTGTCAGTGGGTGAATATATTGTTTAAATTTAGTTAGCTAAGTAAATTCGCTATTTTATCTCATTACCATTACAAACATACGTTTATATGAATGTTTCATATATATTGTGGTTGTCTATATTTTGTTGAAGATGATAGAAAATATGTATCATACATTTTTTTGCTTCTTGACGTCTTAACTTTCACATGTCAAAAGTGTATAAAAACTAGACGCATTTATTGATCGATCCTGTTAAGGTTGTTTGATTCTTGACGTCCTAAATTCACATGTCAAACGTGCATAAAAACTAGACGCATTTCTTGATAATTGCTGTTAAGATCGTTTGATTCTTGAAGTCCTAACTTTCACATGTCAGATAAACTATAAACTAGACGAATTTCATCATAGTTACTTTCCATCAAGATATCGGGAGTCATCCCCATTATCAAGTATAAAAGAATGTAAATTAAATTATTTTTTATTTGTGAACTATTTTAAATTTTGCTTTGTGGGGGATTGTGAGACTATTTGCCTTGCTAAAAGGGAGAAAGAAGAAAAGAAAAAAAAGGAAAGGTGAGAATTAAATTTAGGTGATAAGAAGCCATCACGAAAAGGACACTAAGTGGTGTCATTTTTCTGACAAGTAAAAAGTTAAGATTTTTTATTTCCATTGTCGAGAATGGAAGATACTGGATTTAATCTGATTTAGGTTACGGGGCGGGTGGAAATTCCAGGTTGGCCAAATACCCTCAGAGACAGAAGTCTAAATAGATAAAAATTAACTGTGTCGCAAAATTACAAAAACAAAAGTGTCCGCTGACCACCATGACGGAAAGGTTAAGCCTTTGTCTATGTGCAGATATCGTTTGGAAAAAGTCATCTGTTTTGTGTCGAAATTATTTTATCGGATCCGAAATTGGCACCAAGACTGCAAATACGTCTAAATGGCCACCCACTTGATGCTGGCGAAAAGCTAATTGACGAATTCCAGGTAATACGGTTAAAGATAAGGAGTCTAGGGTGTGAGGTCTCCTCGAAGAGAAGAAGGAAAAGGAAAAGTGAAAAAAAAAAAATACATTTTTTTTTCTTGGAGCAAGATTTTTAAATCGAGGCTAGTCTGGCCACACCCACGCTGCTGAGCGCCCATTGGCTGAATGATAACGAGAGCCAGGGGGAGGTAATCATGTGAATCAGGAGGGGAGGCCTGTTGGCACCCATTGAGGGGATAGGTTTGAGATGCCACTGTGAGAGAGAGGGGAAACCCGTTGACACCCTCTAAGGGTATGGTAAGATAACAATGCGAGAACAGAAGCAGGTGGGAGGACGAGAAGACTTCCAAAAATGGAAAATAATAAAAAGTTTCCTGACCAAAACCAAATAAGTCGATTGTGCGTTGAGAATTATCAAGGAACTTCAAACCCCGACAAGCCCACCGATATTAGCAAAGACGCAGCGAGCGAAAAACAGTTCACTTCGAGTTCCAGTTCCAGTTAAGTTCGCAGTGAAGTTCGCAGCTGAGTTGAACTGAGTTGGGCCCGCCTCGCAGAACAGCTGACTGAAAGATATCAACGCAATTCCGAACTCAACTTCTAGCCAAGAACAATTTATTTTTGAAGAACGACTTAGACTCACACCACCAAAACAAGTTTTACGAATATCGCCTGAAGATACACCAAGAACCAGTTTCTTAAAGAACAAACAACTTAAGATGTTAAGACTCGCCTAACAAGAACAAAGTGTCACGAATCAATATAGCGGGTTGGGAAGTAGACGCATTCCTGTATTCAGCAACCATATATAAAGTATTGTTATCCTTTTTTAACACATTTGAACTTTTCGAGTTATTATTTTATTTTCTTTTACATATACTTGTGCGATATCACCCTTGCTTGAACTCGACTTGCATTACGGCCCGGCGACTGATTGATTTCCTCTGCCTAAGATCAATTCACAACGTAGGTAGGTTAGACTGGAAATCAAAACAGTAACTTCGGTAACCAGACGTTGGAGGCGAGCTGGGAACGACAAGGCTGATACCGAATCTAACCAGATTCCCATCCGAATCACCAAAAGGTTAGAACGTCACATTTGGTGCCAATACCAAGCCAGTTAGTCGTCACAGGACAGGATAGCACGACGGACGCGGCTAGGCGGACGTCACACTTGGTGCAGCGACACCGGGGGGACGTCACAAGATCGTGATATCATATATACGTGAATATATTTAAATCTAATATATGTATAGCTTTTATGAGATTAAATCTAATTTTGAATGCTTGTAACAAATTCACTTTATTTATGGTTATTAATTGTTTTAACTTAATATGTATAGCTTCAGAATTGTTTAATCTTTGTTTACATTTTATTTTTTGAATATTATTTTGTCAAAATTACTGTCTCATTGCATATGCTAGCGCATATATGAGGAAATGAACTATGATAAAGTAAAACTTCCATACTGTAGCCCTGTTGAATAGAAAACATCGTTTTTGTTTTCTGTCTTAAGTCTTCAATACTGGTGATGAGGGTTGCGCTGTAGACAATCATATTTGTTTAAAAAAATCCTTTGAATGCGTTTGAAACATCCAGAATGTGTTATTAGTGAATCATAACCTCTCCAAATGCATCGAAGTATTGATCTCCTATAAAAAATAGTATAAGAGGAACGGAAATTGAACATATAATTCGCACAAATGAATAGGTTGCAACAAAACCAAAGCATTAACCATAAACCCCATTTTTAGTACCTCATTTTCCTTTTCACATTGACGTACTTAGATGGCGTGTAACCCGTTCAGAAATTAATGAATTGTAAGCTGTGGTCAAATCCTTTTTCTGATCAACATTTTAAAATGTCTTCCAAAAAATAACGTCTATAATATATGTCTTGAAGGGATTCGTAGACAGGCGCTTCAGCACTGCACCAAATAGAAGAAGCAACATCACTAGTGGATCCTGAATATTAGTTGAAAGAAAATAACGTTATAATCAGGATGATGACGTTATGTAATACTTCGCATAAAAGATTATGAAGGAAACCTCCTTCAATACTTGAAAGAACAATAACAGTTACAGGACATGAGGAACCTATTATCTTGAAAAATTGCTTAAATCAGACATTTTATGAATACCAACAGACAATAGAACAATTTCTTGGTTAATGACTAATTATCATCGATATTTGCTCGTCTAGACAAAATGCAAACGGTTTTGAGTTTTTCAAGTAAGCCTGGGCATTTTTTTTTTAAATTCTTGTTATTTTTGTGTGTTTTAATTTGGTTTTATATGTTCTCGATAATTGTCTGAAAGCATTACTGCTGATTGCTTTTGCAATTAATGATTTTTTTTTAAAACCTTCTTTTCCAGACAGGTGTTGATCATTATTCCTATGTTTATATATATATATATATATATATATATATATATATATATATATATAGTCATCCACAGACAGGGTGTTTTGCTGTATCACAGATCTTCATGTTGGATAGACGTTCTATTGCTCCAAGCCAGAATCAAAACCCGAACAATTTGGAATCAGTCAGAACTCGTAACTCCAGGCAGGTAGAAAGGGAAAAATGTAACGTTTTCTATACGAAATATACCTGAATATCAATGAATTATTTATATATATATATATATATATATATATATATATATATATATATATATATATATGATATTTCTGATATTGAGCCTTTTCTAATAAGTACTGTGCATATAATATATAAATAATATATATATATATATATATATATATATATATATATATATAATGTATATGTGTGTGTGTTATATTTATATACACACAATTTTCACATACATACATACATGTGTGTGTCGGGATGTGTAATTGTGTTGATATACATATGTATGTAAATATGTTCATATTTTAAAGCTAAACTGTTTTTTACACTACATTTACATTTCACCATTACGACATTCATTCAGTTTTTAAAGCCGGTTGTTTTTACTCTCTTTATAGACAAAGTATGACGTTTATACAGTGAAAATTAAGTACAATATTCCCTTCATAACTATGTCCGAGATCATGTAATCTCGTTACATCAGGTTCAATATATACTTTGTCTTTTGACAAGATTGAATAATAGTTGAAAAGAAAAGGATATTACTTCTGGCATCGAAATCAAATAAGATGTTTAACTAAATGCTGTATCAAGTACTAACTAGAATATGACCACAAAGTCAATGAGAATATTTATTTGACTCTCTCAAAATATATTAATCTCTACAAAGCATGTTTCTCATAAAATAAAATAAAAACATAGAAGAAATGTTTGGATATTATGGTTTTTAGTTTAACATTGATTCTTTATCGTAAAACTAAAGCCAAATAGAGCACATGACGTTGTCCATTGTGTTTCTCTAGTGTTCTTTAATTTAATCTAATAACTTTGAACTGTGTGGTCTATCGATTTTAAGCACACAGCTTCTATCATTTTTTTCCGTTATTATTTGGAAACATGTAAGCTTGTTGCCGTGTTTATTATTTTGCGTTTCATATATGCCTATTTAATTTTGTTTTCATGTTGTGAATTCCAAATTGATTTGAACAACGAACGCATAAGCGTGTACAGAAGCAAGAGAAGAGACAGGGCAAAGTACCGATGTCGTTCAAGAAATAATTCTGTTGCTAATTTTTATTTTTTTGTTCTTGGGCATGGTTATAATCACATCTAATTTGTATGGCAGACTTGACATCTACTTTGTAAAACTACTGAGAAATAGCTTTCTGTTATGTTCATTCAAAAAAAATTCTTCCCCATTTTCCTAAATATATTTTATGAAACTTTGGCTTTAGCAGATTTATCCATTAACGAACACGATTTCCATTCACGTGAAGTGTATGTATATGTATTTTTCCTGGTGATGTCGGATATAATCTACGTATTCAGGTGTGATAATATAAAGATCATAATATACAAGAATATTTGTGAATAATATCTGTAACAAAAACATGTGGATCAAAAAATCCTATCAGTAAGACGAATGTAAGTATGTAGGTATGAGATTCATTTATTAGCAAAGTCGAGTCATTAAAATAAGGCGCCATGATATTATCAACGAAAATCGTACAAGAGGAAATTAGTAAATAAAATATTTGCTTAAAATTATATAGCACACTCGTTATTCTGCCCCTGCTGCTCATTTTCTACTTCTGCTCCCCCTTCTCCTTTTCTTCTTATTCTGATCCAACTCTTCCTCCTCCTTCTTCCTCTTCTACTTCTATATGCCGTCACTCTACGTAATGTAAACGCCACCACTTCCTACCATATACCACTATTCTTAAGATTTTTTTTTCCTAGATTCCTTCTAATTCCACATTGTTCATCAATTTACACAAGCTCATTAAGCACATTACATTCTTCTTTTTCCTGTCCCACTTTTCCCTCAGTATGTCGCGGGTGTTTCAATTTCTCCAAGTTATCTTTACTTATTATTTGTCTCAGAATGTTTAACTGTGTTTTTCAGACTCTAAATCTAAGTGTCCCTTTTTTGTTTTTATATCCCTTAAAACTTTCTCGTTATGTTCAGTCCATGGCATTTTCATGATTCTTCTATAGGACCATACTTCTGCCGCCTCAAGTCCCTTTTTCATGTTTGAAGATATTATCCATCATTCACTGATATATATATATATATATATATATATATATATATATTGCATAGCATAACACTTGAACACTCATTTCTAGGCTTCTAACGAAACTATCCCGTTTTTAATACCTTGCTTAGCTTTTGCGAGGCATCTTTCGTACTTCCAATGTGTCCCCGTCTTTTGATATCACCACAAGATCTGTCCTCTGTTAAAACACTTAAATTTCCGTACTTAATTACGTAATTCTTATCGTGGGCCTTTTCTCTTACTATCATACCTTCTGTCTTTTTCCAATACCTCTTTAGTCTTTTCTTCTAGCATGCCATTACTATTTTCTGTAAGAGTTACTGCAGTTGCTTTTCTATATCTGATATAAAAAAATTACTCATCTGCATATCTATTAATCTTAATATTGTGTCGCCCTGTAATAAATCCTGTTATTTCCCTCAGTGTCATCTTGCAGTAAACTTTGAATAAATTGGAATATGTTAATTTAATCAGTGAAAATATTGACCGAAGATTTGCAGCCAGTGATAAAGGACAAGTAAATCAGCGTAAACGTCGCAAAGTAGAATTTTAACAATGCCGAATCTTCAGAAAAGTGGCATTGGGTTAACTAATTTCGAAAGCAGCATTGTCACCTTCATAATTTGGTTTTAAATGGTTTTCAACCGTTCAAATCGTCTATATATCATAAAAGTTATATATGCTCTTCTGTTTAATTAAATTGTATTCATCTCTGATGCAAAGTAAGTATTTTTATTATGTTAATTTTTTTCCTAATAAATTGTTTAATATTTCATTGGGCCCTTGTCACCCAACCTTCTTTGCCAATTTCACGAGAGCTTCATCAGATTATCAGATTGTTAAATCCATGTAGCTGCTGCGTCTTGGTGGTCCTGGATATACCATGTTTCGAGATATATTCATAAAGTTAATTGGCGACAAAAAATCCCTTTAAACATATTCGATAATAAACAATGTATACTACGTTCTTCAGGCAAAGATTCACATTTTCCCATATTATAATCATTGTTTTATAGATAACGATATTTTAAATTCAGTGTTTCGGTGTTCATTCTCTTCGTGCATTTACCTTTAAATCCCAGATAAACGATGTTTTCTCTCGGTAAAAAGGATAAATGAGTAGAGATTAAGATTTAGGAACAATTTAATAAAAAAAACAAATATTTTTATGAAACAATAACTGTAATAATTATTGTTTCATGAAAATAATTTGTGTTTTTTTTTTATTGAATTGTTTAAAAATTGAAACTAATAAGATTACTCGTTGAAATTTTGTTGCGGGAAAAATTTAGCTGAAAATTCCACGGTAGAATGTTTAAATAATATTCTTGTATGTACTGGGTGCCTTCAGAACCTACACAAACATTGGTTTTCATAGCGGGTTTACTCTTGTAATCCTAATCAATGTTTCCCTATCCTCACTCCAGTTGATAGCCACTGGGACCATTTAAGCATTCTTTATATGATTCCAACAGAATCTACGATTTGGAATTGGAATGAAAGCAGCGATGTTACATACCGTGAATCCATAAAAGAACCAGGGTGTGGATTTTGGTGTATGGATCTGTTATGAAAAATTAAGTATAGGAGAAAAAGAAATTTAACATAGAATATTTTGTAACTATAGTAGCTTCGCTCAACACTACAAATTGATAGGAAACCACAATACCTACCTAAAATCTCGACTCCGGTTCTTAAATAAACTTGTCAAATCTAGTCATTCGTTTGGATGCAATGCATAGAGCCAAAACCCGTTCGGAAATAACTATCACATGTATACAAACACTTCCTAAGGTCAATGGTGAAAAATGCTTTGTGTAAGTAAAGCTTGAGAGTGTTAGCAAAGGACATCCTTCTTTGAATATTGTGGACTACCGCTAAAGAATAAAAAAGAAATGTACCAAATAAGAGAAACCACATTACTTGAGGAATACCAGAAGCAGCAACAGGGAAAACGGATAGCCCGTGAAACTCGGTGAGAAAATAATCAATATATTTATAACTACACCAATTCAAATAAAATGTTAGGATGGAATCTCCCAGCAGTAATGGAAAGAGCAATAACGTCTGCTCGAATTGAGAAACCTATTTTCCTAAGAAATTGTTTTACCAGATAAAATTATAACTTTCAGCCAAAACCAGCACTGGATGATCGGTCAATGAATGCTAAATGTTTCTGTTATGATTCCCCTTGGTGGTGGGGTGTAAGCCATGAGAAAATAGAAAAATAAGAAGATGCAACGATTCCTTGATAAATGCATAGTAAAGTTAGTTTATTTCGATACATACAATTTTGTCTTAATCGTGGATTTCTTGCAGATAATGTTTATCGATTACTTATCAACGTGACGTTAAGATAACCCTCTTGGAATGTCAAAATGCACTTGGCTGCCACAAGGGTGGTTACCACTTTTGGGGTCATAGTGTGTTATCTCAGGGAGAATATGTCTCTCTAACACATACTCTTTGAGCTATGTGCTGGTACGACATTTGTTGTGGGTTGACCTGCATAGAATTTGCTTGCTTTCGGATGTGATGTGACCTCCTAGGTAAACACTTTATTTGAATCTTAGATTCTTCATTCCGCACGACCGAGGGTGGGTCATTGTTGAGCTAAATCGAATGTATCTAGAAAAATATCCAGTGGCAAGGTAGCATATTGCGCTTTTGTCTCTGAGATATATGAGGATCGTAGATGGAAGATTGTACGTCCACTTCGTAGATGACATTATGTACAATATTTTCTTGTGTCCATTTTATGAACCTTTCTGGTAGTCTTTACGTAACGCATGTTGACCAGATTTGTATGTATGCTCTACTTCTCCAGGAAACTGTTGAAATCTTGTTCTATCTCCATATTATTTTTGACACTATGGTGTATAGCTGGATGAATGGCATTCATTCGTAATCGAACTTTCCGGCTCATCAGGGCTTCAGCAAGATTTGATGCAGACCTATATCTTCCAAAAATATATCTAGGACTTCTTGTGGGGATCCCTCCTCTTTCAGTTTTAAAAGTGCTCTTTTAAATGTATACATAATACCTTCCACCTGATCATTTCATTGTGGATGAAAAGTTAGATACCTGATACGTTTTATAACATCACGTTGGCAAGAGTCCGAAAATATTCCTGGTGTGACTGCAGTGCCATCATTTGACTCCAATGTTTCCAGAATCCTGAATCTGCTAAAGATCTATCGTAATTCTGGGATAGTATTCTCTGAAGGGATTGTGATTCTTGGGGAAGACATCCGAGCATTTGCTATAAGAATCAAAAAGGACGAAGAAAAATTGTTCATTTATGGGAACTGCAAAATGATCAGGGAGAATATGGAATAGGCCAGGACCTCAACGTATTTCTCCTGTGTGATTTTACTATAGTTGATATTAAAAGCAAGTGGGTACAATCTCTTCTAACTTCTTGTCCATGTTGGGCCAATGAACAAAGCTACGCGCTCAGGCATTCAGACGGCTAATTCTCTGGTGATCAAAAGGAAATGGTTTCATGACACTATTTTGTAATATTGATAGAACAATAACACCTCAGCAAAAATAAAACACTCTTCAACATCGGACAATGATGACTGACGTTAAATGAAGGGTTGAAAGTTTTGTCTGTACATACCTTGGGCCACTTGGTATGGTGGAAGTGTAAAACTTTGAGTAATGGGTCAGAAGCTGTAGCCTCATGGATGCAAGTAAACCGTAGTGCTCTGACTGTGGACGCAAGCACTGAAATAACTTCTGGTTCCACAGATAGTGCTGCAATAACAGAATTCTCTTGTATATTGGTTTGTGTATCCATAACGCTGGATAAGTCATCAACATGACCGATTGCTTCAATTAAATGGTACCCGATGGAGAAATCACAGTCCAACTGCATGATGGCTCATCTTTGCAGAAAATTAGCCGTATAGATTAGGAAAAATTCTATTAACTCTCTTTTAAAGTAAACATTATACAATGCCTACATGTTACAGTTTATTCCACTGATTTAACAGATTATTAGTTTTAGGAAACTTAATTATATGCAGCTTTTCATATAGACAAAGTGGACATGGGTCATTTAACGATTTACAAAATTCTCGTTTTTTTTAATATTTTTCTATTTTACTGTGGGTTTTTATTGATTTCTTTTAACTACCAAAAATATTTTGAGAGAGGTGTTCGGTTATGGTCCACATTGTCTTAAAAGAAGAAATATGTTGATATCACCGTTAAACAGAATTTTTTGTGCTTCTAATACAAAATTTCTTAACATCTGAGTTTTCATAAGATGAAATGGTACATTGGTAAACAGTGGATTCAGTAAACATTTATTCTGCAAAGAAAAATTGATGGTATTTTTATAAATACATAATTTATTATCAATATTATCTGATTTTCCTTGAATATTAGTAGCATATGTAAACAAAGAATTAAAAAGTTCAAACTGAGAATTGCTTTCATACATATAAAGACTGCCACCAGTCTATATGCCTATTGTTATATATATATATATATATATATATATATATATATATATATATATATATATATATATATATATAAGGTTGGTGCAAAAATAATGACTTATTAATGTCGTTTTTTGACGTATTTTTAACGCCAAAAACGACATTATTACGTCATTATTTTTGCACCAACCTAATATATATATATATATATGTATATGTATACCATCTGTCATTTGTTTTATCGATATTTAAAATAATCATTGGAAATTAAGGTTTATTTGTTGAATGATGTCGCCATGTACATACTCAGCTAGGATGAAAGCTGCATATGTAAACAAACAGCCGTTATACGCCCGAACATTCCTGACTGGAAAATCGAAATTTAATACATATGTTACTCGTTTCATGTATTAAAATGGATAGTAAGTCCTTAAACATATCTCTGTATCCAAGAAAACTTAGATACAATGAAATGTTTAAAGAGAAATATTTACAATTGTCAATGTGAATATTTTCTCATGTATTAGCTTTCAACTGCTATACATTCTCTAATTGCATATGTATTTCTATAAATACTAAAGAAATAAAGGCACCAAAAAAGTAGAAAGAAAGAAATAAAGGGAGGAAGGGCAAATGGAAAAAAATAAAATGCTTGAGGAAATCTGTTGGAAAAAAGAATGTGTATTTATCTCTAGTGTAAAGATAGACGTGTTCAGTAATCATTACAAATGGTAAGCAACCTCAATCAGTCAGTTAAGTGCCAGATGTGACACGAACTTTGGCGATCATGTCTCTTTCGATTCATGACTGACTGAGCAAAAAATTGACTCCCAGTATGTTGTCTTTTCTTTCTACGGTAGACTGGCTGCCAAGTTTATAGGACAAAGCCCCCCTTGCTATATAGCGTCAGGTTTTCACTCACACCATAGGAGTAGTTGTCATCCCGATATTTCTTGGGAGAAAAGATGGAATGTCAAATATTTCGGCGGGATATCCGTATTTCTGACAGGAACAGATTTTGTTGTATGCTGAGAGAAAGTATAGTAATATTATTTTTTATTTAATTTTAAATAAGATTTAGATATTATTGTTTCATTTTATTTATAATTTTACATTATTATTATTATCATTATTATATTTGTAAGAGTAATAATATCCCTAAAAGAGCTGGTGAGGGAGAGACGAGATGGAGTCATACCTCCCAATGGTATTTGCGCGTAAGTCAATGTACCAAGCTCCAGGTAAGATCATGGCTTTAATTAGTGTGCTTTTCTTTGAACTGCCATGACTTCTTGGGATATGTAGTGGAACCATTTCACTTTACCTTTTTTTCAAGAGTGCTATCATTTTCTGAGATTGACTGCCAGTCTATACTGCTATTTTAACAAAATCTTAATTGATAAGAAATAAATACAAGGCTTATTTCAAGCTCAACAAATCCAACTTCATCGTCAAGAAGAGTTACAGTTATCGCACTCACATTATATATATATATATAACAAACGTATTCTAATATTAAGCAGTAAATTTATTTATTTAAAACTAATTTTAATTCAGACTTACGCGTTTACACACACACGCATACATACATATATATATAATGTTCAGCACTGTCGTGGTCTGGTATTAAACTTGAAGGCACATGTCCCAGTGGATAAAGATGTTAGATCTAATGACCTGACCAAAGAGTCGTGAATTGAATATCCGGTCCTTGTGAATTGTCAATAAAGATGAGGATAACAGTCTGAATAGTGTAAATAATGCAAGTAATCATAATACCACATCTCATATATATATATATATATATATATATATATATAAGGTGGACGTACGAGAGAACGTCAATGATAAAAAATAAGTCGTTACACAATGTCAAACAATGGATAAGTATAACTGTATTAGAATTGCTGATGGCTGCCGTTGATAAACCGTCGTGGAGGAGATTCAGTGTGGCTTCTGTATTCGGATCCTCCTTAAGATTACAACAGTCAAGGGCATGATGATGATTATGATAATATATAGACATACAGATATATATTTTACATTGTATACATTATTCACCACTATATATAAAATTAATATTTAATCCAATTTTACGTGCGGTTAGAATTAAAGCCGGTACATTCTACAGAGATACAAATAGAGTATCTCTTTTTATATGAAGGCTCTCTTGATTTCGAAAATACAAATTCATGACTACATTGAAATTTAAATTATTTAAAATGATCAAAGTCTTTGTTATTACTAATATTCGACCAGGAGTTTCAGAAGTTGAAATTAAATCATTTAATCTTACACTTCCAGAATGTCTCTTGTATTGCCCACAGTGAGGACAGTTTCGAATACAGTTTTCATTTTTGGAGTCTCAATCTGTATCTCGCTGTGTGACAACATCTAAGGGGACAGGTAGAACTGAGAAAAATAGTATTACGTGAAAATGCACGTTTCACAGCTGAAGATGTAAATCATTTCTATATGTCAGGTCAGACAAGAATTCAGGCAATGTATCAAGAAAAATATAATTTGTTCAAGCTTTTTTCGAAGCATAGATATGAACACCACCTTTTTAGATATCTCAAATGCCATAAACAAGGTGTGGCAGAAAGGCTTACCACACAAGATCTCCAGTTATGGACTCTCCGGTAGAGTATTCTCGATCATAACAGGTATGTCACAGAAGGTAGTTATTAATGTCCAGTTCACTGGGGCCCTGGAAGTCAACGCAGGCGTGTGCCAGTGGCCAATGCTCGGACCAAACTACTTTTTGATCTTCATAAATGATCTGTGTAAGAATATACTCAATTCATTTGTAAACATCTACTCCAGTGATATGAATATATACGTGCGCACCTATAAAACTCTCAATGGTCAAACAATGGCTACTGATCTCTCTTCCGATCATGCAAAAGCTTGATTTTTTTTTGTTTGATTTAGATACTCGTTCTTCATAGTCGACGACGAGAAGAAAGGATTACTTTGCCATCAACTTGACACACGATGAGGGGTTATGAATTGTATGTCTATATCGATTTGTCGTATAAACTTCCCAACAGATCTCACATGTCCACGCGCATATATATATATATATATATATATATATATGCAAACATATATATGATCTGTTGGTATACGCGAGTCCTATTAAATCAAAATTTGAAATATTAAATGTTAAAACTCACTCACAAGCAGCGCTCAGTGTTTATTTTCATGAAACAGAGCAAATTTCTTTTCGATCTCCTTTTACAAGCTGACATTATAAAAGTTAGAAAAATGCTGCGAATTTTGAATTTAAAATTCTTAGGTTAGTATTGTCATTAACTAATGGTATCTTAATTCCAACTGAAAGAACACACATACACACACACACACACACACACACACACACACATATATATATATATATATATATATATATATATATATATATATATATATATATAATGTTAAACATTATATATATATATATATATATATATATATATATAATGTTAAACATTATTGTAGTGAATAATCGTATTTGTATATCAGTATACAAGGATGTGAATATCTTAAATATTTGGCACATGAGGCAATCAGTGATTCCAGTTGTAGTTCGATCCCTCATATTGATTAGAAATCGTTGCGATGAACTCATTGCTGTGATCTTCAGTATTCCATGCCTTAAAGAAATACAAAAAAATGTTCTCAGAAGTACAGCTCACAATTTACGAAGGTCTTTATCAATGAAAAATATGTGTCTTCTTTGGTAAAACAATGTCCAGTGAAAGCGTCATGATGACATTTCTGAACATAGTTCCCTGGTTTGGGACCCGGAAGGAAATGAGTGCACAGGAGAAATGAAAGGAGGATAAATAAATAAATAATAACAAAAACTATAACAACAAAAACAACAAAATAATGATAATAAATAAATAAATAAATAAATAATCTCAAGAAGAAGCCTTAATGCATCATCTAAATATTTAAAAATTGTTTTTTGTTTTTGTTTTTTTTTATCTTCTGTGCAAATGAGTTTAAACAACGAAGGATCACATCCCTCACTTGCCCACAATCACTGGTTATATTCCGTCATGTGATTATAAAAACAAATGCAGGTCAAATTTTTTTTTGATAATTAAAATAGCAACAACTATGCTTATCATTATTATTACTAGCAGCATGGCCCGGCGATGCCCGTGCTTGATTCAAAAAGCGTAGGACTAATACAGCAATCGCTATCACTTGACTTAAAATATTTTTGCCCTTCCTTTAAAGGAGTGTCCTTTGCAATGCTGATATTGCTACACGCCTTACTTCTTGCCTATCTCACACTGCGATTTTTTTCTAAGCTCTGTACTAAACTTTAAATCTGTTACGAAAAAAACTAAGGAAAATGAACACAAAAAGATCAGCTTTAAAAAAGGACTCGTAAATGGAAAAACCGAATGAAAAAAGAATGTTAACAACAAATACTTTTTCACATCCAATCCAGTTCTGCGAAATCAGAACCAACGTTGAGTTTAAGCAAGCGAATGAGACAATTGGAGTAAAGTGCCATGCAGATTTAAATTTTTCCCAATTGTGAGGAATGCAGTTATCGATTTTTTTGCATGCTAGTTAGCATTCGTATCAGTCAGCTGTTAGCTCTCACACTGGCCAATAGAATCTTCCTGCCTATTCGTGGCAGCCAGCTATAGACTCTCACTCTGGCCAGTAGAAAATGACCGCAAACTACATGAAAACTGCCGTACAAGCATGAAAAAATCGATTATTTCCACTATCGATAGGAGTTGGGAAATGCAATGTCGGTCTTGGCCTTCACGCTAACCTGGAGCATGTACATGTACATTTTGGTGCAAATCAGTCGAAAATTCCGCGCGTGCATTCGTTACACACACACACACACACACACACACACACACACACACACACACACACACACACACACCTCTTGCCTTTTATAGACAGAGATTATATATTTTAATGTATGTACATAAACATGCATCCCGACATAAGCTGCATGGAACCGCGTTTTATAATCAATGGTTAAACTTCCTTTGTGTGAGTGAAGACTGTGTCCCTTGAGAAAAGCAAACTTCTTTGAATATTGAGAACTGAAGCTACTTAAAAGCAAAGAATTGTACTAAATATCAGAAACGACATCACTTGAGGACTATCAACACCAGCAATAACTAAAAGCGATAGCATATGTAACTCGAAGAGCGAATAATAGCGTAATGAAGGTGTTAACGTTTCACAATACTTCAAACAAAAGTTCAGGAAAGAAAGTCTCATTAATGCTGGAAAGTTCGATAACAGTTACTTGGCTTGAAAAACCTACTCACTTGAAAACAAATTTAAGAGAAACTTTTTATAAATATCAGCTAACAGTAGTACAGGGTACTCGGTCAATCAATGCCATATATTTCCTTGTAAGAAGATAGTTAATATTACCATTATCATATTCCAAATAGAAATTTTGTGACATGACGTGCTCTACTCAGCAAAACATAAGGTCAATGATATTAGCTTTAATGGAGCTGTTGAGAATGCACCTCATATGGCGATTTTCTAAGCATAGCACAGATGTCGAACAAAATCCGAAGCATGAGGCACTCAATGAGGATAGAACTCACTACTCAGTCGTAATTTTTCTAGTGAGAAGACAGTCACGATTGTTACTAGTAAGAGAAGATGACCATTACACCACGTTGGAGAGCTCAAACGGCACATTATATGATAGAAACATAAATGCGCCACGTACGCATACATAAAATGGATATGATATTCGTTAATTTTGTCCAGTTTGTGAGTCATATATTACTATTTACACATCAAGATGTTCAAAATCTATACATAGTTTTTAGGTTGGTGCAAAAATAATATCGTTTTTTGACGTTAAAAAATACGTCAAAAAACGATATTATTTTTGCACCAACCTAATATTAATTGCATACATTATACAAAATATAAAATATTAGGTTGGTGCAAAAATAATGACGAAATAATATCGTTTTTTGACGTATTTTTTAACATCAAAAAACGACATTATTACGTCATTATTTTTGCACCAACCTAATACAATTCTCACTGCAAAACCTACATTAAAAATATTTTCCAATTTACATGTGGACAGTACTGACAGTTATTATTATTATTATTATTATTATTAATGCTATAACACGACATAACCCTGAAACTCTGCCTTTCATCGTCTTTTCTGTACCGCCTTATTCTACGGACTAATGCGGCCGTTGTCACGCTAAGTGAACGCGGATATTTCTTGCCGTCTTTCTTTTGTTAAATGTCCAACTCTGAATGCCTTCACTGGAACAGAGGTTAATTCCTAGCAATTTTAGAACTCTATATTGCGCTGATAAACAAAACATTTGTGAAAGCAGTCGAGGAATTAAAATGTGGAATTCTTGCAAGTAAAAGAGCGGCTTATTTAGCAAAAGTGCTTATCGTAAATATTAGATCTTAATACAGGGAGCTTATTTCGCAAGGGCGCTAATTCAGTCAGTTAAAATTTATATACAGTGGGTGAAAACAAATATTCGTACACGCAATTTTATTTTCATTTATTGTATTTCCAATTAATTAATAAACATACTTTTCATAAAATCGACTGTACATAGATGAATGATAACTGAATATGCAAGGAAAATAGAAAACATTTCGATCTAATAGAAATATATGTCATTTATCAATTTTAATGGGTGAAAAACGTTTTTGTACAATCCAAAATGTATACATAATTTTCATTTAATACTTTGTAGAATAGCCATTACAGCAATCAACATCTTTTTGTAGTTCAAATTAATGATTTTCAAATTTTGCTGTTTTGTTCCATTCTTCTTTGCATGTGGTCTTCACATCGGGAATATCTGATGGAGCTCTCGATTGGATTTGAATTTTCAAATAACGCCACAGATTATCGATCGGGTTTAAATCTGGGGACGGATTTGACTATTTCAGGATATTTTATATTATTATTAGCAAGCCATCCCTTCGTAGATGTTGCTGTGTACTGAGAAGATCCACTCAGGAGGAAATTCAAGTTTCTCAACTTAATATCATCGAAATTTCTTCCAAAATATTTTGATATCCATCGGTATTAATTCTGCTGTCTATTACTGATACGTTGCCAGTACCGTGTGCAGAAAAACATTCCCAAAACATAATGTTGCCTCCACCAAATTTCACCGTTGGAACTGTGCTCTTTTGTTTGTACGCATCGCCATCTTTCCTCCATGAATGATTTCAAGAATTACATCAAACAGTTTGGGGGTTTCTCTGGCTATAATAGTCTTTCACAATACGATTTCTCCTTATCCTTATGAATGAACTTCAACTTGGCATCACTGTCTCTTTTCAGTAGCAGTGGGGTTTTCCTAGGGGAACGTGACTTTAGTTTCTTCCTATAAATATCATTGCTCAATGTCTGTTTTGACACATATTCCTGATAAAAGCAAATCATCCTACAACTCTTAAAGAGTGACAATTGGATTTTGTTTAATTTGATGCATTAATTTCCTCGATCTTGTAGAGATCTTCCGTGAAGCACATTTTCTTTTGTTGTCAACATTTTTGAGATATTTATATATTGCAATCAATGAACTAATATTAGTCAATGGAATATTCAGGTTATTCAAGATTTTACTGTAACTTTTACCTTCTTTCCAGAGCTTACCTATCAGTTCGTTTTTCGAATTTGTCAATTCTTTACCTCTTCCCATCAAGATAACTTTTCTAGCGCGAACATCAATTAAAGAATATATTTATTTGTATCTTTATGCTAAAAATAAATTAAAATGTTTTAAAAACTTAAATTTGCATTGTGCGAATAATTTTTCACTCATTTAAATTGATAAATGTGTTTTATTTCAATTGAATCAATTATATATATATATATATATATATATAATGAATCTATGTACAGTTAATTATATGAACAGTATGTTTATTCATTAGTTGGAACTACAATAAATTAAAAATTTAATGTGTACGAATAATTGTTTCTCTCACTTTGTATGTTTGTGTATATATATATATATATATATATATATATATATATATATATATATATATATATATATATATATATATATATATATATATATAGGCGTGTACGTGGGTCGGATTCCAGGCTCTACTTCTGCCTGGTGTCTGGAAATAGTGGTACATTTAAAATACAGATTACTTTTATCTTACCTGAGTACCATGTCTAAGACCTGTCAGCAGTTCCTTTTTCTCATTTGCGTTGGTCTCACTTTCTCTCTCTGTCTCTGTATATATATATATATATATATATATATATATATATATATATATATATATATAAGGAATATGACAAATTGAAAATCGTTTCATTAAACTAGATTTGAATACGCATTTTGCCTTTCGCTACTTAGGCTTTACCTGAACAAAGCTCGTAAGAAAGGAATGTGTTGGTATTTTTGTGTATGCTTATATATATATATATATATATATATATATATATATATATATATATATATATATATATTGTCAGATTTACTGTAGACGTCGTACTCACGGCTCGTTTGAAAATGAAAATTTATACTTGCTTAGCAGGAGATACAAATGTAATTCTGGAAAAGAAAATAATTATACCGCTCTTTCTGCTGGATAGAATCGAAGAGGAAGTATGCCGCTGGTTGAATTCCTGGGTACCAGTGTGAATTTGGAGCAAACTACTGCACTGATGACACTGTCTTTATTATAGAACCACTTAAAATAATTTCATGAAAGGATTGACAATATCGTAGACGTGTTGAATTAATAATATCGTTCATTGCCGTAACTATTTCGGATGTTTGCATAATCTCATGCCAGGTCTGTCGTGAATATAAATTATTTATTTTTTTATTGAACAAAATGGGGCTTAACTATTTTGAGACAGGACCTCAGACAGATCTGAATGATACTTTCAAATAGGAAATGTTAAAATAATTTTTCCCTTTAATCTCCTATATTTTTTTAAAGAACGATATTGGAAAAGGCCACAGAGTTGAACAATGACAGGATATATACATACACATACATTCCTTCAGCAACCTGTGTAAATGGAAAAAAACATCGTCAATGATAGTGCGAGTAATGAAAATTTTGGTTGGAGATCGAGCAGTTCTAATCACCCACTCAGAGCTTCCCCTACACAAAATTATCTGCTATCTAAAAATCCTTTATTAACTTGAAACTGTGCATGATTATCAGCCAACTGGTTTAACTACGATATGAAAAAAACTGAATGGAATCCGGATCATAACTTAAGCGATATGACAAACTCTCACCTCGAGGTTAATTACAGACTGTGGAAGACCTTTCAGTAGACTTTTGAAAAGTGTGCAATTTTAATCTGATAAGGGTATTAGAATAATTTTTCATGCATAAAATATTTTTTTATTTATATCTGGATTCCGTCAAATTAATATCGTCCGTGGATGTCACATGCATTCGGTGACATCTGTGTTGATGCGAAGGACTCAATCTTCCCCTTGAACGTTATATATTTCAAAAAAAGTTTGAGACCACCCTCTTTATCCAATAACACTGGTCTACAACAGGAAAGCTGTAAAAACGAAAATAGCCAATCCTAGTGAATTAGTTTCCTTGGGAACAAAATTATATCCAAAATTGTTGATTAATCTGGATTTCAAGATATGTTACTAGTGTTATATGAATATTTCATCAAAATTGTGGCCCTTGCAGAATTATTTATTATTCTCCTAATAACCTTAGACAATATAATCAATATAATCATTCTCATATTAAATGAATTATAATTCTTGTTTTCACATATTTAAGTGGACTGCGAAAGGGCCAGAAACTAATCTAAACAAAAACCGATAATTTTTGCTATGTCTGGGAAAGTGATGTTAGCATCTACAAAGCGAAATATATCATGTTAGGAGAAAAGCTCACCAAATACATTTTGGTTGTAAAATTGGAGACCAAGACAATCATTGAAAACCTCACATACTGCAATAGCGTTGCAGTAAATCTTAGTCAGTGGCTTACCAGGAAAAATATATAAATGTCTTTTGAAGCGCCCGTGTTTTGGAGAGAGCCAATCGATCATTCTCCCGATTCCCTTTTCTGCATGGTGAATCCAGTTGCTAAAGGACTGTCAAAGAAAAAAATTGGACGGTGCAATATCCAAACTTTTCATCAATTTTGCGTCCTGTTCAATATCATGAAGGCATGCTAATCTAAGTTGCACCAGAATCATATGAAATTGAGTCAGATGATGGGGACAACAATGAAAGCTCAGAGCCTGAAGCATCAACTTAATACGACCAAGATTACTGTCCCATATTCGTCTCTAAAATATAACTTCCATATATATCTTGCACAAAGAACGAAACGTAATGATAACAACATCAAAGATTAGGACAATAGACCGAATATAAAATTATGTAAATATAACATAGCTTACAAGCAGATTGTGCAAAACACCTTGTTTTCTTGGACGCATCCATTGTACTTATGCGTATGACATAAGTGACTAAATATCTCTGAATCTATAGACAATCATATAATTTGAAGGACATTTTCTACTTCGGCATGCCAAACTACATTAGAATTGGCATATGTCATTTCTTAAGTAGTTCACTTGTGAAAATTTTAAACCAGTGTAATTAGTAGGTTTCATATAATATTTGGTTTAATAAACGCATAATAAGCAACCGTACTGAAAATATTTAACAGATTAGTGCATGGTGCCCGAATTTTACCGAAGGTATTACCTACAATATAAAATCCAAAAGACCTAATTTACCATTAGCTTAGTTTGGTTAGACAAAATAATTTAATATTTTGAAGAAATCGTAATATATTAATGTGTTAATTTCGTATTTATTATTATTATTAATATTGAATATATGATAAATCTATTTATGAAGACAAAAGATCCTCTGATCAGAAGAGAGCTACTAAATTATTTAAGAAAATGACACGAAACGATCAATTTTAGATGTTTGTTAGAAATCAAGACTGTGACTCCAAATAGTTGGCCATGTATATGTATATCCTAAGTTCTGAATGTTTCAATTCATATTTTTGACGGTGTCCATCATCTACATCGAATGAGACATACTTCTGCATTTGGTGGCTATGTGGTTATTTCTAGGTCAAATCTAGCGTATCTACATCTTTTGAAGACCAGAAGTGAAGCCGGTTAAAAAGGTTACTTTGATATCTCTAAGGGAAAACCGAATCTATAACTGGGTCACCAGTGTACACCAATTCTTAGATAAATTATTCAAGATGGAAATTGAATTCTTTTCAGATCTCTGTTATATCCTGGAGTGAATCGCATGCTACACCTCTATTGCTTAATATGTACATCCGGAAAGAATCTTAAATACAAGTCGTGAGAAAATTCTTGCTGTCTACTTTGCTTTTTCTTATAAATCCTGGGTCACCTCCGTCGTCACTTATGGCTATGCGTAAATCTCCGGCAACCCTCACTTCAATCAATATTCAAACTACAATAAATTGTTTAGTTATGTATACTGAAATCTTTAAGTGTGTCAGAATGAGGGTTTTTCCATCCCGAAAGATTCTAATGTCCGTTGACCTGAGTTTCGGCTTACACAACAGGTTGCATTTATGAACAATTATAAGAATTACTTGAAAAAGACACTCATCACTTACTAAATAAAGGGTCATTGAATAAGAAAAGTAAGCTACTGATCGCAAGATCCGATTGTGGAAGTGATTACCTTCCAGTGATATGTAAACTTGGAGTGAAACTGCGGGTGTAGTAACCAAACTGCAATGCGACAGACTCTTGCGCGACCCGAATTGAAGAAGGAGAAATATAGGGAGAGTGAATAGCAGATATGAGGGACAACTTGAAAATGAAAAAAAGCGAAGTGGAACGTATAAAGTGAAACTTTTGTAGCATCAGCAATCGATAACATAACAAACGAAAAAAAATAATTAGATGACAGTTTGAATTATCGAGAAATATGAAAGGGAGGCAAAAGAAAAATAATGCCAAGACACGTGACATATTATGAATAACGAGCAAATGTAAAGAGGAATGTCTCAAAGAAAATATGAGGGAATAGAAAGAATGAGTATCAAAGATAAATCAGATATACATAAGAAATATGAGAACTAACAGATCGGAAGACACAGATCAACAGAATTCAAGTACGGGAGGCTGATTCCAGAGAAAGAAAAATACTTCAGAGATAGAACGAATATTTCAGAGAACTCTTCCACAACGAAGGAGAACAACGGCGAACCACAGAAATATCGACAGGCGGGAAATATTAAATTCTGAAGTGGAATCTGCACTGGCAAAATTGAACAGAAACAAAGCTGTATGAACATACGGAATTGTAATATAAATGCCGCAAACCTTAGAGATTTTCCGCAGAGAAGATTACATAAATAATATATGAAATATACAACAGGTGCGATACAACTCAAGATATAAGTAGATCTACTTTCATAGAACTGCTTTAGAAGCCAGGTGCAAACAAATGTGAACACATCGAATAATGAGCATGATAAGCCTTATAAGAAAACATAGCACCCGAATTCTGATGAATAGACCGCTCATCAGATTCAGAGCGGGAATAGATCAAAGACAGTGCAAGTCCGTCAAAGACACTGGAAGAAGGAACGATATTTCTGTTTAAAATATTATCAGAAAGATCAATATAGATGCAGATGTACTTGTGTCTTAGTATTTACGTAAAGGCTTTCGATGGATTACGCCACAAAGATTTGTTGGGGCTATTCAACAACTCAGGCATATTTGAAAGCATAATAGAATAATCAAGAAACTATACTGGAAGCGAACCAACAGGATACGGAAAAAAATCGACTCAACAGATAAACAAAAGAGAAAGAGATGTAAGACAATGATGTGTATTCTCACCGAAATTATTCAACCGGCACAGCAAATTAATTCTGGAAGAATTAGAAGTCCTACGAGGTTTCATAACTGGTGGCCACATTATTAACCAAATAAGATATGCAGATACCACAGTGCAGTTAGCAGTCACGGAAAAAAAAAATAAAAAAATCCCTACAGAAATTAGTGAAGGAAGTCGGTTGAAAGAATTAAACATAACCTGCGGAAAGACAGAATGCATGGTTATTAGCAAAAGGATGCACCCAAAATGTATCTTAAAAATTGGAAACACAAATATCAAGCAGGTACAAAACTATTAATATCTACGAAGTGTTTTAACAGAGTACGGAAAATGTGAGAGTGAAATACGAAGGCGAATAGAAATGTCCAAATATACATTCCGAAAGCCAAGTAGAATAACGAGAAACAGAAAAAAAAACTTCATTAGAAGCAAAAAAAAACAGAGTACTGTATTTATATAAAAAGTGACTGCGCTTCCTGAAAACACATTGATCTTCAGTTATGAATTGAGCTCTCTGGCTGTTGATTTGGCGTTTATATACATCACGTATATACTACGATAAATTATTCCTTTTCTGTGCCGTTCGCCGATATCTAAGGGGTAGAGTGTCTGACGTTTGCAAATCGGATGTCTAGCCACGTCGCTAAGTATATATATATATATATATATATATATATATATAAGCAAATATATGGATATAGATCCGACAGTATGAAGAAAAATTTACGGAAAAAAAAAATCCTAATATGCAATTAGGCTGTTTTAATGTTAATATAATTTCAACGTTGGGCGTTTCAGTCTAGTAGACCATTCTGAGGACATATTCATAAAACATAATTAACATTAAACTATATTTAATTCAACATGAAAAGACGATGGACATAAGAGTAAGACTAATCAAAACAGATAACTGAAATACTAAACCCGGCTTCTTTAATATTTCCCCTTTTCTAGCAAGATTAATGCTGGACAAACGTACATATAAGTCTTAGATTAAAATAAAATTCTTTTCATTTTTCATGCAAAATACTCTGTTTTAGGAATACGTTTTCACAACATCGCCCACGTGACGCCGACGTGATCATATTGAAAGGGAATGCTGATCTTGAAAAATTTCAGTTGTCTGTTTGATTAGTCTTACTCTTATGTCCATCGTCTTTTCCTGTTGAATTAAATATATTCTAATGTTAATTATGTTTTATGAATATGTCCTGAAGATGGTCTACTAGACCGAAACGCCCGACGTTGATATTATATTAACATTAAAACAGCATAATTGCATATTAGGATTTTTGTTTGTTTTTCCGTATATTTTTCATCATATATATATATATATATATATATATATATATATATATATATATATATATATATTAGAGAAAGAAAAAAGAGATAGAAAGAGAGACATAATACATATATGTACTGACAATAAATTGAAATGGAATAGTTAACTATTATATTTGGGGAAAATAAATCAATATTACTGATAGTAATAGGTATCATATATCAGTTCAGCTATATTAGCAAATCATTAATAATATTATAATAATAATAATAATAGCTTTGAGCGAATAAAATTTGTGATTTACACGATGCAAACATTGTTATCTGTTGCCTCCGAATAACAAAGAACTTACACCTCTGATATATTTAGAAATTTCTACTGCAATAAAAGCTGTTAAACATGTGCCAATATTTCAATACTCGAAATCGCCACAACGTGATAATCGTTAATATACATTAATTAGTGTATATATATGTGTACCTATGTTTTGGTGTGCGACTTAAGTTTCGCTGAATTACCAGCTCGTCCGGCACAGTCTATGTTGCTAAAATAGACTGTGTGTCCGACGAGCTAGTAATCCAGCGAAACTTAAGTCGCACACCAAAACGTAGGTGCACATATATGTACTAATTAATACATATATATATATATATATATATATATATATATATATATATATATATATATATATATATATATGCTCAGAATTTAGTCTCCGTCACTTAACCTCCCCTGCAACATTGCTTCACCTTGCCTTTTCTAGATATATTTTCATGGTAAATCGTTCTTGTAATCTTTCTTCTTAGGAATTTATTCACAGTACTAGATTTGTTGCTATATTCCATTATGTTACAATTGAAGTTAATAGGTTTAACCGTAAGTTTTATGCTAACAGTATCTTCTCTCGCACTTCGCTGTTGTAGGTCTCTCTCCAGCCAAATTTGATTTTCAAAAAATTATATTCAATACCGAACGCTGTCGTCTATTTTCTTAACTCCTTATTTGTAAAATTACTTTCAAACTATTTCCCTCGTCATCTGTGCCCTCCGCTCTTCACTGGTGTATATAGATCTTTATAAATTACAGTAAACTGAAACTATTATTTATTTTACGGAAGTTGACAGTTTTCGTTCCATTGCTCATGTCTCGTGATAAAGTGTCTATTTTTATTTAGTTTTATTACTGCCCATGTATTGCTTGCCAGGTTCCACTACGCACAAGCTCACTCTGCCCAGATTAAAGCATTGTTTCAATAATTGAGTTGTATTGAAACTGTGAGTTCAATTTCTGGGTCGAGATTAAATAATCTAAATAATGATAACACAGAAATCAATAACTCCTGTTCGTTTCTTGTTCTAACTTCTTAATAATAGTTTACTTTTTTTCGTGCTTTCACACTCAGTAAATTCTTGCATTGATATTCCTTTGCATGGGGGAGAAATCATTAAAGAATAAATAAATAAAGTAGCAGTTTATAATTTTATGATTGATAAGATGAATTGTAACTCTGAGTGAACTCTATTTTTTTTATTTCATGATAGATGCATCTATCAGCACAGTTAATATGAAAAAGAATTTTCTTGTGGGGGTAGATGTAGACAAAATTTATCCATTTTTATGAAGTCCTTAATTCGAAGATTCAAAATAAGACAAGTTGCCCAGTAAAAAAAGCGGTAAATTCTGAAAAAACAAACTATTTAGCTAGCATGATTCATGCACAGACTGAACAATCCTCTGAGATGTTTGAAATATTTGCCTGTATGTTCAACACAAAGTTGTAAGCGTAGTAACCAGTAGGAAGTTGTTTTGTGGGTACTGTTGAGAGGAATTACATTCCAAGCCTTAATTACGTTCCACTTTAAGACTACGGTTTTGCAAATCAGTTAGGAGTATACTCTGATATAGTAATCCATAACATTCAGAACTCGACTTTTAGAAGACCACTGAAATACACCAATTAGAGCTGGTGTATTTTCTCGAAGAACAAAGTACTGAGCTCCCTGCAGATATATTGTACGTTTGAAGATTTAGAATATATATTTATATTATATATAATTAGAATAATTAGAATATATATTTATATTATATATAATTTATATATATAATTATATGTTAAAAAGTAGTCAGTTTTGTCTTTACGGATGATTTAGATGCAATTTAGTACAGTTTTGCCACTTATCTTAAGGATCTGTGACGGGTATCAAGAGCAGAATAATAGAGGTCTTTTTTTTTTTAAGACGCGCTATGATATTTGAGGCACAAATAACTTGGAGAAATGGAAAAAAGCACCATATATTGGGTGCTCAGTTAAGGGACAAGACATGTTTAACGAATAAGTATACGTTAAAGTATATCTATAAAGAGCATCTGCTGTAATGGCCACCTGAATGCAGGTAAAGCGTTGTTTCTTGCGTGCATTTCAATGAAGAATCACGTGTAAATCAACTGGAGTAACATATGGAAAAATACCCCATAGCTATATGTCACATGTAAACGTCAATAAGGCGATAGTGGATGGTGTTTTGGCTTAAGGTAGATGTTAAGTGATACAATTCTCAGGAGCTCATGATGATATTAACAGCTCAAAACATTTTCATTGGACAGACCTGTATTAAAAAGGAGGGAAACAGTTTCAGACAGATAAAGCATTTTATGTACGCCAAGGAGCAAACTCACTCGGTGAAAGAAACGAATGAATATATGAAAAAGAATTAAGAAAATCAGGGATACAGACAAAGTTAGACAAAGTGGTTTCTTTATTTATGGTAACTGGAATGTTATTCTGGATGTGATGCTTTATGTTTCATATTGAGGCATACAATTAGTTTTGCAACAGGGGATATATACTTCACTTAATACATTTTTTTTTAAATTATTCGTTCATTAAATTAACACGGTTTTCTGTTTTTGCTTCAATTTTTAAATATTGTTAAGCTTTGCAAACACCCCATAAATATAATAGTTTAATATATTACAACATAATAATTAAGAGACTTTCAGGAATTTTATTAAAGTTGTTAATCCTAGAAAAGCCGGTGAATTCAAATAAACTTATTCTAGATCGTAACAGTGTCGGATAGTCTACGAAAATTCAAATATATTATTTAAAATATCCTACGAAATTGAGAGTGCAGATATTTCCCAGTTTTCCGATAGATTAAACAGACTAATATGAAATGTATCATATATATATATATATATATATATATATATATATATATATATATATATATATATATATATATATATTTAAAAGAAAAACAGACCACTTCAAGGTACCATTATAATAATTTGTTTCACCATAGTCCTTTTAAAAGACACCGGATCATCAGATAGCACTTCCAAAAATGAAATGAAACGAAAAATGAAATTAAAATTGATGGGTAGTGTAAGCTTTTGTAATTTAACAGAGAGTGTAACAGGGATAGTTAAAGAGACATGGTAGAGTCTAGGGAGGGATTAATTTCATATCTCTCTCAAGTATACTTTATATTGTGGGAGGAGGAGTGACCACACCTTGACCTATTTAGATGGTTAAATTAAGGGAAGTGATATATAGAAATGGGAGGGGGGGTATGAAAAAAGGAAAAAAAAGGAGAGGGAAGTAAAGAGAAAGTGGCTGTAATTGGGTTTTAGCAATTTATGTAATGAATAGATTTTAATGCTTGATAGAAATTTAGATGTCTAAAAAAATTTGATGTTTGCTATCAATTTAAATATTTAATTTATTTAAAAAATAGTTTAGGGACTTAATACAAGTTAAATACTATATTTATTAACACATTTATAGAGAATATATTTTTTAAAAATTAAATTATAATAGATTGTTTACCTGACCAATCGTACTTTTTTTAATTTTCTAAAAATAGTTACGGTGGCATCTTTATTAGTTTTACTTTTAATCTAATCTATGAATGCAATTTGTCATTATTTTTTATATGGGTAATCTTACTTACTTAAAGTTTAGGTTTAATTATGGAATAATATTTGAGGGTAATATTAAAAAGTTTGCTTTCTTCTGATATATATATCACATAAATATTCATGCAAATCCCATATATACATACCTTTATTTATATGCGCAAATACACATAATAGACACATATGTAGCGATATACACATGTACATATAAATATATATATATATATATATATATATATATATATATATATATATATATATTAGTGTGTATGTATATATATGTACATATATATATATACATATATATATATATATGTACATATATATATATATATATATATATATATATATATATATATACATATATATATATATATAAAGAAATATAGTCTTAAAATGTGTTATTTAAGGGATAAAGTGCTCGATATCAGAGATAGAGCGTGTGTAAATATAAAAGTGAACATAGAAGACAACACTTAGAGGCGACAGTCTGTTTCATGCTATATGCAATCGTCAGGCCACCTGACGATTGCATATAGCATTGACTTCAATGTTCACTTTCATATATATATATATATATATATATATATATATATATATATATATATATATATATTAGCGTGTATATATATATATATATATATATATATATATATATATGCATGTATGTATGCATATATATATATATATATAATGGGTGTGTAACTATATGTCTGAAGAAAAGCGACTAATGAACAAACAATTTATTTCAATTCCACGCAACAAACTGCATGGTTTACCCTTCAAATGAATCCCCTTCGAGTCTAATGCATTTTTCCATCCTTGTGTACCCTGCTTCTATGCACTGCTGATAAGATATTTCTTGGAGGCTCCCACCCGGAAAAGGTTGTGACAAATGCAATGATTGCAAAAATTTAAGTTTACATTTAAACAATCTGAAAATATCATGTTAAATAATAACACAATCAGCTTCACCCACTTCCGCCAATAATTCAAACAACACACTCGCTTGTCAAACAGACCACACACACACACATATGTATATGCAAAAACAAAAACATTATTTTATCCGACGCGTTTCGTATTCTAAGGGATTTTTCCAGCCAAATACTTTATTATGTTCCGCAGATGAAACGCGTCGGCGAAGGTAAGTTTTCTTGTCTTTATTTACATTGTTCCTTTTACAGAAAAAAAACTCTGAAATTTTATACACTCACGGACAATAATATGTATCAACACGGCGGCTATCTCTGTTCCCTTATTTCGTCAGTTATGTGCCATGAGTGATCCACGCTTAGGCGATCATGTATGTTTCGATACATGACTGACGGGGCAGATTTTTTTCCGCAGTTGCCATTTCTTTCTATGGTAGACAAGTTGCCATCCAAGGCTATAGAAACCGGTCTCTCTGCTAGACACCCCATACCTGGGGTGATAAGGAGAGGATTCATTACCTTTCCCAAGTTTTTTAGCACGTAAGAGAATGTGATGGATTACCTTAATAATGACACCAAAACCCTTGTCCGTGAATATAAAAGGATTCAATTGAAATACGTAGATAACTTTTCTAAATCCTTCAATGAAACATGACTCAATGAATACATACTGCCACGACATATATATATATATATATATATATATATATATATATATATATATATATATATATATATATAATATATATATATATATATATATATGTATATGTATATATATATATATATACATATATAAATACATATATATATATATATATATATATATATATGTATATATATATATATACACATATATAAATATATATATATATATATATATATATATATGTATATGTATATATATATATATACACATATATAAATATATATGTATATGTATATATATATATATACATATATAAATATATATATATATATATATATATATATATATATATATTAATGCTCTTACAAACAAATATACACAACAGATTCATAAAATCAAAAGAATATGGTTGAATACATCAACACAGATATAACGTCAATATTCTCCACACGTGACAATTACTGACCTTATTTTTTCAGTTAAAAATATGAAAATAGCGTTTCTCTACATTCCAGTTGCTAGGTACATTCTGTTTTTGTCTTTATTAGTTACTTTGTTCGTTTAATTTCATTTTCGTATGTTGCTTTGATAAAGTCCACATTGGACGAAACGCGTCAGTAATTACCAGTTTTCCTGTTGTCATTTTTATTCATAAATAAATATATATATATATGTGTGTGTGTGTGTGTGTGTGTGTATATGTATATATATGTGTATATATATATATATATGTATATGTATATATATATATGTATATATATATGTATATATATATATATATGTGTATATATATATGTATATGTGTATATATGTATATGTGTGTATATATATGTGTATATATATGTATATGTGTATATATGTATATGTGTATATATATGTATATATATGTATATATATGCATATGTATATATATATATATATATATATATGTATATATATGTATATATATGTATATGTATATATATATATATATATATATATATATATATATATATGTATATATATATGATAGTTAAGTAATCAATGTAGTTTTCACAAAAAGCCTGTTTTCAATCTTCTAAATGTGAATAACTAATATCACAATTACAAATTAAAAATACAAACGCAAAATAGTTACTCATTTAATAGGTAAGTATTAGTATAAACTAAGTGAGACGCTTTCTTTTCAAATTGTACTATCCACAATATAGAAATCTGTATTTTACTAATACTTTTAAGCTTTTTGCGATTATCCCTTCTGAATTATTTCGAAAACGCTAGTCTTCCTTTTTTGAAGACTTGACAGTTTTCTTCATTCAGTAAATGTCTTTCAGTAATTGAAAATGGAGATTAATTTTTATAAATGTCTTCTTTCCGACAGATGCCATATGCATTTGTTAAGAACATCCTGCGTTTATTCGTTTTTTAGACATAACAATATAAATATTGAATAGTAATTTTCCTACATGGAGAATTTTCCTCATTGATCCAGGCTTTATTTTTTGTAACCATTTCAATTTATTCTGGTGTTAAATTTTTATTTTTTGTATTTTCTAGAATAAATTGCACAAGTATTGATAATGTTGGAAAAGAAAATAATTTCTTCCTCTTATGAGTTGAATATAACTACGCCTCTCAAAATTGTTCATTCTTAACAAAAAACTTCATAAGTAAGCTAAATTCTTTTTGAGCGAGAAGTAATATTTATAATGAATTTCACAGGAAAATTTTAAACTTTCTTTTACTTTCATTTGAAGTAAATGTCAAATATCCCTTATATAATACTAACATTGATTGATTAATTCTTTTTTACGGTTATCAAACCTTTATATGTTATTTGAAAACTGGGAAATGTTTTTAGATTGTAAGAATTATTTATAGATAATAATGATTTAGTGTTAAACGTCTTACGAGTTAACCCATAGCAGGGGAAAAAGATGAATTCATACCTTTCGTAAGACTGTGTGTGAATATAATGATTCCATAGATGAATCAGAATTCATCTCTCCAGTTAATAATTCCGATCCATTTTACATTAACCCACAAGCACATCCATGCTTACAGCTCCTGGTATTCCTTTGCGGTCGCTCATAGAGGTAATTACGGGCTCTACCTTACATCAGTTTAGTGATCGTAAGGGATCGGGTGTTTGAACGTGGTGTAGCCATAAGCCGAGGTATTAACAGTGAACCACATAATACAGCCTTTCGATAAGTATATAACCTGAGAAACAAAAATGTGCGCAGAACTGCTATACCAATCTTTATATATGACAGAGAATACGAGGCAATTTCAAGGAATAGATGACTTGAGGCAAGAACGAAGTTATTCTTGAAAAATATCCTGAGAATGACATGAACGAAGCATAAAAGTAACAAATATTTTTTTTTTAAATAATTGGAATCAAAACGGACATTTGTAGTTAGTTACTGTTGATCTTTCGGGGAAACAATAAAAAAAGAATTCTTGGAGAAGGTGATACTCACAATCAAGAGAGTGACCTCCGTAACGAGTATGTAATTATACTATTTATACAAACACACACAAATACACGCATATATATATATATATATATATATATATATAGCTTAACTTAAATATATTTAACTATTTCCATCTATCAGCCTGAATATTCGAAAAATCTTAGAAAACTATGCATAATCCAACTAGTAGATTTCTGTACCGAAAAGGCTAAAGCAAATCATATACAATGATGGGGTTTCATATATATATATATATATATATATATAGAGAGAGAGAGAGAGAGAGATATCAAATTCTCTCTCTTGCATACACACACACACACACACACACACGCACGCACATAGTGAGAAAGAGAGCAGCGAATGAAGAATAAAAATACGCTTAAAATACGTTGATAATTGTCTGCATGCGGCAATTTTAAGCAATACCCAAGGAAAAAGCTGGCCCATACTTTATCCAAGAACTAATAGAACCTAAACGTTGTCCTGAGCTTAACAGCTTGACTCGGGACGCGTGCTCTTTTTCATTATACTTTCTACTTTGATGCGACAACGAGAATTAGATATTCTCTTGATGATGGTCAGCGAAAAGTCAGTTATTTTCTAGGCATCATATGTAATCCTATGAAGGGCACTCTTTTTCACGGTTGAGTAAGTGGCATACCAAACAATAATGCACAGTCTCCACAGAGCAGCAGTACAATGTCAGCAGTAACAAGATGTTCTAAATATGTTGTTTTTTTTTTCTGAAAATTCTCATTAAGTAGAATTGCTGATACAACTTCTTGGCTAATGCGATGGTAATTTTATCCACCGTCTCCGAATAAACCTACTGATAACCAAATGGAGGGTTGATGTGGCATTTCTCTGAAATCCCATCATCATCTCATTTATTTCTCATGATTAAGACAACGTTATTCACAGGGATCCATGCAGCAAATAGTTTTATTTCTCTTCTGTAGTCCAACTCCAACTCATATATATGTGTGTGTAGAACTGACTTAATCACACAAAAGACCTGCTGCGAATGTTGAAAGGTTTCCACAAAGATTATATAGAAACTCGATTGGAAGGAGATGTGGTTCTACAGAAGGATGCTAAGAATATCATGGACCGAGCGTGTGAAGGGGCAGATGAAGTTTCTCGGACACATAATGAGGATGGGAGGACTGGAGAATCATATACTCACCGGTCGATTAGACGGAAAGAAAGACAAGGGGAAAAATGTATGACATAGCTAGCTGGCTTAAGTATATGGAAAACAAAACGTGTTCTGGAGGAGGAAGCAGAAGGAAGGAACTTGTTAAGAGCTACAAGAGATAGAGGGAGATGCTGAGCCATGATCTCCTACACCATTTCAGGGCATAGGCGATCATGAAAGGATATGGCTCATTAAAAGAAGAAAGAATAGTGAATACGGGAGTTTATGGAAGCAATGCGTTAGACTCAAATGCTATGCCTTGCGAGCCAGTTTGATCGTTCCTGTGAGCGGACGTTCTACTCATAGCGGATGGACGAGTCCAGGTTTAACAACTGGGGTAAAGTTCGGTCTTCTTTCTCTACAACAAATTCCAACTTTTGATCCATGACCTCAATTAAAACATAAAAATATACATAATCGTTTTCTTTTTCTTCTATCTACAGTTTCTCTTCGGGATGTGTGGCTCTCTACAACTTCCTTTCTGTTGAGGGTTTCTCCCCTTTTTATACAAATGGTCTCACTAGGGGTATACATATACTTCTGCTAGTGAAGACCCAGAAGAACGAGGGACGAGAACGAACCAGAACAAACTTAACGAGCAAGAGTCACAGTGAGCAAGCACGTAGACTCAATAATAAGTCATACAGTAATATGTCGATACCAAAGACTGTATATATATATTGCTACTAACCTGCATTCCTGGAACTACTAACCTGCATTACCAGTTTGTATTATTACATAAATACCTTTATTTTCCTATATTCCTTCTTGGCGTTTTTTATTTATTGGTACCGGATTTCATCCCGGAATTCACAACACTTTCCTTTCAAGCTTTTAGTAAGATTGTCTTTAGTTCTATCTCTCCCAAACCCTGTTCTGTGATCTATTTACAAATGATCGTTATGTAGTTTCCACGCGGCTTTCCTGTGACCTTCGTGCTTTTTATGTTATGAGAGTACCAGACTCTCCAAACCCATTCTTCAGTAGCTGTCTTAGAAATTTTAACTCTCTTTCTGCAGCTAAATAGAGACGCACTTTTAGTTTCCATTTTCTGTAAAACCGTCTTCATGCTCAAATATTCCGCCACATTTATTCTCAGTATCGTTCTATAGAACTACATTTCTGCTGCCTCAAGTCTGTTTTTCTTCTAAGCGGAGATTGTCCTACATTCATTTCTATAGATGCGTTCTGATATTACCTCAAGATTCTGTGTGTTCTCCTTTGTTTCTAACGATATATTCCCTTTTCTATTCTGAATATTTTGCTTAGCATTTCCAAGGCATTTTTCGCTATTCCAACGAGTTTTTGGATCTCGCTGTCACATTTTCCCTCATTTATTAGATCTCTTCGCAGAGTAAAAAGAAAAAAAAATTGAATGAAGAAATAGAGAAGGACGAGAAATGAAAGCTTTAAAGAAAGAAGTTTAAATAGCTGTAAATTGGCAATTATATTTGTCTGCACATATTTTAAAGTTTGTAAGAATTCATTGAACTAATAAATCCCCAAGACATAGAGTATTAACATTTCTGAACCTGTCTTCGGTTAGCGCGACTTCAGTATCATTATAATGTAGAATTAATAGTATGCACTTGTGTGTTTTAAATGAGTTTAAGCGCTACTCTGTTATTAGCATCGCCTACAGGTATAGACAATTGACAATTATTCTCACAGGGCGAAATTATTTGTCTCCTTTCTCATTATAAACAAATGTATATTTTTCGCTACAATGTTCCGTAAATGCATATCGCAAATGTGGAATATAAGACAACGTTGTAGAAGAACGATATTTTATGTTTAGAATTTCGAAGATAAAAATTATATTTTTCTGAAAAAAAAATTTTACATGATTAATGTACGGAAAACCTTTTGACATCAAAAGACAAAGTCATATAATAACGTTAACTTATTCTGGTCAAATCTTTATAATCATGCATTGGTGCTTTCAAAATAATGTGAGGCCATCTATCTAACTATAGACGTAAGCAAGACACCCAAATTGAAAGCTAAGTTAAGAAGGATACTAAGATTTTCTTAGATTGGTTGGTGGCTACAATAATATGAGCGGTATCCGACCAATAAGGTACAGATATTTTATAAGCCAACATGTTTAATACCAATAATAACAAATGTTGCCAGTATATTTATTATCACATATATTTAGTTTTATGGTCGTCATTTAGGAACGCTAAAATGCTAATTAATATATATATATATATATATATATATATATATATATATATATATATATATATATATATATATATATATACACACACACATTTATACAGGGAGCGATGGATAAATCTCGATTAATCAAGGCAAAAATGAAAATAATATTGATATTTTAATTTAACACATATATTTACTAAAATTACAAAAGATATCTTGAAATGAGAAAGAGTAAATTTATTGAATAAAATACCCAATGGCTTCAACCATGCCCTCCGGGCGACGTCGAAATATCCTACAACTCTTCTGGAGAGTTTCTTTGTTTAAGTTGGTGAATGCTGCAATAATTATTGCCTTTAGGGTTAAAAGTATTTTTGTTGGTGTCTCACCCCATACTTAATGGGGTTGCAGGGAAGTTAGATGTCCAAATTTAAAGAGTCATGTGGTCCCAGAAATTCTCAGCCAGCTATGACTGGGTTCTCCTTATGTGGTATGAGGTAGAGTCCCGTTGCCAGATGTAGGAACTTTCAGCAGCCACCCTCTCAACACAGGTTATTCCTACCTCCTCAATGCGCTTGATGTAAGCCGCCGCGTTGAATATGAGGCTCTGTGCGAAGATGAATGGATGCATAACTTATCCATCGCTAGTGATATCTCCAAACGCGTTCGTAATCCAAATCTTTAGAATCCTCTAACATCAGATGGCACAATCTGAAATATTCGCATTGGAGATTCCGGCGCAAATGCCCAACAGTACCTCATGACAATTTCAAATTTCTGTCGGAGTTAATTGCATCATGTTGCTCCTTTTCTCACAGACGGCGCCCAACTGGCCCTACTATACTGTGCAGTCGACAAAATTAAAAAATTAAAAATTAAAATAAAAAATATAAATGGAGACAATTTACCATCGCACTCTGTGTGTGTGTCTATATATATATATATATATATATATATATATATATATATATATATATGTACATGTGTGTATTTATAAAAATGTGTATTTAACCAGCAATCGTTCCTTTATAAAACTTTCACTATAGACGATTTACTTAACGGTTAATTTTCTTGTTGGCTGCTGTGACATTTAAATTATTAATTGTATTTGTGAAGCAATCATTTTTATACAAGTTTTTATTAAAGACGATTCACAAATATACAAACTTAGCAGTCAACAAGAAAAGTGACCTCAGTACCATTTCAGTTGCCTTCAATGGCACTTTTATAAAATTTAGATTGCTACCCAAGTACACAGTTATTAAATCAAATTATATTTATAACCGACGACAGTTACGTTTCAAATTTCTCGAGATGCGAATGAGTAGAAATAATTGTGGATTCAAATGCGGTTATTTGTGGCTATTTTACATAGTTGTTTATTAACGATTTTTACTCATTATTCACTATGTAATACTTCATTATTTGCTGTTCATTAATATTATTCCATCTACTTGTTTTAGGTATGCATTCAATGTTTTTTTTAATTTGTTTTTATTTACTTAATTCATTTAGTTATATATTGATTTATATATTTTCTCTATTTTTTTTTAATTCATTTTATTTTTTCTTATTCGTTTTTTTTTTTCTATTTGTAAGTAACGCAGTAAAACATTAATTTTGTCTGTTCATTTTTAGATGAGTTTTGATTGTTTATTTAGTAAATTGTGTTTTCTGAGAAGACAATTATAACTATTAGGTTGGTGCAAAAATAATGACGTAATAATGTCGTTTTTTGAAGTTATACGTCAAAAAACGACATTATTACGTCATTATTTTTGCACCAACCTAATATTTTCCCTTCTAGACAGAGTTTACAGTTTTGGAATTTATTGTTGTAGGATAATACACTTTTTCTTCTTTTCCATGATATTGTTGGTGTAATTTGGTTATATTTTTAATTTACTATATATACTTCGAAAGAATTATGCAGTCCGCATATATACTATTTCTAAAAAAAATGTGTGCGTTGTTTCTCTGTTTCCAATGTCCGGCAGTTACTCCTATGTATATTTTCCATCGTTAACTCCTATTTTTACAGAGTCTTGGTCTATTACAGTGTTTAGAAATTCATTACCATTTAAGGGGCATAGGCTCATTGCTCTGAAGTTTCACGAGGGTCTGATTTGTGCGAATTGTTTGTTGGTTATATACCTTTGGTGATTTTTAAATAATTTGCTTCATGTTCCCGCCGCAAATGTGGCTGCTTTATTATTGTTTTTCTTTGTTGAATATCTTGTGAAGAGGGCATCGTGGAGAAAATTTTTGTGCATGAATTTAATTAATATCTTTCCTACGATTGTTTTTACGATCGACAGTCAGTTGGCTATTTTTCTTTTGTGTGTTACCAAAAATCCACCAATTTTTAATTCAGTTTCTTAATATTTTTTGGTTTGGATGAGGATGGATTTACTGGAAGAATTGTGAGATAACCTGAAATTAACTGTTTATGATCAGCTTGATCATTGATAGCGGGTGGATGTGTGTATGTACAGAGTTTTATAGTTGTGCTCTGTATATGGTTAATATATGGCTGATAATTATTTATATTTCCAAACCATTTCCTGATGGTGATTCGTTTAAAACACACACACACACACACACATATATATATATATAAAGAGAGAGAGACATAGAGAGAAATTTTCATCCCAGATATGTTGATATATGTTTATGTATGTATGTATGTGTGCGTGTTTGTGTGTGTATTCGAATATGCTTACTGAAACAAATGTATCGTCCAAACTTAACGTTCCAAGATGCATACACCCCCCTATATATATATATATATAGAGAGAGAGAGAGGGTGGCAATGAAGTTAGTATATAGTTACTTACAACAGCAATCTAGGGAAAGCAGTCAATCAGCAGTCCGGCAATTTATTATTAATGGTTTTCTCTAATTCTGGTTAATAAGAAATAAAATGATATGGTAAACAATAATAAATTAATTAGAGCTGCTCTTCGAACTACAAGACGCCATTTTCAATGATACCCTATTTTATTATAATTAAATGTATAGAGACTATATTGTCCCCCTCTAAAGATGTCTAACAAGTACGGTTAAGCCTTTTATTTTATTTTTTGTGTTCGTATAACCTTTTATTTTTTCTGAACATAAAGTGTGTAAAATTTGTTCGAATGTTCTGTATCTTCGAATGCTTTCGGTTTGATCCCAACATTGAACATGCAGATAAAAACAATAGCATTAATATTTTATATAAAACTCAAATCTACTTTAACCAAAAGAAGGATGGATTTCCCTTTGTAACATACGCAACCGCAGTTGACCTAAACACAAAAATTAAATTAATTATAATAAATTTCAAACAGCTAACCTCATTTTCAAAAACAACAACAACAGCTCACTTGCAAGATCCAAATTACAGAGAACGAATATTCCTTATGAACCAGATGACCTTTAAGGATATACAATTAACTAATAGGCTGTTTAGAAAACTCACGTTACCCCTCTCTAACCATATCTCAATTAGGATTCATTTGACCATACACAGAAACCGAGCAATTTCCATCCGAATCATACTGGTAGAAAATACAATTATAAGAGAAGCTATTGGACTAAGCCTCTTTTACTAATATTCATTCGTATATGAGAAAAAGAATAGGATCTGAGTCTATGTCTGGAAGTGGCTAAATGTCTATTGAAATTGCGGGAATAATAATAATAATAATAATAATAATAATAATAATAATAATAATATCATATACTATTATGAACTATTCTACCTTCGATATATTGATAAATCCACATTGTAACCAATCTCATTGGTTGGTTGTGATCTTGGATCTTCGAGACTCGTCCTAAAGCTGGTAACCTGAACATAATTACCCCTTGGCGGTCAAGGTTAAAATGCATATCTCTACCAATTTCAATGAATACGTATAAAATTTCATACCGGATCGGCCGTCACCCGGGTCAACAAGGGTCGCGTCCCTCAGAAATGAACAAGTCTGAGGACGAAAAATCTGTCACTGAAACAAACTCTTCACAAACGAAGAGACACTAGGTCACCAAACCCGGATTATTGCCAACCTTGGACCAAGTGACTCAATGCCAAATCGACTAATCAAAAGTAAACGAAAGAAATGGAGCCGCGAAGAGTATCGACAAGTTATGACATCCTTCTTCACTGCACTCGAAAACCCAGAAAAGAACACCACCAATCAAACATACCAAATATGGAGAAGTATGGTGGGAAATGATATAAGACCTAACCTCAATCTAGGCATGCTTGCCAATGTCCGTAGGGACATCATGCGAAACAACAGACTCTCAAAGACAGAAATAGATAAGATAAAATTAGATATAAGACAAAATACTATGACCCATCACTCAAACTCTAATGAGATGAATGTAGAAATAAGGAATATGACAGAGGATGAGGTAAAAACTAAAACAAATGAAATACGAAATAATCTCCCAGGAAATAAAATCCAAGACTCTATCTTAAACACAAACTGAAGTTCTCCAGAAAATGTACCTGGAGTCATCTTCAGTGACAATAAGTTAGAATTCATTGAAAACCACGAAGCTGAAATCACCGAAGCGAAAAATGACGTCATCCAAGTACTCAGCAGAGTAACTTTCATATAATTGTCAGACAGAGACCAGCTCCCCAAAATCCATATGACGAATTCCAACAAGCACATCGTGAAAATATACAATGCTGCTCTGGAAACTGTTAACAGATAAACCACCGAGAAACTTCACAGAAGTTAACAACGTCATATTCGCAACATCTTCAGCAGCGACTCGGAAGCTTGGGGTCAAGACAATAAATAAAATTAACAGACACAGAGAACCAGCTTGGAAAACAAAACTGATACGAGAAATAAAACAAATCAGATGTGAGCTTTCTATATTAGATGAGCTCACCAGAAACCCTAATATTTCCACCCGCAAGTGCAAAAAGATCAAGCGGATATATACCATTAAATCCCTAATTGATATTCGATCAATCAAGGAAATGCTGAAGCAGAAACTTCAGCTAAAGGCACAGAGAACAAGACGATACGAAAAACGTTGTAGGTTCTATCGCCAAAATAAAATATTCCAAACGGATCTTAAGAAATTTTCCAGGGAAATTGGAAAAACACATACATGTCGAAAGGTCGCAATCGATTGATAATGTACAGATATTATTTAAAATATTTTGAGCAGCCCAAAGGAATATAACCCAAATGCAGAATAGATCCGGCGTGTAGAAGAACGAATGCTGGATACACCTCGGCAAAAATGGGAAAATATATCCACAGAGGATGTTAGGCAAGCTCTAACGAAATCCCAAAAATGGAAATCCGCAGGAATTGACAAGGTGCCCAATTTCTGGATTTATCATCTCTCATCTATCCATGAAATTCTTTCAAAAACATTACCATCGCTTGTATTAGGTATGTGCAAAAATAATGACGTAATAATGTCGTTTTTATTACGTCATTATTTTTACACCAACCTAATAAATAATCCCAATAAAATCACGGAAAAGATTACTGAAGGTATTGCATACCCCGTACCAAAAACAACTGAAACAGACGACATGAAAAATTATAGACTGATAACATGTCTCTCCGCAACGTATAAGTTGATCACGTCAGCAATGACGAACCGTAATTATTCCTTTTTCGAAACAAACCGCATTCTTCCGCTGGAACAGAAGAGATGCAGAAGAGGTTCATATGACTGAAAAGATCAACAACTAATAAATAAAATGATCCTGGAAAATTGCAGGAGACAACGTAGAAATCTTAGCGCAGCGTGAATTGATTATCGTAAACCTCTGTCACTCCTGTTTTGTTTGTCTTTAATCGCTCTTACGCATGATTTGAACAACAATAGCTATGGTTACAAAATAAATAAGAAAATATTCAATCACCTACTCTACATGGATGATCTCAAACTCTTTGCCAAAGATGACACTGTGTTGAAAGGCCTCCTCAATATTGTAAAATACTTCAATGACGACATAAGTATGGACTTCGGATTAGATAAATGTGCAAAAGTAACATTCAACAAAGGTAGAATTACAGAAACACCCTTGATAGATTTAGATTTTGTCACAAAGATTAGGGAACTGGAGCATGATGAAGCTTAATAAGTACCTAGGAATTAGGGAAGATGGCATACAGCACCCCCAAATGAAGGAAAAAATAAGAAAAGAATACTACAGGCGTGTACGTCTGATACTAAATACTGAGCTAAACTCAAAAAACAGAATATCAGCCAAAAAACACATTGGCTGTATCCGTGGTGCAATACAGCTTTAATGCCCTTAACTGGAGCATAGCTGAAATTAAGCGAATGTACGCCAAAACGAGAAAGCTTCACACTTGCTACCGCATGCATCATCCCAAAGATGATGTTGATCGTCTGTATATACCCAGATCCAAAGGAGGCTGAACATTAGTTCAACTAGAACTGTCCTACAAATTTACAACAATTGGCCTCCAAAGATACTTGGAATCTACAGAAGACTGGATGATGGTATGCGTCAAGGTACATGAAAGTAGTAAGCGTCTTGACTCCGTAATAAAAGAAGCCAACACATTCAAAATGGAGTTTCCAATGGGCGTAGAGATACAAGTACAGCACAATACACCGACTGAAACTGCAAAATACTTAAAAAAAAGACAGCAAAGACAAATAAAACCGACCAGATACAAAAGCGATGGCAAGATAAACCGCTTCATGACCAATACTCTGCCTGTACCATACAAACTGACGTAGACAAAACCCGTACCCATCAATGGCTACGTAGTGCAGGGTTGAAAGCTAAAACTGAATGTTCCATCCTTGCTGCACAGGACCAATGCTTGCTAACTAGGAATTATCAAGCACATATACTAAAATATTGTGTCAGCCCAAAATGCAGATTATGTGATAAACAATTGATCACGTTGTATCAGGTTGCACGATATTGGCACCCACTGAATATAAAACCCAGCTGTCATGCGGGAAGGAAACTGAAAGAAAATGGTATGAACATCACCCAGACCCGGTTACGGAAATGTCCTATCTCTGTAACCGGGTCTGGGTGGTGTTCAATTCTATTCTGTTACAATTCTATGGGACTACACAATACACACTGACAGAACAATCAAAGCCAACCACCCAGATATTGTTATTAAAGACCACAAACAAAAAAACGTGCCTCCTTATTGATATGGCTGCTGACTGCAATGTATCTTTGAATATATTCAAAAAGCTGTCAAAATACAAGTACCTTGAAATAGAAATCTCGAAAATGTGGCATATGGGAACATCAACAATTCCTGTTGTAGTTGGAGCCTTTCGACTGATTGGAAAATATTGCAGTAGATTAATTGAAGGCATTCCTGAAGTCCCTGCCTCAAGGAGATACAAAAAATTGTTCTCACTAGTAGAGTCCATACATTACGAAAGGCATTATCTATGTATAAAATGTGTTTGTGCGTTTTAATTGTTCACTGGAAAAAATCATGTCATTTGTAACCTTAGGTCTCTGGACGGGATTCAGAAAGTAATGTGTACACACAATAAATCAAAAGAAATAAAATAATAATAAGAATACTTAAGACTTTGGAATCATTCTATTTGGAAGTTGTTATCGCTCAAGACCTGAATGAGCAGGGCACATACAAGATTATAGTGTTAGGCTCGATAAAATATTGGTATTCTTTTTAGATATAAGACAATTAGTATAATTTTTACAGATTTTAATGTTAGTCATTTGCTATAAAATGCGGAACTACTTCATCTCGGAGTCTATGCATCCGTTTACTTATCGTAATTACAATCGATTCTCATTATCAATTCATTAAATCGAATTTTAAATAATCAATCACCTTGCTTTTTTTAGCCAGAAAATTTGCAAAAAGTTTATTGCTAAGGTATTAATATGTTTTAATTAGAAACTAATTAATGTAATTATAATCAAGTACAATCTATTTTAAATTATCATAATCAGACTCTTAATATCAATAGCATTAAATTATTATGAAGGGTCGTCAACATCATTACATTGTACTAGGATTTTTCATTATTTTTATGCTTTTTACCACAAAAGTATAATAATCTTTGACCATGAATCTAATTAATCTGATTTTGATGTATTATCTTAAAATCAAATAGAATTGATGTTCCATTTTTCAGCAGCTCATTTACTATGAAAGATAGCATAACTAATTCAGCAGTACTGGTAGGAGTGAAAGAATCCCTAATTAAAAAAAAAGTTTGGAGAAGAAATTACTGGAATTGCAAAGATGTGCGCTTTATCAAAATGGGACTGACTTAGTGAAAATGTCCAATGGCTTACGGCCATATTACGTTAAAACACTTGCTCCCGTACGATCACCAAAGTTAAGCAACGTCCAGGCTGGTCATTATCTAAATGGGTAATCATTTTGGAATATCAGGTGCAGTAAGCTTGGTTATGCGTGTAGTGTAATGGATAATGGCTCGGAATTGTTAATCAGGGAGGCGAGTTCAAATTTTACTTGTGCTTAGTATATTCACTTACGGGCAAATACACTTGGGAAAGGTTTAAGTCCTTCTTTTCTCCTCTAACTATGAGTTAATTTGTAATACTTATATCACTAAACCATTATTATCTAAAAATAAATCTTAATATCTAAAAAGTTTCTGGATTTAAATAACCTGCAAATGTGAGAATTAGTCACGTTTCAACCTAGTTTCTTTAACTGTTAAAGATTTGTTATTATATGCATTAGATGCGATATTGTCCCTTTAAAAGCTAGTATCTTTGTTCGGCTTTTTTACAGACACGTTCATATAAGCATAACTTTCGATGTATGAGATGATAGCTCAAGTTTAGTTGACCGCTAGTTTATTTAACTAGAAGGGTGTTACGTCAACCGAAGAAAGATTGCATAGTCAAAAAGAAAAACGGACAAGTGTTAATATTGAAAATATTACTAAGATTTTATAAATGAAAATAACTAAACTACACATTCAGTGAATACGGTCATTAACATTAGGTGGAAGTAAAAATAAATGTCTGTTAATTATAATCACCGAAGTGAAAAACTTTTTTTTAAATTATTTCCAGAATCACCAATCTATGAAGAATATCCTGACCAGAGATATTTACTATTCAGTATTGTCATCACCGCTTTCACTATCTTGATATGATCAAATGGGATCGACACAGTTATTCTGACATATAGTTATTTTGACTTATAGTCTTCTTCTTCTATTTCCTTTGTTCCTTTAAAACGTGGTGCGAACTTGATCAACAACACCTCACTTTTCTATGTAGCTGTTAGTAAAAATTGTCCTTTGGTTGTCTTATAATCACTTTTCTGCCTGCTATTTACACAAGCATGTTACGTAAGTTATCTGCTTTTTACTCTTTTTTTAGTTACGTTCAATCTGTCATGTTAGGGTTAAATTGCCCAGTCACCTTTCCTCATAACACGCCCAAGAAGTTCTTCTTTCTGATTTGAGGATTTCATTTTTTTCACCATTTTCCATATATCTTCGGCGTTCAGTCCAAGACATTCTTAGCATCCTTTTATACAACCACTTTTCTGTTGCCTCAAGCCTATTCTTCATCTGTGAGGATATTTCTGTACTATTTTCTTTATTTTCATCGGGATTTTGACCCTGTCAAGTGGGGCTGTACAATACGCCGATTGCACCGCTGCAGAGGGCTAATACCATCCCCAAGGGGGCGTCCTGTGTGTGACGATAAACTACATTCGCGTCCAAGTTAAGACGATAAACTACGTCCAACAGCAAGGCTTCTGATCAGGGGGTTTGAGGAGCGTGGAACCTCCTCAAATGCTCGTGTTCCCAGATCCACCCTGACACGGGGTGGTAGCGACTGTTAAGGTCCCAGCTATGGGAAAATATTTAACCCATAAACTGAGGTAAAAAGCATTATAGAAGTGTAAAAATAGGTTTTAATACCAGAAATATTTTGTAAAAAATTATTACCAAAAATAAGTTTTTGAGGAAGAGAAAAATATTACCATCAATAAGTTTCTGAAAAAAAAAAAATTAGCAGCAATACGTTTTTGAAAAAAAATATTACAACTATAAATTTTTGAAAAAATAATATTACCAACTATACGTTTTTGAAAAATAATATTAGTAGCTAAACATTTTTGTAAAGATAGTATTGCCAGCTGTAAGTTATTAACAAATAATGTTACCAGCTATACATTTTTGAGAAACAGAATTATTAAAAAAATTAAATTTTTGACAAAACAAAAATATTACCAGACAAAAAAAAATGAAGTTGCTGGCATTAAATGACCCATTGGGATTGATATGCCGTAAAACAAAACAAAACAAAACAAAACATCGGGATTTTGCTGTTTCTTAAGACTTTGATAAGTTTTCAAAAATCATGTATTTACTATTCTAACGCGTCTTCTGACTTCGGAGTCGCACTAACCTTAGATACACAAACTGTTGTATTCTTTTGGGATTGGTGTTTTCAATTCGTTGTTTTCTTCATGTCCTGTTTCTTTTGCTGACAATCATACATTTTGTATTCGTATATTTGACGTTTATTCGTTTCTCCTGGTTTTTCATTTATTGCTTTCTGTTATGAAAACTGATTTTGTTTCTACGTCTGCTATTAACACTGTGTCATCTTCATATCTGATGATATTAAGATTGTGGTTGCCATTAATGAAACCTGCTAGGACTATGACATATATTCGTTTGGCAACATAAATTGACACTACATGAGATTTCCCACTCCAAGAACAACGTCTGCGAGATCTCCTCTTCACCTAAAACTACATCCATCCACCAACCTCTCTGCCAAATTCATTCACTTCACAGACTTTAATTGAACCTTCCCCAGCGTTTCACTTTGATGTCACGGGTTTGGCAGCTAGATAATAGAAGCTTATTCTAATGGTCAGATTAATAATATAGACGGAATCTTTGTCAGAAAGGCCAACTGAAATATGATGAAAAGCGCTTTATACTAGAAGATGATAGCTACTTGAACTAGAGATGTCTGCATGTAGGTCATAGCTGGTTCTTTATCAATGTCTAGATGAACATATACATTTGCATGAAAGTGTGTGTATATATATATATATATATATATATATATATATAGTGTGTGTATTTGTGTATACGCACGTGTGTGAATGTGTATGCTAGTGTACGTGGGTGCATGTGTGTATGCGTTTTTTTTACTATGTCTTTAGTAAAATACACAATTGTCATAATTATAAAAGCACACAGACGTGAAAAAAGTATATCTGAATGTGTGCACCAGTGTACGTGAGTACATGTGTGCATGATTTTGTTGACTGAATGTTTTAGTATGTCTTTAGCAAAATACACAAAAATCATATTTATAAACGCACGCACACATACAAATGTGTGTGAGGGCGTGCGTGTGAGTGTTTAAGCGTATGAACGTATACGTGAGTGCTTGTATACATACCTTTGTCGAGTGATTTGTTTTAGTATGTCATTAGTCAAACACAGAAATATCACATTTACAAACGCAGGCACGCACGCACACACACATAGACATGTGTGTATTTCTCTGTGTATGTATGTGTGTCTGTGTAAATATAAAATATCGCACGAAGAATGTTGGTTCTCATATAATAGGTTATATATATATATATATATATATATATATATATATATATATATATATATATATATATATATATATATAGTCCAATATAACAGACAGTAAATGTCTATTATGTTTGATCGTGAGCCATTCTAAACTTTGTATAGTTATTTTAATTTAATATATAGTGTGTGTGTGTGCTTCTATGTTATGCAATTTGAATTGTTTAAGGTGCTCCGTATCAGGCGTAGAGCGTATTTAAATATAAAATATTGATGAAACTAGGCTTCTAGTTTGCTTTTAAGCATGAGACAGATTGACGCGACGGTATCTTCACTTTAATGTCCACATTTATATTTAGACTGATCAAGAGATACATAGATACATAGATTTTTGTTTACATATGTTCATCCTAACAAATGCAACAAAGCCTCTAAAACCCTGGGGGTTACTGAGTGTGAAAGAATAAGAAAAAAAATGTAAGGAGAGCGAACAATAAAAGAACACAAATTAAGCAGACTGAAGATAACGACTGACATTGCATTTAAAAATTTGAAGAACTTATTTAACTGGAAAGATATACAAAAAGAAGATAATATATTTATTTTCATAGACAAGTACATATACACACAATACTTAAAATGTAATATCTTATGTTTCTCAGTATCAGAGAGAAAAAAATGTTTATACACATGAGATGAACATATTGTCCTTTCCAGGATATACCGATCCCATTAAGACCAAATAAAAATTGAAAAATGTATATCCTGCGTACTTCGTTAACATAAACTATTATTCCCCTAGATTAACTGATGAGAAATGTTTGTTGGATATCATTTAACTCGGTTCAGATTTCAGAGTACCCAGTCGAAATCGAAAAAGCTGTGCCCATAATAAACCACCTTCAGCATTATTAGAGCCATTTATTTACAGCTAATTGCTATTTTATACTTGTTCCCAAAGCGGACAAACACAGTCAGTTCACATTACTATAAAAAATGCAACACTGAATATGTAATTGTTCTTCGGCATGCAGTTTGATTGAGAAGTGCGCGCATCCAATGTATTAGATAGCTATATCCTATCACTTGGAGAAGTCTGTGTAAATATAATGATTTATTTTGCAAGACACTCAGAAATTTCAATTTCCTCTGTTTACACAAAAAATATTTCGACGTCAACTTATTAAATACTGTGTCTACTGTCAAAATCTGATGCACCATAAAGTAATATTTAGGTAAATTATGACAATGACAAAAATGCTCATTGCCTATGTCAAAATTTCATACAGACATAACTCAAACTGAACATTTTTAATTGTGTTGCTGATATTTATACACGTAAAATGTTTCAATATGCATGTGTATTTATTCAAAAAGCGAGGACTTTGCAGGATTTAAACAAATGATTTTTTTTCTTTTTATACAGCAAACGTCGGCTTGTATGGCTGAACAGAGATCACTTGTAGAACCTACTACGTTGGATGTTTGAATTCGCACTAACAACTCTTCCATACCTGCAAGAAATGAAGAATTCCAAAAAGATGCATTAAAATTAAAGAACATAAAAATTTAAAGAAAAAAAAATGAGATTGACATCATAATTATAACTGATCAGACACGGAATATGTAAATTTGATACGTGATTTGGATTTTTAAATTTCAATGTCTGTTTCGTGCGCAGTTGTTTTAGAATATTCATGAAGTTTCTTTTAAAATAATTATGATTTAGAATGATTTAAATTTTAAATGAAATCGACTGACTGTATCTGCTCAAAAGATTATTCTCATTTAAAAGAAATGACAATTAAAGTCAATTAAATAGTTTGTTTGTAAAACAAAATTACGTTAAAAGATTGTCAAATATGTCTAAATATTTGTTAGTATTTAACGAATGTAAGTAAAAAATAATAAATTGAATACGAATACACCATTCATAACTGTGCGTAAATTATAAAAGTCAACGGCGTTATTCAACGGTAAAAAATAATATCAGATTTGGAAATATTATTCTACAAGAAAATATAAGTTCATAGCCAAAAACGTTGAAATTTAGATAAATTCAAGATTTTGGTAGATGCGATAAAGATAATATATTATTTTTCAAAATGCCTATCAAAGGCAGTTATGATATTAGACAATAAAATATAATCCTATCCGCACAGATATATTTGCCTAAATTAATAATTAAAGAGAGGGTTACATGAAGTCATAGTGACTATTAAATACATTCCAAATATACAGATCTAAATGAGTGATTAAATGTTTTTATTGGTTTCGTTTATTTTGTTTTACAGAATATCGACCTGAATGTGTTATTTATTGTCGACGAGATTTTTACGAGATTCGTATGAATAGATTGAATAGAGATTTTTACGAGATTCATATGAATAGAATGAATATAGATTTTTACGAGATTCGTGTGAATAGAATGAATAGAGATTTTTACGAGATTCGTATGAATAAAATGAATAGAGATTTCTACGAGATTCGTGTGAATAGAATGAATAGAGATTTTTACGAGATTCACATGAATAGAATGCATAGAGATTTTCACGAGATTCGTATGAATAGAATGAACAGCGATTTTTACGAGATTCGTGTGAATAGAATGAATAGAGATTTTTACGAGATTCGTTTGAATAGATTGAACATAGATTTTTACGAGATTCGTATGAATAGAATGAACAGAGATTTTTACGAGATTCGTATGAATGGAATGAATAGAGATTTTTACGTGATTGATATGAATAGAATGTATAGAGATTTTTACGAGATTCGTATGAATAGAATGAACAGCGATTTTTACGAGATTCGTGTGAATAGAATGAACAGAGATTTTCACGAGTTTCGCATGAATAGAATGAACAGAGATTTTTACGAGATTCGTATGAATAGATTGAATAGAGATTTTTACAAGATTCGTATGAATAGAATGTATATTCTTTATAACAAATCAGTTTGTGGATCTGGTTTCATTAACGTATTATTGTAAAGATTTTTTGTCGATAGTCAGATGTATTGCTGGTTATGTATTTTTCAAAAATATATTGCTTCTAATTTTTTTACTTTCATAATATTTTGACCCCAGTTTGGGACTGAACTAGTTGCCCATTGCATTGATCCTAACAACTGCTGCCACTCCGTGTCATAGTGGACATGGGAACAACTGCGGTTGCAATTAAGAGGTACTTCCATCCACCTGAAAACTCCCGATCAGAGGCCTTGCTACCGGATGTAGTTTTTCATCATACCGTATTCCTCCAAGTGTGAGATGATACCTGGTGTCCGTTGCGTTGTTTTAGTACGTTAAAAACAATTATTCTTAATGAATACCAGCTTCATTTTCCGGGTTGTAATATTATGTTCGTCTATTAAAATTTCGGCTGGTTTATCAGTAGCGAGGGGAAAATAATTTTACAATATTTTGTTTTATTTTAACCACATCCTCGCGATTAAAGTATTACGAAACAGTGCGTTTTCATTACAAAGCAATGAAAATGTTCTCTAATATTATGTAATATCAATTTTCGTGCATAATAGTGAATGCTGGAAATGTTATCACAGATGAAGAGGAAACATGGGTCAAAAGAGATGATGTTCTACAGAAGGATAATCAGAATACTGTAGACGGTACATGTGAATAATGATGAAGTTTTTAAGGAAAAAGGAAACCGAAAGGACGCTTATACATAGAAGTAGACAATGACAGCTGAAACTTCTAGTATATATATATACAAAAGAAAGTTGACATTTACAGAACTTACTAATGGCAAGAAGTACAAAGGAAATCAATGATTAACCTAACGAGCTTGAATAAATCGATGGCAAAGGAGTAGAATATTGATTAGTAAAAAATGCAAAATGTTGTTAAGAAATTCAGAGGATGTGGAGATCCACTAACTTCCACGGACTAAATGGACACGTCACAAAGAAGAAGAAGAAGAAGTGGTTCATCATTAAAACGATATTGTAGATTATTGACGGTAATAATTCTCCAGGCTTCTAAGCAAGGGTATCGTAATTTACAGCTTTTTTCACTTATTATAAGCCATAAATAGTCTACATTGAATAAAATATGATTCAGCAATGGCGACGATATCTTGACGCGTATATATAGACACAGACACCGTGGAGTAATGGATAGCGGTTCGGATTGAAGAATCCGAGGGCTACTCAGGCAAATTCAAGAAAATGCGTTTCTCGAGACAGTGTGAAATTATTTTCTAACCAATGAGAATCTTGTATTCAAACATTTACACTTCTATGTAAATTATATTTTGAATTCTATTACAGATATAAAAATAGAAGCTTACTGCCTCACAAGGCTCAATACAATTTCGGAGGCTATTTTCATCCACACGTGAGCAAACACACACGCCCTAACACACACAGTGGAAAAGATTCAGCCAGCAGCTGCCGGCTGAGGCCTTGTTCCCGTAAACCATAGAAAGCATTACCCATCAACAGTCTTTGTCTACGAAATCAAAAACACATTAAGATGACCGTCATAAAGTAAGTCTGTCCACAAATTTCCTATCATACTACGAACACTTAATTACTTTATAAAATAAACTTCCCACAAGGATAATTGAACATTTTATCGTTATTGTGTCTTTTTTTTTGTGTGTGTAAGTAATATATAAATGTTATTTCAACTGATGTTCTCCTCCTACTTCAGCGAATAACCTTTTTTTATATTTCATTTTAAGGCGAACTGAGTGTCGAGATTCCAAATATTAAACAACACATCTTTTATTTGAAAGGCCGCTCATTTCAGTTTTCAATGTGATAAAGTTATGTTTTAGGATTTAGGTAAAGCTGTAAAACGAACAACAATTAGAAAGAAAAAAAAATGAATAAAAAACCCAAAGATTAGCGTTAGATGAAATAAAAAAACTTCTTGTTAAAAAAATTAAAGGAAAATATAAAAAGCAAATTATCTTTGTTTTTTTGCATTTAGTTTATAAAAGATTACACCTATCTTTACAATTATGGCAGTAGTAGTGGTAATAGATACTGCGCTCGCATTAATGAATTGGAGAGCCCAGTGTGAATTCGTGTCGAATTCATTATATTCAATTACGTGCTAATAGCCTTGAATCCATCTACTGTACCGCCCAGCTATGAGTAACTAGCAGGACAGACTGGCTTCTTTTGCCTTGGGTAGCAAACAATGTAGGAAAAAGAAAACACTGTATTCAAACCTACCTGGAGTGTTGGGCTCCGACTGGTTATTTTGCCCTAGATACATCAATCCTACTGCGGTTACTTGACAATGGTCCCCAGCCGACTCTAAGGAATTACAGGACTCTTGATCCTGAGTGGTAATATTAGTCGCTACCTTATAAGGAAATATTACGCATTGATTCAACGAGTTGACACATTTTTTGTTGTTTTTATTTTATAAAAACTTTCTCTTCACACAAATTTTCGGGAAAATATATTTCTCGGGTCTACAGTTATCGCTCTTTAATGTATTTACGGCAGCTTTCTTTCTAAACTTTTGTTTGAACATCAACATCTGGATTATTTTCTTATTTTCTCTTCGACTTGTGCTATCCATTTAAGTTGTTACTGTTTTTTTAAGTCTCCAGGCGATGCGGTTTCTGTTATTTAGGACAGAGTTTTGTCATTGTGTAGCGTCAGACCAAAAAAGTTCTTGAGAGGATGGAACATGCTAAACCATATATGTGTCATTCTTGAAATCTATTTTAATTATTTATATGAGAAAGCGAGTATACAAAGCTGGAAAATATCTCTGAACAAGTTTGGCACCGACATGGTATCTATACGTAATTCTAGATCTGATGATAAAACGAGTAAATAAAACAGAATTATCATAATGCTAATAAAATTACATTTTTTTTTTTTTTTTTGGTATGGGGCTACACTAATAGCAAAAAGCAGACCCCTTATAACAAGATACGAATTAGAAGCATCGGAAACAATCACGTGAGGAAATGTAACTATTTGGGAAATATTATAAGATATGAACGAATTGGTGCCACAGAATACAAGTTCATTGAAATAGTGAAATATATCTCTCAAAAGCTAAAACAAAATGTATTAAGGAATAGTTTGTTAGAAATAGTAAAGTTCTAAAAGGTCATATTGCAATTTAATAGGTATTTTCCAAGCGTAGATTTGGCACAAGGCCGAAAGTAGAGACAGCACGTGAGGATCGAACCCACTACTCAGTCGTAATCGTTCTAGCGAAACAAGCTTGCTAACCATTAGACCACTTCGTAATTTAATACACGCTATTTTATACTGCTTTTAAAATAATTACCTCACGATTGAAGAGGACAGTTGATGCAACATTGACACATTTCTGAAGAAGGATACAGAAATACCATGCACAATATATAGAAGCAATGAATATTTAAGATAACTAGGAATTTGGAATGAAACGAATGAATTGTTCAAATTTCTGTGACACATAATGAGGAATGGAGAATTGGACACATACAGAATAGCGGGGCACCAGGTATATCGAGAAGATCTACTAACGACTCATCGTAAATTTCATAAACTAAATAATCATAACTAGGTGTAGGAAAAAATAATCATTTTCGTTTGGTAAATTTATTATGTTCCATGATTTTATATTCTCCGAGAAAGAATTATATTGCTTTAAAGACTGTTCTCCGTGATACATTTCAAAATGTGTAAACTGTCATTTTCTAAAAAACATAACATAACAGAATGGAATCATACGAAATATTAGGTTGGTGCAAAAATAATGTCGGTTTTTGACGTTACAAATTACATAAAAAACCGACATTATTTTTGCACCAATCTAATAATATATCGATGTTTTTTTGGCTTTTTTTGTTTGTTTGTTTTTTTTTTTGGTTTGTTTTTTTTGTTTTTTTTTTAACTATTTTAACAACGAATTGCGATGACAGCAATCATGGCTTGTCTTCTGAAAACTAAGATCAAGATGGGATCTTGCAGTCACGTTTTTAAATGATACGTCCAATGCTGGACAGGCAAACCCGGTCGCAGCAGTTGCAGCTGAAAGTCCGGCCTGGTGTCCATGGCATAGCGTTCCAGTACTTCTTCCTTTGCCTCTTGTAGCTGAGAGCGGCCTAGCGGGTATTTTCAAAGAAGGAGACACATGTTTCGTGGTGAGGCGCCAGGCGTCACGTTTCTCAGGTTTGACTATTGGCAATGGTGGGTATGACAGACAAAAAAGGATTTTTTTGAATCACTCCATTGGTGCCCCTCTGTCTCGATAGCCAGTGAAGATCTCGACGTACAATACAATTTTAGGCAGGCGTCTATTCTCCGTCTTGGAAACCTCTCCAGCCCTATTATTGGTGACGAAGTTACTCTAGTGTATGTTAACGATTGTGTGGAGGCATCGCTGGTGGAACCGTTCGAGGAGTTGTAGGTGGTGTGGTAAGTGACCCATGACTCTGATCCGTACAAGAGAATGGCAAGGATTCTAGCTCTATACACTTTGATCATAGTGCAATTTTTTAGATGTCCGTTGTAACACGTCGATTCTGGCATCTGACATGAAGGTACATCCAAGGTAGGAAAACGAATGAACTGTCTTCACCTTAGTCACACCAATTTTGTTAGGGGTATACTTATCCTGATACTTAGGCGGGTAGACTACCTTTGATTTCTTGAAATTGACTTCAAGCCACAAACGTTTGGTAGCCTCGGTGAAGCAGGAATGGTGCGCTACAAAGCTCGAAGCCCGTGCTAAAGGTCACGGCATACGAAGCGGAACGCAGCTTTCTTTACAGGACAAGTTGGCTGAGCTAAGTGAGCGTGGTGAGTTGATCAGCTGTACTTGGATATCCCCGTTGCTATCATAAAACCAGTCTTTGTTCTTCCTTTAGAACCAAAGGTCTCTTACAGATCCCAGTTTTGAGTTTTCTCAAAATGTTTCAGGAGAGGAATATGTGAAGATGCTCTCATCTGCAATCTTTGACACAAGTGCTGCTCGGATGTTAGCATTCAATTCATCTGATTTAAAACTGCTATACTTGAACATTTACAGAAAGACCTTCCTTTTCTTGGTTTGAGTTTAAAGTTGAGTTTGAGTTTGCAGTGAACGTGGTGATAATCGGTATGACATTCTGCATTGGGCATAACTTTTGTGAGTATGATGTTTTTTAGGTCACACTGACGCACTATGACATAGTCAATAATGTGCCAGTATTTAGACGGAGGATGCGTCCAGTTTGTTTTCAATCTCATTAACTGTTGGAAGATTGTTTCTGATGACTTACTGATGCTCTGCGCTGAAATCTAGTAGGAAGCACCCGTTGTCGTTAGAGTTACCAAATCCATGTCTCACAAGCACTCCCTTCAAGCCCGCGACATCTTGAAATTGACAGAGAATATAGCCTTAATTTTTGCAGGGGCATCTCATCATAGGCTGCACAGATCTGAGTAAAATTTATCTTGTACAGAAGATTTGCTTGTAGTGATGGGGAGTACACACTAATTAGTGTGGCATATTGAAGATTATTCAACGGGAGGCGCATAGAGATTTTTCAGTCAAAATAAGCAGTTGACAGGTTTTCAAGCTAGGAGGCAATGGAATCCCTCATGAAACCTAGGCCTGAAAGAATACTCTCCGTTACTGAATTGCCTGACCGTTAGTGGGTATATCCGGCGCCGTGCTCTTTGAGGCTGTCTTCCTCTGGGAAATGGACTTCACTGAGAGCAGCGACATCAACATTTAGCCTTGACAATTCATTTTCGACGTTCTTGTCGACCACTGTCGAGTGTCTCCAGAATGGTTCTGATATTCGAGCATATTATATGTAGTCCTTTGATACCCTTACAGATGAGTGTAAACATTTTCTTTACTGATGTTCGGCCGAACGAGAAGAGTCCCGTTGACTGCGGTTGACCAACTGGGTAATGTAGGAGACAAGCTCTCTTTACATCACCTTTTCTAGGACTCTCTCAATATGGAGCAAGCAGTGCTTTCCCTACAGAAGGCTGTTTGGTCAATCATGACGCAGCCGAATGATATTGTCGTCCCCAGGCCAACATCAGACGACCAATATGCTGACCTACCTGCATGGCGGATTGAAACTGTAACTTTCAGTTTCATCTTCCACCTGCCGTTTTTACCCCTATCCCATGTTTATAGGGTTTGGAAATGGTTTGTGGGCCTGAACGTCTCCCTCAAGCCAGGGTTGTTGAGTTTTTAGGTGAGGTACAATGTGCGCTGAACTGACCCCACCCTTTACACCCGAGGTTCGATCTATCATGCGTCCTGGGTATGACGGTAAACTACATCCGCGTCCTGGGTACGGCGATAAACTGCATCCAACAGCAAGGTCTCAGATAATGTTTTCAGAAAAATAATGTTGCCAGCTCTAAGTTTTTGAAACAATGTTGCCAGCTCTATGTTTTTGAAACAATAATGTTGCCAGCTCTAATTTTTTTTTGTAAAAAAGTAATGTTGCCAGCTATACGTTTCTTTGTAAAAGAGTAATGTTGCCAGCTATACGTTTTTTTGTAAAGGAATAATGTTGCCAGCTATACGTTTTTTTGTAAAGGAATAATGTTGCCAGCTATACGTTTTTGTGTAAAGGAATAATGTTGCCAGCTATACGTTTTTGAGTAAAGGAATAATGTTGCCAGCTATACGTTTTTTTTGAAACAATGTTGCCAGCTATACATTTTTTATTCCATACAAAATAGGCATTTAAAATTCATATAAACTGGATTTGGCATTAAATAACCCACAGTGGTTGATATGCCATAAAACCCAAACAAACAAACAAACGATCTATCATGGCCTAGCAAGCTGGGACAAAACAGTGATGTCTCCTGGTCGTAGGTTTTATAGTGTCATTTTCTGAGCCAGTGTCTAAAGAATTGTGGGCCCGAAGATACCCATGGATATTGTGATAGATTGACGCCGAGGAAAAAACTCCCTCCGCTGTTTTGACATGTCTTGTATTTAATCCTGCAGGGGAACTACCCATCCTCATCAGAGACACAGTCTGTGAGGGTACGGTTTAGTCGCAGATAATCAGATTTTGAAACAGGTAGTACTAGAGCGACCTGAAAATAGTGCGTAAATATATAGCATATTCTTCATGTCACATCAATACATATTTTCAGTAAAGATTTGAGCTACAATATGCCATCTAGCAGAGTAAATAAATAGTTAAGATAACTTTATTAGCTATGTATTATTTATTAACTTTTGTTTGACAATGTTACGTCAACATTTTTT
>OZ010571.1:107253995-107266495 GCA_963932145.1 Acanthosepion lycidas
TTTTGTAAAATATATCTTAGTAGAATGAACCAAGGAAATATGATCGTTGTTAATATTTGATGGCTGTATTTTTTGTACAAATAATATTTATAACGCTAAATTATATGAATATAAAATCTAACATTTTCTTATTACATGTTGGCACACTAAAACATTTTTGTAACTTTTTACATTGTGACGTTATTTTTGTAATATTTAAAAGTTATAATTTTATAAATATACAATTGTTCTGAAGTTTCTTTAGATTCAATGGACTCTGCTAATAATTTTTCAAAACTGACCGGTGAATAAATATAAAGAAATAGCTTAGAAATTGTATGAAAATAAATTTTAACGAAAAGAACATGTGTGATTCATTTTACATTATCTGAACAGCTTTAATATGGCCAGACAGAATAAAGTTGAATAAGGAAATGTCTTTGAAAATTTATCAAATATACATTCTCTGTAACGTGCAAAGACGAACGGATCAACCAGACCAAAGAGGCCAGATGCCATTTCAAAGTGAAATAACTCTATCAGGTAATGTATATCATTGTTCTCACTGCCGAGTGAATTTTAAACGTATTACTGAAGAATATTTTTAAAATTTCAAATACAAAGGAGCCAAATGTATACATAATTACAGAAACTTATGGCAGGACACCAAAGCAGCATGCAAAAAGATCAGATTATAAAATATCCGATGTTTTATTAAATGGATTCATAAAACAATGTTATTAAAATAGATAAGAATACTAAGTAGTCTTCTGTAGTTTTTAATTCTACCGGATAAAATATATTTAATAGTGCATTAGTAATATAAACAGGAGTTGCGTAACAAATGTTTCCAAATCTAAGCGTCTAAATCAAGTAAAATTGATTTTTTCAGTGTGTTGAGTTCAGTTTATGAATTGAATATCATTTAGCTTTTGTCCTTAAAAAACATTAATATCTTAAATTTTCACGAAGAGTTCTTCAGAAAAAATATTAAATATACACGACGTTTGATGTTGTTTAGCATGCCCTGGTTTTCAGTCTAAAATACTAATTAATCAAGAAATGCATAACGGTATAGTAATATTTAGTTTTGATATACATTGTGCGATATGAGTCATAGTGGTGATAAAATTTAAAAATTGCCCAAACATATCGTGATGTAGTAATGCGGACTCAAGAACATTTTAAATTTTGAACAAAATTTTAACTTTATTCATAGAAAAACCAAAATATAACTGAAAATATTGACAAGATGAGAACGATGCTAAAATTGGCATCAAGAATATCACAAATATTGATTTGATAGAATGAAATGTTTAACGAACGAGCATGTGAATTGACCAAAAAATAAAATATGTAAATTGTTGCGAATATGAACAGAGACAAGAGAAAAACATTAAAATAGTGGCGCATGATTAAAAATAACCAAATAACACGGTTAGGAAAATATCACGTAGCAAAATTTGTAATCTGGTAGTAATATATGAATATTTACTACGGAAACATTACTTTTTTAATATGAAATGTTAAGCTACATAAGATGGATTTGTCTGTGCTAAATGTCGGGTGTCCCAAGTAAATATAATCATGCCAGTATTTCAGGTATTATAAAGTAGTTTTTTTTTTCTCATTTGTTGTTGTCATATTAAATGTATATTTTTATTCTATGATCTTGAGATGATTTTGAGTGTTACATTTCAAGAACTATATTTTAAACTAAAGACTAGATTCATGCACGAAAACACTATTTTCTGCAAGACTGGCTGTTATCTGTGTAAGAAAAAAATGTTCAAAACCATCAGATTAATGAAATACACCCCAGACTCTACAGATATGAATCCAGTAGAAAAGAGATGTTCCATCATTGCAATAGAAGTATAGGAAAATGTGAAATTAAATTCAAATAATGAAGCTAGTAATAGAATAAACCGGATACATAGATAGCTTTGAGATATATAAAGCAAACAACAGAAATGTTAAGTGGATTAAATTCAACTCTTTGGAACCTAAACCCCTGAGGTGTACGGTATATACACCTTTACGCAGCATCCGATATACCGGCCGATGGGGTACAAAATGTTAATTATCTTTTTTATTTTATTTTGCAAATTACATATAATACGTCTCAGACGAGAGGATAGGCCATTAAAATTACGAAATCAAAAGCAAATCGGATACAAAATGACTAATGAATGTATGAAGGAGCTTTCTTTAATGAAATCATTTTCTGAGTTTATATTTGTGTATATACACAAACACACACACACACACACATATATATATATATATATATATATAAGAGAGAGAGAGAGAGAGAGAGAGAGAGATAGATAGATAGATAGTCAGTTAATGAAGTTTTTGATAATCCCTATGGATAATTCCAAGGAAGATCTAATCCAGTGAGCTCAATGTAAAAGTAGATTAAATATTCATTATATTAAGAAACAGAAAACTTTGAGGATCATGGGATTATAATTTATTTCCTTAGGACCAGGAATTTCGTCTTATATCTTCAGATTTTCATTATTCATAATGTAAATCTGAAGAATTAGGAAATTATAATCCCGTGACCCCTTAACTTTGTCTGATTCTTAATATAATTTACATATATACATATATATATACATATATATATATACATATATATATATATATATATATATATATATATATATATATTCACATAAAGTTACATTGGATTTTCAATGTAAAACATAAGAAGTATTATATATTAGCCATGCAATTAATTAAATTTTTACGAACATACAATCTATTTATTGTATTCAGCATTTTAATACCTGGAATATTTCTATCTGTCCCACTGTAGTGCTCTCTCTTATTATATATGAGAAATATAATAAGCAGTCACGAAGCATGAGCAACATCACAGAGGCAAGCTAAAAAAAAAGTTCGTATTATTTAGCAGAATCAAACTACCATACCATTCTGTATGTTCTTTGGAGCATGAAATTATATATTTGACATTCTTCGTAAATTGATGATCAGCCTTTTTTGCGAAGTAGTGAAATCGTTCTGAAAAAAAATTTCAGAAAATTATAACATAAAACATTCTACGAAACTCTTCATCATAATTATATTTTTACTACAAAATTCTGCTTGGTGAATCTGAATACCACAACGCCAAAAACAATTGAAAAATAACGTTTACAATTAATTCATGCGTTACTAAATTTAAAAGTTACTAAAAATATATTGCATTTTTCTTTACGTTTGTCTACTGAAATATTTTACGAGAGAATAACCTTCTGATAAAAGGGATATTGTTAAATAACAAATATTTACATGTGAGTCGCAATGACCGACAAGATTACCATGTAGTCTATATTGAAACATTTAGAAAATAATAATAGTTAATAGATATATGTTATTTTTAAACGAAAAATATTCATTAAATTTACCAATGCGAATCCCAGATTACTTAACCTCATTACTGTCAGTTTATAGTGTTTCATTAAGACGGATCAAAGCCAACGGTAAATCAATCATTGTTATTGGTGTAAATTTATTTATTTCTCTATTGGATCATGTTAATAAGTATATGGCAATTATGAGTGAAAAATATTATCGCCCAAATGTACGCCAAGGGTTCCGCGGCACACCTCCACTCGATGGTCCAAATTTTTGATGAGGTCACTGTATAGTTCCTCCTCGATCTCACTAATATGCCTTATTATCTAATCCTTCACATGTTAAATTGTTGCCGGCTTGTTAGCATTGGCCTTACTTTTGCGATTACCTAAAAGGAAGAAATGTAAAGGCGTCAAGGCGTCAAATCGTCGTGGTCAACTGATTTCTCTGCTTCGAGAGATGATGCGGACTGCGAAATTTTCATTTAAATTCTGTTTGAATATCCATTTTCGTTATAGGTTTCGATAATTTTAACACGTTGTTTGATTGCTAACTTTTCCATGTTTGACATTGCCAAAGACTTAAGTTGTCAAATCTGAAAAAATAAGCAAAACCCATTAGACTCTTAAATTTAATTCACATTTAAAATCAGTACAATTTATTGGAACACGCTTATAATGTACGGGATTGCGACATATGTTGAAACATCTTTACACATGTTCAGAAATATCTAGAATTTCAGAGGTATTAAAAAGCTTTCTTAGATCACTGGTTAAAATTTGCTTTGTACGACAGAATCCAATTTGATTTGGTTGAGACAACACTTCTTCGAACCTTGTGAACTGTTGTCATGAAAACGTGCTGACTTTCTACCTCAGCAACAATTAAAATGGATAGCAGATATATCTGGAAGATAAAATCATGACATAATTAACATGTTGACTTTCCAAACTATTTAAAAAAAAAAACGTTAAGAAGGAACTGATCGATCCATATTAGAATGAGAGATAATAGATCTGGGTCTTGTGAAACCTGTTTTTTAATAAATTGTTTTCCGAGAGAGATCTTATAAATTTCAAGCGACAATAGTACTGATTTCTCGCTTAATAAATGCCAAATATTTCCTCATAAAGAAATGGTTAATTTTACCATTACAATTAACATAATTCATGGAGGTTTCATAAACCATTTAGGCCAAAGTAGTGCCGATAGTTACTTGGAACTGGAATTATATCAAAAATTTTAAAGTCACGGGCGAGTAATGGGTTGCGGCTTGGATAGCGGAATCAGAGAGTAGAGTTCGAATTCCATTCGGGTTCATTACATTCATTTACATGCTAATACCCTTGCTAAAGGCATGAAATTAACTCTTTTCCCCTCTCCCAGCTATAGGAAGGACAGTCTTGTATTTATAGCCTTGGTAGAATCAGGTCTAGGAAACACTTAATTCAAAAAAAATGTATGTAGCACTGGCGAAGCCCATACTATGCAGCTAAGGAAAGAATCCTTTTTACTGACTCTGTGATCCCGACTACGGCCGTCTCCTTCTTAGCCCTCAACACTTTTGTCACCGACCTCGTTATATAGGAATCATTAAGGGACTGCTTCTCCGGTTATAAACTTAGCGGAAACGAATTGATAAGTTTTCAATTTTCTGCTGTACCTTCAAATGGTCGAAAATATTACCGAACATGAGTATTATGAAACAATTCAAGAGTATAAACATATAAGTTATAATGCAAAGCTTTCGCTGTCAGCGTTTCTCTGATGCTACTGTCTAGAACTATTCCTACATTAGTCGATTTTACACACCTAAAGTGTATTTAACATTTTGATCTGAAGATAGAAGTTAATTGAAGTGATAGCAATATCAAAGTACATACCTTATAAAAGTAAAGAAGGAGAAAGTTTAAGAAAAATGGATTCTTGCTTTAAAACCAACATATAATAATTGTACTTGTTATTTACTTAGTTCCTTAGATGGTAATATCATTAAGTACTATTCCATTTTGATCAAAAATTCTCTAGTATAAGCCATGAGTTAAAATGCTGAAAATTCCAGGTGAAAATTAAAATTATTGTAATTAAATAAGTTTAGTTTCCCCATATCTATCTAAAATAAACGTATACCAGAGGGTATGTCTACTATAATATTAAAGACCCAAACAACCTAGATTAACATTTCACAGAAATTTATAAAGTTACTTCCCGCTTAAACGAGCCAACATCGTTTAATGGTAAGATCTACACCAGTAACTCTTTTACAAAACGACTATTTAAGAATATTAGTAAATATACTTTCCTTTAAGAACAAAAAAAGAAGATTGACAAATATTAGCATGAAGATTTGATATTAGCAAGTCGACCTGTATATGAATATATGCGAGTATTGTCATATCTACACAAACTTAGATAGAATAATGTGTTCAGCATCTAAGATTTCTTATATTGTTCTGGTTATTGCTCAAGCGATTGTAATTTCCTATGATATATGTTATAGTTAATAGACTCTCCCACCTATAATAAATAGGAGTAATAGTAGCAGTCGCTCAGTGAGTTGGTCAGTCAGTCGACTGGCTTATCGGTTGAACCCGAAGGAGGCTACGCCGAAGGGCGGAGTCACTTTCGGAGAGGTAAACGGAATCTGAACCCGTTTATACGGTTTCAATGGGCATATTTTTGGCCGAGCCCACGGGCTCGGAGTTCCCACGTTAAACCGGCCTTGTGCCACATGATGCCCACGTGGGGGCTGACTAAATATCGAGGATCAGTCAGTCGATGTTGATCGACCGGCTGAGCGGTTGAACTCTCTGCCTTTGGGCGGGGAGGAACCTGAAAGAGGCTACGCCGAAGGGCGGATTCTCTTTCGGGGAGGTAAACCGACCCTGAACCGTGGTGGGGTGACTAAATATCGAGTTTGTCAGTCAGTCGATGTCGGACGACCGTTAGTCGGATATTAAAGTATCAGCCGCCACAACTAGATTATTGCGTCATTACCTATTGTTTCAAGTTCCTAACGTTTTGTACATCGAACCTATTTTAGGACCGACTTAGTACAAATACAAGCCTCCACTGTGAAACCACTACATAACAATATACTTAAATTCATGTCATTAAAACTACTTATTTAAATAATCTATAGTTTGTTTTTTTTTACTTTAGACTTTTTCATTTCCTCAGATGTTAATATAAATATATTTCGTTATTATTATTGTAATAAACACTCGAAACAGCACTGATTGTAATTATAATAGTTCCAGCTTAAATGCTAATTATTTCTTGCCAGATTGTCAGTAGCTCTTTCGTCGTGAGTCCGGTATTTTTATTATGTTTATCACTTTTATAATTCTTGATTATTATCATACTGCTCATTTTATAATTTTTGGCAGCCATATTTAATAATTACATTAAATTTGATGGGAGCTATTTTCATCCATATAATTTTCATTTATTATTATCTCCCCTTTTTTCAGAGCGCTTTTCATTGTTATTATTTGCAGAAAGCAAACGTGAATTGATATTAGAATGCGGCAAGTTTGCTCTCGTATATTCTTCAAGAGAATTCTTGCTTTGCACGGTAACGCTACCGTTGTTGCTATTCTTGTGGGTGTAGTCGCGTACAGAAGGAACGAAACGACGTAAATAAAAAAAAAATCGAACAAAAACAGCGCTGATTCTTTCATATCATTAATATTCTCGGTTTCTCTGAACTAAGTTTCAGTATCAAGGCTGCAAAAGAAATATTTTAAAAAGTATTAATTGCTACCATGAAATCAGAAGGAAAATGAGGATTATTTTCAACGGAAGACAAACCAGTAATTAATAAAGTAATTTTGTTATTGGCAATTGGCGTAATTCTTGCAATGAAAATGCTTCTTTCAACAGCTATGGTTGCTTTGAGTTCAAGGCCAGAGTGAATTTGCACAGAATTTCTACGCCCATATCTCGGTGTCCTTAATACCTGCACATATGTCTCCATGATTAAAATAGGTGACTGGTGATTGCAAAGTTGAGGTTCTCACTTAATTGGCGGGCCTCTGGCAGTTTGAACAGCATTCATTCCGTGAATTGATTTTAAGTCAATGTTAAATTTATGTTCCTTCTTAGTAAATATGAGTATCCACTATCCTAATGTTTCTATTATATATATATATATATATATATATATATATCCCTCTCTCTCTCTTTTTCTCTCTCAATCTCTCTCTCTCTTTATATATATATATATATATATATATAATTTTGTATTTGGGGAAACGTACTGCGATTAAGCATTTTTTTCCTTTTGTTTGTACAAGATTTTTTATCTGAACATAAAATGTTTATATGTTCTGTAAGTGATTTCGTCTATTCTTTTAGCCAATACGTGGATGATTTTATTTTTCATTTTTAACTGAATGTGTGGAAATTTTTATACATGAGTTTTAAGAATGCTTTATTTTCCCAAAACCGTCATCAAATTATGACTGTAGGAGAGTTTGTGTTTGTGTCTGCCATTTGACGATGGGATTCTAGCCAAACAAATAAATCAATTTTTTTTTAACATTAAGTTTCAGTCAATACAATCTTGGAGAGTTACTGAAGTTAGGCAATTATAGTCAAGATGGTAATGCAGAATCAAGTTATTGATATAATTGGAAGTTATGGCTGCAAAAAATGAAGGAAGAACGATAATGATTTGTTCTTTACTTTCAGAGATTAAGATTGGAGTCCTTAGGGAGGAATACACGCGGGAGTATTTTCCACAAAATTGCAGTTTTATTTTTTTTTTTAATGTGATCGAATTTTTCTCTTTTATTTGGAACACAGTGGAACTGATATGCATTTGAAACCATCGATGTAACATGGCTTGTACTAGTGGAAATCCATCTGAACTTGTGGAACAAGTAATGCAGTTTATTTTGTCATTTGCCGTGGAAATATTTACCGAATAGTTTCAGGCTAGCAACATTCCGTCTATAGGAAAATGGGAAAAGTAAATTATCACCAACAAATCGCGCATATACATTTGAAAAATTTGTATAGGAACTTAAGACAGAGCATCTCCAAATCAGATGTGTCTACATTACTCCATGTTTTGTTTAACCTGACCTCTTGTAACGAGTAAGCATCTACAATGGAGAAAGAAATTTCCTCTGAGTTATACAAAAAGCCAACTCTTTTTTCAGCATCTATGACAATGAACTGAATATGAGATTTAGACTTGAGCTCAAGCCAAAAAAGACGATGACAATCGTAATTTTAGACGTTTCCTGATAAGAGAACATTCAACATCCTTTAACCAAGACGTTCGCGTTATATTCGGTGGAAAATTATAAAATATTTCGCTTTAAAAATATTACAGCAAAATAGGTATCTTATGCTCAACCTCATTGCTTTGTCCAGTATTGACGGGCGCTTCCTTCCAAACATTTTGTCTGCAGGGATGACGAACGTCAACAACTTATGTTACTTTCTTTTTGAGTTATTTGCAATATCTATTTTCTCAGTTGCTGCTCCAGTGATGTTGTTTCTGTCATTTGTACAGTTCTTTGTTTGCAATTCTCTATCTCCAGTCCAGAATTTCGAAGATATTTGGACATCGGTACAAGCTACAGGATAGATTTTCACAAAGCTATATTAAAAATTGATCTTAGAGAACTGATGTATAGAGTTGTACAGTTTTGACATTTCTGAATTTAAAGGGTGATATACATAACATTCATATTGAAGTATGCATCTCTAAAAGCTATTTAAGTACATGCGTTCTAAGATAAATGGTTTTCGTTTCTTTTTGTTGTTGTTTTGAAACAATTTTCGGTGCGGGCAAATCTAGTACGAGCGCCACCTATTATATGTTCAATTTCCTTATCACCTATACTGATTGTGCTATAAAGCTCTATAAACATATGTATTTGAAGCCTATTTATCGCATATGGCCTTATTGGGTTCGTAAAAGAGACTAAACTGACGAAATATGTCTTGGCAATTTAAAAAAATAGAAATGCATAAAACATTTTTTTAACCCTTCTACACTTGGTGGTGTTAGCACAGAGCTAACTCTGCGTTGGTCAATTTTGACGCTGGTCTAAGATGGTTACTGGCCGCTTTGTTTCACACCAACTCTGGCCGCACTGTGTTCCTGGCTTTAGAAAAGTGGAAAATCGAATTTCGTAGTCTCGGAGCGCTGGTTCAAGCCATGGCGAATTCTATATTAGGGAATAAATATCTCCCCGACGAAAATAAAAAGTGAGATTCGTGCTGTTTATATAGCACTTGGTACAACAAAAATGAGCCGTTCCCGTATTAAACACTCATAACATTGGACTAGTATAAACTTCTGGAGGAGCCGCGTTCAAAGTTTTGGAATCAAAAAAATTTGGTGGCAGATGATGTGGATTTCAGAGGCACTAGATGCGAGTTATCTGCCGAAAGTCACCTAGCTCCCAAAGTCATTTACTTGTATACAGCTCGGCTCAAAACTGTCGTGGAGACTAAGGGTTCTGGGGATTCAGTGATTCCCCAATTTTCATTAATTACAATATAGTTTGTCTTTCTCTCCTATTATGCTTTCTTAATCAAAGTTCTAAATTTGCAGTATTCTCACGCCCTTCCGGTAGTAATCACAGGGATTGCTCATCTCGCAACTCTACTCAGTACAGGCGGGCTAAATATTGTACCTTTCTTCTTGGTATTCTAACTCTGCCAACTTCTCAGGGATGGCATAACTGTCTTTGTGATAAATCTCATTTTTAAAGTACATTGGATAAAGGACGTGGTTTATTCTCCTCATTAAGTTTAATTCTCCGACTCCTGAAACCACTTATCCAGTCAAAGCAGATCATCTCCTCATTATAACCTTCGGAGCGATAGATAAAATTATTTCCCAATATGTTTTCGTCAATGAAAATAATGACGTAAATTTTTACCTAAATTCTCAACAAAGACACACGTTGTTTTCCATCTTTGCGCCGGTAAGCGGTCGCCGTCTTATCGAGAACATAAATTAGATCTTCTACCTGTTATGAGAGATCTATTTTCCTAATCCTGAACCTCTTTTCATTTCTCAATTTGTTTTCGGTAACAAAAATATGATTCTCGTCTGTTTCTATTTTCGCCAATGACATCTGTTTTAATAATTTTTCAGCAAAGTGTAAAAGCTATTTAGCAATTTCCTTCACCCGCATGCCAAATTTTCGATAGATGACGAAATGTAAACTCTTGGTGCATCGTTCCTGTTCGTTGGGGTGAGGCAAATCAGATGGTACTTTCTTCACTTCCACATTACCAGGGAAAATGTCTTCCCTTCACGTTTTCTATCTCTATATCTTCCAGTTTCTATTTCAATTTGTGTTTAATCCGTTTTTTCTGCTGAGAATTAATGTTTAGCCACTTTACAGTCTTAATGTTTCAAATGAAATCTTCAAGATTTTGAGCGGGAAATTGTGGAAAACAAATAAGCTTGCGAATACGTTTTCCTAGTGTGTTTCAATCGAATGTAGAAGAAAATAAACATTTCTATCGTTAGCTTATTTTAAGCCCTTTAAAATTTCCTCCCTTTTTCTTCTTCCTCTATAGTAAAACCTCCAGGAGCACATACTATTCTGAACACTAAAATAAAAAGAAAGAAAATAGAATGGGTTTTGCAATTTTAAATATACTTACGGTTGCAGAAAATTTGCAAAACACTAAGTGTTGTTTCTCAGATTTTTCTCAGGTTTTATTATGGAAGATTTATTCCATCTTTAGGCTGATCACAACTCCGGCAGTAAACCAGAAAATTCATTCAGTAATTAACCCAGATATATATTATACCAATTATGTGTGTTTTTCATTAACGACTGATGTCATAAACACTTAATGTATTTCAATATGTATGAAACAGAAACAGACGGGAAAAAGCGTTAGTTTTACGTTATATAAAAGCAGTTTAACATTTTTAATATTATAGAACAACAAAGAGATATAACGCTGGATATTTGCAACAGATCCTAGTTGAGATAACCGCTTAACCACACCTTTTTAATGCACCAATTTTTAAGGCGTTATCATTCGATAAACGAACAAACACTTCAATGAAAAGCAACATCAGGTACGGCAAAATTAAGTATTTAGTCAGTTTTGGAGAATAGATGGTTGTGTCATAAATGGCATAACTATATCCCTGGTATCAGATTAGGTGTTCCTTAATTTACTAAAATCGAAATCATCCAGAAAATAGACACTGGATATGGTGAATGTTTTCAAAAAATAAACACAGGATCATCGTCGGCACCAGTTTGCTTCCGAGCATCGGGTTAGTTCTCCTTTATCCTTAAACCATCTGTAGTCGGTCATGGAGATGGCTGTGACGGCCTAGCCTACATCTGAAGAGTTTTGAGGGGGAATCACAGAGGAGCGTTTGTGGTGGACGTAGATGGGTGAGTGGGGTTCTCCTGACAACATCTTGCAGATCCTCTTCATGCTGACGGTTGGACTCGAATCTCGACTCCACTTTGAATTGTCCTATGCCAGGAAGACCGATCTACACCAAAGGTTTCCCATATCGCAGGGTCGATATTGGCTTGTGTCAGTGATGTTTACAACTTACCTTAAAACGTAGTTTTGGTCAACAGCATCTTCCAGGGGCGAGTTCTCCAAACAGAATGATACGTAGGTAACGAGAGGGACTAATTCTGAACTCGTGACTTACCAACGGGGCTTAAAACACTGCATAGGTGAAGTGACTTCAAAAATAAACACTGGACGCGGTGAATGACTTAAAAAATAAATATGTATATTTGAATTATTTCAATAAATAACTACTGGATACAGTTAATAAATTTGAAATATAAATACTGAATGAGGTAAATGACTTCAGTAAGTAATTATTGAATATGGTGAAAGAAAAATAAACCTGGATACGATGAATGACTTAAATAAATAAATGCTACCTTCAATACATATTCATACGATAGGGAGAATGACTCCAAAAATACACCGGGATATGGACGGTGATTGACTTCAATAATCAACCATTATATAAGGTGTATGACTTCAATGATGAACATGGATACAGTGACCGACTTCAATAAATAATTATTGAATTGTGAATGGATTCAAAAATAAACATGAATACGGTGACTTACTTCAATGAATAATCATTGGATAGGGTGACTGATTTCAAAAACAAA
>OZ010571.1:107271495-107293995 GCA_963932145.1 Acanthosepion lycidas
CACACCGAGTTTAAATATATATATATATATATATATATATATATATATATATATATATATATATATGATATCAGAAACACTGATCTACTTCTAGCCAGTGCTTCTGCTGAGCTGGCTTCGTCAGGAAACAATCCATTGATTCTTTTCTTAACCCACACATCAATACAGTTTTACTTGTGGTGGTATGTCGGGGAGTAGCGAAAGTATGTGTGAGGAAAATTAGAAAGAGGGTAGTAGAGAGACTGAAGCTAATTTTAGAAATTAGTATCCGGCATCTTGACTGGCCAATAGGAACTTCTCCGAGTGCTTACATGTTGCCATTATTTATGATCTTTCATTGAGTAGTATGTTTAGATAAGCACATTTTATAATGGTCAATTTTTCTTCCTGGCAAATCCTGCACATTCCACTACAGATCTTATATTAATAAAACCCATTTAATACTGGGCGTTTTTACACTTTTTTCTTTTGCGTCCCATATAAAACTGGCAAGTTTTGTATAATTCCTGTACCATGTCATTTGACAAGAGAATCTGTGCTTATACCACATTTACATAAAAGAAACTTATATAAGCTAGCTAGATAGATAAATACACATATACTACAAACAAAATGTCTCTGCCTACTTTATATTTCATAAAAATAAAAAATTCCTCAAAACGAGATATCTTTGTATATTTTAAGTAAAAGATAAAACGTAAGAACCTATAGTGTATTCTTTTATTTTTTAAGTCTCTGCTTAGGTTCGTCTTACTACCAAAAGTTTCAAGCTGGGAGTCGTCTCCGTGGTTGTTTTTTTTAAAGAAAACGATATATGATACTGCAGTATGATAATTTTTATTAAGGGTTTATTTATTGCATTATTTGTCTGTAGTTCCTGAAATGCTATATAATATTATAAAAGAATATGAATATTTCATTTCAGGTGTTTTTTTTCTGAATAAATGCAGGGATACCCACAATATCTGCGCCTGTTATATATAAGAGAAATGGGTATCGGCTTGGATTGAGGAAGCGGAGAGCCGAGTTCGAATTCCAGTCGAATCCATTATATTCAGTTACGTGCTAATACCCTTGAGAAAGGTATGAATCCTCTACTTCTCCCTCCAACTATGGGTAAATAGCAGGGCAGATTCAGGTCTATAGCCTTGGTTGGCAACTGGTCTAGGAGAAGGACAACTCTGAATTCAAAACCTGCGGTGGGTCGTTTGGGGGCCTTCTGGCACATAGTGCACTAGGTCTCTGTATTCGGCCCTTCAAAAAGTGTGGATGGTCCTGCACGAAACCTTTACCTCTATAATCATTTCTCAAGTGGTGTTGTCGGGCTGTCGGTTTCCTGGGAACTGATTGACCCTCAACGTCGAATTCGACGGGAGGGAAGTAAGTACTAATATATATATATATATATATATATATATATATATATATATATATATATATATATATATATATATATATATACGAATGTAATGAGAATGAAAATATATATAAATTCTAAGTTTCACACCATTAATTCAAAAGATGGCTCAATACCGAGAGTAGATCAATAATCATTTATTATATTTTTTTCATATGAACAAAAACAATTTAGTTACTACAATGATGCAACCTTGTTTCGGTGCATTTAGTTTCACCTAGACTGGTGAGTGCGAGGTGCAACGTGATGCACCGAAAGAAGGTTGCATCTTGTAGTGAGTATATTGCATTTTTCAATATAAGAAAGTTATAATAGATGGTATATATATATTTTGAAGAAAAGCAGACAACTTTAAGGCTCCATTGTAATAGTTTATTTCACCAGAGACATTTTAAAGAACGCTTGATCATCAGACATCACTTCCAAAAGATGAAACGAAAAGAACTCTGATTCACCTTTTGGAATCGAAGTCTGATGATCCAGCGTCCTTTAAAATGTCTCTGGTGAAATAAACTATTAAAAATGAGCCTTAAAGTGGTCTGTTTTTTTGTTTTTTTTAAACTATTAGCTCTGAATTTACATTGAGCTCTCAGGATCTCATCTTCCTTAGGTCTACCCAAACGTATTACCAAGTTTTTCATAACTATACATACATACATTTATATATATATATATATATATATATATATATATATATATATATATATATATATATATATATATATATATTTATTATTTCTGAGGGGTGACATGACATAGCCGTTTAGTATTCTTATTTCTTTTGTTTCTCACGAAATTGTCATGTTGCTTAATTCTTTTTTTTTCTTGGAAGATAGATATTGTCATTCAGATGCGTCTTCTCATTTCCGTGACACATTTTCCACCCTCTGTAGGAACTAATCTTTTACATGTATACTTCTGTATTTATTTCATTTTTGACATCTATAATTGCTTCTTGGTTTTTTTTCTCGTGCTGACAAAGAAACGTTCCGATTATCTTAACGTCTATGATTAGTATTCTTTCCCACATTCATCTACTGTCTTGTCTAGAGGCCCGTTAGTTTCATACTTATGTCTAGCAACAGAACAGTGTAACCTGCGTATCGTTAAGTTTATGTCCACCAATCACAACATCATTTACAGGTTCTATTCTAAGTAAACAAACTAAACACAAAAAGAAAATTCCACTTCAAATTATATGCAAATTATAGCGACAATAGAATCTAGATTTTCCTATATAGATTGTTTTGATCGTTTAAAAGTGTATGGAGACTTTTTGTTCTATTCAAACGCCCAACAGTATTTTATATATTGATATATTTACCTTTTTCTCCTTACTCGAATTTGATAAGTCTTGTACCAGTTTCCATTGGCTCCCGTATATATTGTATGTTTAAATATATAATTTCATTCTGAGATATACCACGTTTAAACGATTTCTTTAGCTATTAACTTTGGAATAATTATACTTTATTCTTTCATAATTCTCTCTCGACAAGTGCTTTTTTTTAAATTTTCAACAATGTGTTCGTACCATTTAATAACTAAGTTAATCTTTTTAGGTTATATTATATTCCCGTCACATGACGATTCTTTATAAATAGCACCAACAATAACATATATATATATATATATATATATATATATATATAAACAATTATAGTCTGAAGATGTGCTATATTCATGGGATAAAGTGCTCAATATCAGAGTTAGAGCGTGTGTAAATTTAAAAGCGATCATAGAAGTCAACACATACAGGTGACAGTCTGTTTCATGCTAGATGCAATCGTCAGGCCACGAGTGCTGTGATTTTTCTCGGCTATTTATATATATATACGTGTCAGTGGTGCATTGTGGGTAGTCTATTTTGGCGGTTATTTTACCAGAAGTCGTTTATATGTTGATTTATTTATTTGGGTTATATTATTTTGCTTGTTTTAATTTATTTTTATTTTTATTTCTTATCTTATATATTTATTTTTTTATCTTTTATTTTTATTTAATCGGTGTTTTTATTAACGTAGTAAAATTTTGTTTATATCGCTTATTTAATAGTTTTGTTTTAGTTTGGGAAGATAAAGCTATTTATTCAATTTTGTGGTTGAATGTTGTAGTTTATTCTAACTATTATTTTGCGGGGAAGAGTTTTTAATTTGTTTATTACTTTTTGGATTTATTTGGATTATCTTTATTTGTTTTTTCTAACGGTTAGTTTTTCGAGATCAGTTTGTTACTTTATATATATATATATATATATATATATATATATATATATATATATATATATATATATATATATAGTATGATTAACAAGTCATCCACACGAATGTTTCCATCAGTGTTTGGAAAATTGCCCCAAACAACTTCTTCTCCAAAACGAAGAAAACATTTTTGCCTGATCCTAAGTTAGATGCTACGATGTAAATAAGCGCACCTATACTGTGATAGCAAACTATATAGCAAATATGGAAGAATGTCAAATTAAAAAATTAATCCCAATTGAGGAAATTGCCTCTGATGAACGGTGAGGTGGGCGATATCAATGACGCATATGTTTTCCCTAACAATTTCTTACACGCCTGCGGATTCAACCGTAATCAATAGGGAAGGAAAACTGTTGCACTTAAATAGAGCACGCGGACAATGTATTAGGCAACTCACTTGTAGATAGAAAAAAAAGAAAAGATTAGAAGAATAATGCCGTAACGTAATGTCTGAGCCTCCACCGCTTAGTAAGCCTTTGGCAATAGCCGTTGTACCAGATTATATTTCACCAAAGCATATTAAATACCGATCTACGCACAGGAGAAAGGATACAGAAGACCTTGCCAATTCTTCGTTCTCGATATGAATCTCTTTCTCTTTACACACACACACACACATATATATATATATATATATATATATATATATATATATATATATCAAAATGGATAGAAAGAATCCACAGTTCTCAAACAATATATATATATATATATATATAGAGAGAGAGAGAGAGAGAGAGAGACACGGTGTATAGACATACGTAGACAGTGTGTTCCTGGATGGGCTGAGCAACATCAGAACCAGATTGAAATGAGAGGTAATTTAATATGTTATTCCTCTTCCTTGGATTGATACCGGATTTTTACGTCTAATTTCTGTTTTCTAACGCCACTGAGCCGATGTATTCGAAAGTCTCATATTCCTCTTTCGTCTAATTAATATATATATGATAAAAAGGCTTAAACACTAATATTCTAGGGTCATAATTTATTCCATTGGAATCGTAAATACGATCCAATTCATCAGACCTACAAATTCAAAAAGTAAACGGAAAAGAACAACTCCGGAAATAAAAATAGAATTTAGAGAGATTGTAAGTATGAGAGTGTGGGACGAATGTTAGATCTAAAGAGAGGGGTAACATACGAGAGAATTTGGGAGATGAAAACTTAACAGAGAGGGTTTTTTAAAACTACGTGTGAGTGGAAGCGGGGAAATGAATGTTGTCGGATGTCAAATACATTAAAGATACATTTCGTGGTGACATACACATACCATGAACGATCTAATATTAAAGATCAGAATAAGAAGGAGGGAGAGGTAAGGAAAGAAATGCTGGGGGAGAAAGATCGGGCGGGTGAAATTAACATTGAAAGGGACGATGTGTAATTGAGAAAATTTGACAAAAATAATATCGACTAAAGGTTACAAATAAAATATAAACATATAAAGAATAAATATATTTACCACTAATATTATCATTTATCTATCTATCTATCTATCTATATATATATATATATATATATATATATATACACACACACACATACAGAGAATAGAGAATATTTAACATCGAAAAACATAAAGAAAAAAATTATTATTTTTAATAATATGTGGAAATCTCCAACCTTTGCATGATGACGGTTGTAACACAGGAAGCACGTGTAGAAAAATTATGGAAAATAAAGCATAATACTTTTTTAAAAAATCCAGATTAAAGACAAAAACGTTTGCGGTTTCTCTCGTTGGAAATAAGATAGCCGCCTCCCTTTAATATATATATATATATATATATATATATATATATATATATATAGTTGGATAGATGTGAGCTGTTGACCCTGGGTTTCACGCTTTAGCGATCGTAAGACAAACTGATTAATTTTTTTTAAAAATTTGGTTTTATGTAGATTGCGTGTATTGGAGTTATTGTGGAAGTGGTGGGGGAAACTTCGTCGTTTTTTCATCGTACTGACGCAAACATCGATGTATGCAGACACATATACATACTTGGTCGTCCGTCGGGACTCATACATATATAAACATATGTGGGTAGTTTCGGATATGACATATGCATGTATACGGGTGGTGTTGTGTCTATACATACGCATTTGTATGTTGAAATTTAAAGATTGGAAGTGTGGCGGAAATGTCTCGTGAATGTATTCATGATATTTATTTTCTGCTGAAGAAGGAAATTACTGGAAAGTAATTGAAACTCACCTGAAGCGAGCTGAATGTGTAATGCACCTCATGCCAATGACACTTCCACCGAGCTTCACTACTGCATATGACTTCATTGAATTTGATGTGTTCCTCTCGAATTTTAAACTGGGGTCATCAGGAGAGAATGTGCACCGTTTCGGGGCCTTCCTCTCAACGGTTTCATTTGCCCACCGGCCCCCCTCACTGATGTGAGGCCCCATTATAACGATATACAAGTGTTGTAGATAAACTAGTTCAAATGTGTAACGGCGAAATTAAATTTACGAAAATTCCGAAAAACGGCAAACCTTGCGTTCTGAGAATGCAACGTGAACCTCATTACGCATTCACGATCAGTCATGTCATGCCGTCATGTTCGCTAAAACACTCCACGGAGTATTTTGTTTTTTCCATATCCACATAGAACTATTTTCTGTTACTTCTATTAGGCGTTTTATACTTTTGGCCCTATTACGCCCTTTGATTCCAATTTCTCCCAGAAATTGGTACAGAGTGCCTGAAACGAAACCCCTTGCTCCAATTTCCACTGCTCTAACAATTGCATTATACCCTTCCTTTATTAGCTCTGATTTTAGATTTTCATATTTATTAGTTTTATAATCATGGCTTTGTTCCATCCGGCATTCATATGGCACTGTTAATTCAACCAGGATGATTTTATGGTTCACCCTTGACAGAAGAACAATATCTGGTCGCAGACCTTTACTTGATATTATTTTTGGGTAATCATTACGCCAAGCAGGAAGGTCTACAGATACCTCCCAGATGCCACCAGAAATAAGGAGATTTTTTCCGGGTATAGCATGACATTTGCTTGTTTGCTTAGAGCCGACATATCTTTTCCTTCTCTCAACAAATTCCTGGGCTGAATTAGATGACTCAGACTTCATATATTTCTTTATAATTTTGACCAGCTCATCCAAAACACTATTGTGCCTCCATGTATATCTGCCATTGACAAGGGCTGTTTTACAGGAACTAAGAACATGTTCTAATGTTTGTGGCTTTTCCTTACACAGGGGACAAGTGGGATCACTCTCTTTCTTCCATTTCACAAGATTGTTCTTAGATGGTAGCAGGTCATACGTGGAACGTATTAAATAGCTCAACATAAGTGAAGCCATCTGCCAAATGTCCTTCCAAGTAATAGATTTCTGAAGAGCCTCCTCCCAGTTTGTCCATTGGCCTTGTTAGGATTGTTGTACTTCTTTTTACGAGTCTTTTTTTTATTTTCTTCTTTCATCATATTTTCGATGACCATGTCACGGCGATCTTTACCAGAAGATTTCGACCACCATTGCCTTTCATTTAATCCTAACCCTTGTTTCCCTGCTTGAGTGTATCCGATGACTTCATTGAAAGATAGATTGTCTTTAGCACATGTTATCGTCTCTCTGACCTTCCACTTTCTCTCTGTTTTTAACGTAGGCTTTAAAGATTTTATTGCTTTATCCTTGGAATCATCCAACATCATTTGAAGTCTAATTTTTCCGGATTTATACTCTTCCACAATCGATTTAAATGGCAACTTTAGTTTTGCTTGTCTGCAGTACAAAGCGATATCAGACAAACGTGGAGGCAAACCCAACCATTTTCGGATATATTTATTTATTTTCCTTTCCACTGACTCAATTCTACTCATTCCAAATTCGTACACAAGTATGGGCCATAGTAGCATTGGAATGAGCACATGCTCTAAGCACCAGACCTTGTATTTTCCTTTTAGAGGACAAAGATTCTTGTAATGACCTGGATGTTTCTTTTACTTGGTTGGTATCTTTTAAGGATTGATCGTACCACCGACCTAAACCTTTCACTGATTTTTCTGATACAGTAGGGACTCTCTGGCCACCTACTACAAAATTTATGTTTTTGTTCAACTTTCCTTTTCCAAGAGAAAGACTTCTGGACTTGTTTGGTTTAAATCTCATTCTACACCAACTTATCAGTTCGTCCATCAAGCTTAATATCTTGCGAGTTGAACTTACTTTGGATGAGAGGATTGTAGTGTCATCCATGAACGCCTTCACTGGTGGCATTTGACAACCTCCACCAAGCTCAACAACATCAGCCTTGTTGTTTGTCGCTTTGAGAATCAGTTGCATTGCTAGAACGAAAAGTATTGGTGACACTGTATATCCCATCGCAATTCCAACTTCAATTCTGTTCCAATTAGTCGTAAAGTCTTTTGTAGTGAAACGCATGAGGAAAACATCAAAATAAGTTTCTAGCATAATAGATATTTCCTCAGGAATATGGTACAATTGTAATGATAATTGTATCATTTGGTGGGGTACTGATCCGTAGGCATTAGCTAAATCCAACCAAATGACGTCCAAATCTTTCCTTTTAATTTTTGCTTTTTGATCATGCTTCCAAGCTCTAAGCAACCAGCTACTCTTGGGATACCACCCTTCTGTACTGACGTATCGATATACTCATTATCGAGAAGCTATTTGGTCAACCTCGATGCCAAAACTGCGAAAAATATCTTTCCTTCTACATTGAGAAGCGAAATTGGCCGAAATTGACTGATGTCCTTGGAATTCTTTACTTTGGGTATGTACACCCGTTCCGCTATCATCCACTATAATATTTCCTCGCATGTATGTATATACGTGTGGTGGGGTTTGTGTGAAATTATAATAGGTAAAAATTATTATTATTTATATTTATTTTTCAATTTTGAAAAAAAATGGGTTATATTTAAAGCTGGTTATTTGTTTGTTTTTGACTGTGTATATGTAACAGGTAGAAATTTGTAATACTTATTGGTTATTTATATGGTGATGTTTAATATTTAATATGCTGGGTGAGAGGGGAGTTTGATTTAATAACGGGTCTATATGATATGATGTGATAGTAATGTTGCAAGGGATTGGAGGCAAGATGATATAATTAGCTAATAGTTATTGTAAATTGGTAGAAATGATTAGTAACGGTGGTGGGAGAATGAAGAAACTATGAATGTAGTTATAGTGGTGGTAGCTAAAGAGTGGTTATTGGTGCTTTATTTTATTTTATTTTGTTAGATGTATCAATTTATTTTGGTATAAATCCTGATAATAGGTATTCTGTGTAAAATTATGGTAGTTGAAGATTGCTATATTATTTTAATTTTTAATTTACAAAAATATTATTGTTTATTATATTAAAGCTCGCTATTTCCTTGTTTATTTGTGACTGTGTATATGTGGCTGGTAGAAATTTCACTTCGTAATCCTTATTGGTTATTTTTTATGGTGGTATTAGATATGCTGGGAGAGGGGGTAGTATACGTTAATAATTATGGTAGGATTATATGGTAATGTTAGATATGGTGTGATAGTAATATGTAAGGTGGATGGTGGCAATAATAATATAAGTGGTTAATATTTATTGTAAATTGTTAGTAGTGATTAGAAATGTTGGTGGGAGAATAATAAAACCTATAAATGTCATTATTGTGGTGCTAGCTTGAACTAAAGTGTAGTTGTTGTTGTTTTTATTTTATTTTATATTTATTTGTTTATTTTTATTTTATTTATTATGAATCCTGGTAATGGGTGTTTATTCTCATGGTTATATATGGAAATTATATCTGATTTTATTGTTTTAAGTTGTTAAATATGCTGGGGGCGGTAATATGCGTTAAAGATTGTAGAGGATTTATAATAGTAGGTGTGATGTGTAAGTGTTGGTGGTAATGATAATATTATTAGATAATAGTTATTGTAAAGTGGTAAAAGTGATTACTAATGGTGGTGCAATGATAATAATGATAGATGCAATTATGTTGATGGTATCTTGAAATTAAATTGTGATTGTTGGTGGTTTGTCTATTTTATCCGTTTGGTATGAATTCGGATAATAGTTATATATATATATATATATATATATATATATATATATATATATATATATGGGGGGTCTCTGGGTGTGAATTATAATTAATGAGATCCAAACTATTTACAGATAATCATTTCGTCCATGCGAACCTGTTTTTCCAATGGATTTATCATTGCAATTTTATTTACTAAAATGAATAAAACCTTTCTTCACAGGAACATTGAAAGGCAACGAAAGGAAACAAGGTAAACAAAAGAATAAAAGGAGAGGGATTAAGAATTGTCCTATAATAGATGAGGGAGTTATATAGTTATAGAAGGTTAAGGGATAAGTTATCTTATTTAACCCCTATAAATAAAACCAAAACATTTAAAGTGGGATATAGGCATAGAAATAGATAAATAAAAGGCAAATTGTTCAACCCAAACAATCTACAAACAGTAAAATATTAATATCGGTCAGTAATTTTTAATTTAATAAATAAACATTTCTAAAAAGAAAACAAAGACAATCCTCTAAGATCTTCAACAGGTAAATCATCAAAATTAGCTACTCCTGCACTAATACATGTAACAAATTATCAACTCCCATTATAATTATATCTTAAGTAAATTCTATGAGAAAAATAATAAACCTAGCATGTAAGCCGCTGTAATTGTAGAAATAGAGAAAACGGATCAGCTGAGAGCAAATGCATATTTACTAGGGTAATATAGCTAGGTTCCATCGCCACAATAGACAATGTAATAAATTATTTTTACATTGGAATTTCCGCGGGTGAATGGTAACAGAGATTTTATGCCAACAGGCACTCCTTAACCAATCCTAAATTAAAATACCAAACAACTCTTTAAAAATATTTTTTTGAATTGAAGGTGAAAGGTTTGAACCCTCAGATAGATTGGAAAATTCTACGTTTCCCTCATACTTCGTATATTTTTAGAGATAGGTGCAGTCTCTGTTTAGGGAAAAATGTAATAATAAAATACAATAATCAATGCAAACTATTAAATCAAAGGAACGAACTAGTGTCAAAATGTTGACACAGAAGCAGGTTTAAACTTATATCAGAACATAGATCTTACCTTATTTTTCCAAAACCCACTAATGCCGAATATAACGATAAATATCTTCGACAATTTCCCTCTATTCTTCATCTTAATCCTGTCTTAGAGTAGTTATTTTTTGTAAAGAATTTCGAGTATAGCTTGGTCTTCCTAATAATCTAACCTATCCTTAAAGTTAAAATTCTTAAATTTATTCTTTCTTTTTTCTTTTCTATTATTTGTCTGAATACGATTTATTGTTAATCTTATTAATACATATAAGATGTTAGTGTAATTTGGTATTCCCTAGCGGGAATTTAAATTTCTCTATTTATAATTAAAGTTTTTCGTCATAAATAAACTCCCCTTTCGACCCTTCTTTTAGTTTTAATTCAACACCTCGCCCTCCACATAACCCCAAGTAAGGATCATAAGGTTAATATCGGGCTCGGTTCCAGCGGCCCTCTTCCCTTTTCAGAAAGATATCTCCCGTCCTTCTCTTACCACAAGCGTGGGGTTTTTATCTGGCTGAGGCGTCAGTTTGGCTAGGCTCGATACCTTTTCCTCGACTGCTATCTAAATTAAATTCTATATCCCTCATTCCGTGACGAGTCCAGTCTAAGGTTGAAGAAGGCTTGCGCAAGGTACCGTAATCTGAAATAGGCTATACCCACTTGAGGCAATTTTTTTTTTGCTGTTTAATATATATATATATATATATATATATATATATATATAGTTCGACATTTGTTGTGTTTGTGGGTAAGCGTTGAAAATATCGTAGATAGTGCTTTGTTGAGTCACTGAAAGACAAAAAAATAACCACTTCATACTAATTCAATATCCACGTTTCATTCGATCTCCAGAAAATTATTGTACTCTTTTCCCCACTAAGGATAGAGTGACCAAATTTTCCTTTTACTATCCATTAGTTTCCGAGAGAATGATCGATTGAGAACTTTTCTCTATGCTATGTGAATTTCTCTGTCCATAATATAATATACTACTCCTACACACATACCATGATATGTGTATGTGTGCATGTGTATGTTTACATGAAATGCTTCTTGGCACGAACCAAGCTCCAAAACAGACGAAAACTAGATGGAAACACCTTATTGATCTTGCTGACAATTTTCAAGTGTAATCTCGTATTATATACAATTTCTCGGTGTTAAGCATTTAACAAATTATAGCGTTTAATCTAGACAGCTATATTAGCCTTAATATATGACGATTGTGAGGTTAATTGCCACCTCCAAAACAAAATAGTCTGGATTTGTCTCGTATATTCTTTAACTTTTCCTCTAGCAAATTCAATAAATGCATAATAATTTAATGCAGATGGAGGAGTCTCACCATTCGTCTTTCGTCGTTACTTGCAGTTTGTTAATAGGGAAATTTTATTTTCATTCACTGTTAATTAATGTTAGGGAACTACCGTTTATTTGAAAGCGTTGAAGAAAATAAAAATGGCTTCATCGATTTTTCTACGAGAAGAAATGACCCTCTTCCCAAATGTTGTTTCCTCTCTGCTCATTTCTGTGTTCAGTATATTCACAATACTAATCAAATAAACACAGCTTCCAGTGGAAATCGTGTTAAGAACTAAGGCACCACACCTAATATAATGTAATACATTGTCCAATGCAAAAATGAACAAAAATCCCGGAAAGAACAGTTATAGATTTTATTATTTTCAGTCTTGTATCTTTATCCCTGAATAGAATAACTAATCAAATATGCTTTCCATTTTTTTCTAAAATACAGACGCGATATCTGTGGTTAATCTTTATAGTGACATTTTCTGTATAATCTTCCATCAAGTATTTCGAAGCAATTTTAGTTCACTAATACTAACCGTCCTATAAAAATCACTGCGTAAAATCAAAGTAGTATACGAAGTCTTATATCAAAGGAGTGATTTTAAATCCAAAGGAAGTTAAATTACAGTTGGTCATACCGAACTCCTCATCTGATCATCTGAACTATGTGCAATATAATGACATCTTACCAAACATGATATAATTACCAATATGAGATTTTCTAAGTGTTGATAATACACATCATTAACTGAAAACATATTTGAAACATAGTCCAGAAATTTTTAATACAAATATAAAAAAAAAACATGTATACATTAAATAAAATAAACTTTATTATATATAATGGAGCATTAAATTATTTTAAGAGGTTTTTAAAAATCTTATTGATGAGCTAAAGATGGCGACGTCATGAAACGGTACATTTTTTTCTCAAATGACATTTGATGTGAAATCTGAAGTCATAAATGTTTGTAACAGAAGAATTAAATCGATCGGTTTAAGTTAATTATCTAATCTGCTCTTGAAGAATATATTAAATATTTGTTCCGGGGTATTTCCAGATAATGGTCAAAATATTACGAATATATATATATATATATATATATATATATATATATATATATATATATATATATATATATATATAATGTGTGTGTGTGTGTGTGTGTGTGTCTATAAACAAAATAGTTAAGTTTGTGTTTTATGTAGATTCTTCTAATGTTTTATTTTGCGTATGTCTGATTCAATATTATGGCGAAATGCTTCTTATCCGTGGTTCCTAATCTTTTCAGTGAATTTGTAATCATGCTTTTAAATCTCTAATGGCAGTCAGAAATGTCATCGATTACCCCATGTGTGTCACATTCATAATACAATATTAAGGAGATTATATTAACAGAGTTATGATTGGCATATTTCTTGCTGATATTTCGTAAATATCTCTTTCGTAACTAAGTTTTTCTTTTAATATTTTCATTACGTATAAAATATTCATAAGGCAGCCGATGGTAACTGTTGTCATTTATGACGGTCATTAGTGATTTGAAGGTATACAGATCCTCTATTTCTTATTCTTATATCAATTTCCATATTTATAGTGTCTGCTGGATGTATCTGAAAATAAAACTGCAGCAGGTCTTTTTTTAATATCTCAGCATTCAGCGATGTATTCTTGTCTGTTTAAATAATAGGCTTTTCTGTATGCTTTATATCATTCCTCATATCCCGGACTACTTCACAGCCATTCCAATCACTACATATTTATGTTAACATTATTTTCACTGGCATACTTGAAATTTTGTAGGTTCTATAATAAATATAGAATGCCAGACTGAGAAATGCGTAGTAAATATTGATTCAGATATCATTCTTTATTCATTTTCAATCTTGAGTTTCTCGCAAAGACATGGTACATTTTGTTGTTAATATTATGACTGTTTATACAAATTAATGTTTTAAAGTCATAGGAACCCAGGGCTTTCATTAGAGTTCATAAGAAGCAATTTTGTTTTAAATCTTCCATGAGGCACTTTATTTTTAGCAATATTTACTGCCTGTTTTCGAGACTTGTTCAGACTTTTGGATACTTCCATTTTTATTTTTTACTTTAATCCGATGAAATATTCCAATAACAACAACAATAATGAAATCAGCATTTTTCTGAAGGTTTTCATTATAATCACAATGTCCATGTTTTTTCAAGATTCTTTTTTTTTCCTTAGGAAAACAGCGACAGTTACAATTGGAATGGTGTTGTCCTGATTAATTCATTGAAGTATTTGATTTTTACGGCTTATCAACACGCTGTGGGTTATTTAAAGCCGAAACATATTTTGAAGATTTCATTAACATTTTATGCAAAGAACATTACTCTTCAAAGATAAAATGTCTTCTACTTAACCCATAACTGAAGCTAAGTGATGGATTCATAACTTTCCCCGGGTTATTTTCGCGTAAAGGAATTTGACGAAACCGACTAAAATTCGAACTCATCTCTCCGATTTTACATTTGGAGGTGCTCTACATCTCAACACCTCCACACCGTATGCTTGAATTAAATTCAGGTGGATGGGGTTGTCAGGCTTGTATAACGTGTTTTGATTGAATCACAAAATATCATAATATTTCTAGACTTATATTCATTCTTATAGTTTCTCAGTGGGTTCTGAAGTTTAATCACAGTTGTTGTTTTTTTAATTCTGCAAGAACTGAATTTAAAATTCAGAAATGAAATTTTACTGTTTTATGCAACATTTTGATTTGAATTATAACCGTGTGATATTCATCATTATTACCGGTCATTTTGTTACTATTTATTACCTGTATATAGATTGGTCTTGGAGAATACTGATTTCATTTTATTAGTTATTCTGTTTATAATTTCTATTCAACATTTGCAGTGTAATTCTTTTTGATATTTACTTCATTTTCATATTGAATTTATACGAAAGTTTGAGTTCGCCAAAGATTTAGTTACTCAGCTTCTAGTATTTTTATATTCGGTCAATTGTATTGCAGTTGTTGGTTAGGTTAAAATTAATGTTTCATGCGATTATCCAGTAGAATTCATGAAACTGTCCTTGTTCAGGATCAACTTCTCAGATTTTTCATCCTCACATATAATCTTCAGACATCTTCTCGTGAGTCCATTGCTTTGTCATCAAAGTCCTCGTAATTTGATCCAAACTTCTTAGTTCTGGTTCAGATGATAAAGATTATTTCATAATAGATTTTTCGTGCATATTTGTTCCTTTGGTTAATTTCTGCAGTTGAGTATAATTTTGAAAGCTTCCTTTTCCTTTGAGGGCAATCTTCGTTAAATCTACGTTCATTCTTGCCTCATTGGTCGATTACGAAATCAGAATTCGGAGATCCCTTTTAATAGCCTTATTTTTTGTGTGCTGTCAATGTTCTTATTTTTTTTATACGGCACCTTCCTTCGTTTGGTTCTTCTGTTCCTTTAAACATTAATCACATTATTTATGCCTCAAACAGATTTCGATGTACAGGCTTATGAAGGTCTTTGTAGCTACTATTCAAACCACTATAAGATGATCCCTATTATTTTTATTGTGATTTTTCCGCGTATTTTATCACGATTCAATAAAATGCACTTAATATATATGATGAGGCCTTATGAATATAGGGAAAACTTTTATTACATTGATTATAGTATGCTTTCCTGTAGAGAGTTATAATGTTTAGTATTCCATCGCATTTATTATGAATATTATCACCCGTTTTGAATGTCTTAATATTATATTAGCGATCTTACCAAGGATACGCTCAGATATTAAGGAAATATGTATGCAGGAGGCATGGGGGAGTAATGGATAGCGGCTCGGATTGAGGAATTGAAGAACCGAGTTCGATTTGCAGCCGAATCCATTACTTTCATTCCGTGCTAATACCCTTGGGAAAGGTATGATTTCTCTTCTTCTCCCACCAGCTATGGGTAAATAGCAGGGCAGCTCAGGTTCTATAGACTTGAATAGAAACTGGTCTACACCAGAAAGAAATGGCAACCTACTGAGGGAAAAATCTGCATGACATATACTTGAACTGATATGCATAAGATACCAGGCTTTATTAGTGCCGCGCCAAAGATTATTAAAACTAAAAGAATAAAGCTAATTATGACGTATAGGTTACTTTTCACATTAATTTGAATTATCTTTATATTCGTCTCCATCACAATTTTTTTTTTTTTTTTGAATAGCCTTCATTTTTTCTCATGTTTCCATAGTGTATTGGAATATTGACCCTTCATCCGACGATGGACTAAGCGTTTCTTTTCTTATACAAATCATAGCCAGAGGTTCTGCATATGCTGTCTTCTTAGATCTGAGTGGTTTAACCCGTAACCTTCCAATGAACGCGCTGATGTTTGCTAGCAACCTCTTGAGTCCGTACATCAGAAAACGGATTTACCGAATTTCTCTTTTTATCAACTTCCGTAAGCCAAAAAGTAAGAAGACAGACGATTAAAAATTACTAAATTTTTTTTAACTTAAAGAATTGGAAACAAGTAGAACATATAGTTTTTCAGCTAATAACAATGTCAATAATAAAATCATAACAATTATTTTTACTCTGACTACATTAATTAATAGTAAACACCATTAAAATTCAGCCACAATTAATATAGTCAGTACTATTATAAGAGGAAATTACGTATAATGGTCAACCACGCTAAATCCTTTAAACATTACACGAGTCCGAGTTGGCTAGACGAGAGATACTGTTCTCATAGCAGGTTTAGTGCTTAAAAATAGTTTATAATAATTCTGACAGTGATGATAATTGTTGTGAACATGTCGAACGAGAACTGTTGTTGATCGAATCATTTCTTTTCGCAGCGTAGAGGTTTGCTTTGGCTTAGTCTTTTTATACGGCATATCAACCACAATGGGTTATTTAATGCTGAAAATTTTTATTGCTGCTAATATTTTTTTTTCCTTCAAATAGGTATAGCTGGTATTGTTTTTTTTTTCGAAATTATTGCTGCTAATAATTGTTGCTTCAAAAGTATTTCTGTGATTAAATCTATTTTTAAATTTTCATAGAGTTTTGATCCACGTTTCGAAATTCAATATTTGCCAATATTTGGGACCCAAACAGGTGTTACCACCCCGAGTCAAGCAAAACCTGGGAACACCATCAATTAAGAGGTGGTTCCACGCTCCTCAAAACCTCCTGATCAGTGGCATTGCTGTTGGACGTTTATCGTCTCACCCATGACGCAAATGCAGTTTATCGCCATACACAGGACGGCGCAGAATAGATATATTAATGGTTTAGATTTTTTTATTTCCCAAACTTACTTCTGATAAGCGTATTACAAATATGGGTTATCCATTGAGGATCGACCTTACGACTAAAGATCCACAGAACCAGTTTTAAGCCAACCTTCTTCAATGCGCCTAGAAACATTAGTAAGTAGGCGATCATGTATCGCCACAAATTTCTTCTTATCTTTCTCCTCATTCCTGTTCTGCCAACCATTTACACAAGCTCATTAGGTACGATATTCGCGGATTTCCTCTGTCCAACTTGCCTTTAATATGTCCTGTTTGTGTGAAATACTGTAGGCCCCTTTTCCTCATTATATGCCTGCGAATTAACAAATGTCTTTTTCCGATTATATGTGCCATTTACCTTTGCATTTTACCCAAAACACGGTAGTTCCATACATGTTCAGTCCATTTTATTTTCAGTTTACTACTGTGGAACCAAATGTCCGTTGCTTCAAGACATTTTACCCATTGCAAAACGGTGAATTTACCTGCTGAGGTTCATTATTGCTGTAAAAAAAAATGATTATCTTGAATACTTTCATCAATATTAATGTTATTCAGCAAATTTCAGGAATTATTTTGATTTGCACTGATGAAAATCTCTTATTTTATATCGCGTCGTTAGTTTTCAGGGTTCCAGTATCTGAGAGAAGATAATATAACATGCCCATACGACCATATATATATATATATATATATATATATATATATATATATATATATATATATATATATATACTACAATATATCCGAAAGTATTTACTGTATTCATTTATGGTGTTAGTGGCGTATGTTGGTTGTAGAGAACTACGGACTGAAGCTTCCGATTAATAACCCATATGGGATATGTATCTTTTTTTAGAGTTAGTAGCTAAGATTGTCCGGTAAAATAAAGTCAGACTTGAAAGTGCATACAAAGTACTAGTGAATTTCCATAGAATGTATTACAACAGTCTACATTCATTGAAGTGTTACCGAATGTTTGTATAGAGACAGATCCTTTAACCCTGTCTTAAGATTTATTCAGTTAATAAATAATTTTCCCTGTGTATAAAGATTATAAGAAAAATTTTAATTAAAGAAAAAGAATTAATACATAGTTTAATAAAATCAGAAAACGTGAATATATTGTCTCTATTTCTCATGAAGGGAGGTTTTCGAACGTTATCAACAAATGTTGAGTATGTATGCTAACGAATGCATCCCAACTGTATGATTAGGTTAATAAATATATTAAAAATAATTTACTCACTAATTTACAACCAAAAATGTATTTTCCCGAAGAATGATCAAATGCGGGATGGAATAGTTGTTGCAATTGATGAGAAAGGAAAAGATGATCACATAACCTGCTGAAACAACAGATAGCACCAATGATTGTCTATGGTTGAATCTGTCAGTTTTCGGGAAACAGCGACAAAATGAATGATTTAATAGCAAAGTTTTTGGATAAAATCGCATCGCTTACAGCTGTGGAATCAACAGATATATATAATCAAATAATGACAAATAGGTTCTTCTAGCAGATATCCTCTTGATGCAAGAAAGCACAACACTTTCAAGGTATTTGATCTAGGTCTCCGAGTTAAAACTGAGGTCCTGTCGGATGAAGAATGGAAACATTTCGTCGCCATCACTAGTGATCACCCAAACAACATCATGTTGACTAGATATATCAAATAACTATTTCCAAAGCCTCTGCACTGATCTCAGATTGACACCCAAACACCCTGAAATTTTCGTATTGGAGATTCCAGCGAAAATGCCAATCACAACAGCATTCCGTTTCCAAATATCTGATAGACTGAATTAAGTCATGATGGTATTTTTCTCACAAAATTTTTCTACTACTGCAGTCTACAAAATGAAAAACAAACAACACGCATGCGCGAAATTAAAAATATAATATGGCGACAATTTATCCATCTAAATCTTGTTGCGTATATATATATATATATATATATATATATATATATATATATATATATATATATATATATTATAATAATATTTTTTGTTTAAAAATATGATTCCTTCGCTATCTTCTTAAAAATAAAAACAAAAATACTAAGGAACCCTGGATTATGCGCCCAACGCGTTCTTTTCTATTTTCTGCATACCTGCACAATGATACATATACATATATATATATATATATACACACACACATATATATATATATATATATATATATATATATATATATATAGTGGGCTCTCTTGTCCTGAATGACAAATGAGGGTCAGCATTGGATGCTGCCTTTCGTTGCATGTTAGTAGGGGCTATTGTAGAGAAAATCCGGTAAGGGAAAGACATATTTCATTTGCGCTTTCTAAAGTGTGATACTACCCCAGCATTCGCTGACAGATGAAATTTGGTAAAACATGATTGTGATGGCGTATCTGCTACAGATCTTTAAGAATCTGATCACGGTGCTTAAATCTATTCGTCAGAACCCTTTAAATTAATGAATCAAGTCTTACAGCACTCGATCAAAATTGAGACGTTTCAAGTTGTCTTTCAATTTGTCTTTGTAGCGTGTGGACGTCCAACTGAACGCTTGGAGTTTAGTAGTTGTCCACAGAGAACCTTTTTTAAAGCCTATGCACATCCATTCTCCTAACTGACAGACCACCTAAGTTGTATCATTGCTAGAATGGTTTCAATGCCTGTGATGGTACATTTCTTCAGTATTGAAAGATTTTAACCCGGTCATCCCATTTTATATTAAATATGGCATGAAGTCAACGCACGTGAAAGGCGTCAACTTGATTTATGGGCTTGTGGTACACGGTCCAAGTTTCAGCAACATAGGGAAGCGTTGAGAGAACGACTGATCTGTATATGTCGATCTTTACTCTGAGAGACACGTCTTTTGTGTTCCATAAGTTTAAGTTTACCGAACGCTGTGCTGGCTTTGGACTGGATTTCTCTGTCCATTTTTCCATAAGAAGAGGCTGTTGATCCAAGATATGTGAATGCCTCAACAGCTCTTAATGCCGTACCATCAATGAATACGGAAGGATTTGTGTGAGATGGATTGACTAGTACTCGCTGGTACGTTAGCTCAGTCTTCTTTATGTTGTTAGTGAGTCCAAGTGCTTTTGCTGTTTTAAAGAATTTATCAATGTCTTCTACACAGTGTGCTAATACAGCAGCAGCACCTGCAAAGAGAACATCGCGTAACAGCTGTAGACCAATCATCGGTTGTTTTTTAAAACGTCGCTGATTGTATAGACCTCCACTTGTTCTGAACTCAACATTGACTTCTAGTAGAAAAGAAGAGTGCAAAGAGAAGAGGAGCGAGAAAACAACTTTACCCTGTACTGTTGGAGACGAAAAATGCGTCTGATTGCTCACATCCCGATCTTAAAAAAGCATTCATTCTTTCGTGAAAGAAGATAATAATATGGACCATTTTTGAAACACCTAATTTTGACAAAACTTGCAAAGAGCAATTCGAGATACATTAAAGAAAGCCCATGTGAAATCTACAAAAGACGACAAATACATCCTTGTTTTGTTCTCTTGCCTTTTCATGAGCCTGTCGGAGACAAAAGATCATATCAACAATCCCTCTACCGGATCGAAAACAGCACTGGGTCTCTGGTAATGCACATTCTGAGACAAATTGATAAGCCTATTCAGGATGATACGAGCAAGGATTTTGCTAGCAATCGAGATATTCCTTGATGGTTGTCAGATTCACACCTCTTCCTTTTGCGTTTATACATATGGATAACTGAATCATCCTTATACAACTGTGGCACTTTTCATTTTCCACACAAGATCAAAAAATTTACAAATGTTGGTTTTCAAAAGATTGGTACCAAACTTGTATATTCCAGGTGGAATTCCATCCTCTGCGAGGAGGGGTCGATTCGAAAGCTGTTTGATGGCTTTTTTGAGCTCGAAGTTTGAAGGGTAAGCAGAAAGGCTTTGTACAACAGGTCTCCGAGGAAGATTATTTATTACTTCAGCATCAACAGACGAATCCTGAATTAGAACCGTAGAGAAGTGTTCTGCCCAGCTTTATCTGTCAAAACAGTGTTGAAGAAAAGATTGGTGATAGACAGCCGGAAATGGGACCAAAAGCAACATTCACATTTTTGTTAGAATGATACGAATACACATTTGTCAGTAGCCTACAGCAAAGCTTTAGGCTTTTCTGACAAGTAGCACTCATTCATTTCCCTCAGTTTTGCTTGAGACTTTCCCTTGGCTGATTTAAAGGTCCATTTCTTTGATAGGCAAGCTTTGTCAGCCATCTGGACCTGATGACATTTATGTTTACGAGGAGAGATTTAATTCCAGGATCCTTTGAATCAAACCAGAATTGATGTTTTCGCTGAATATACCGCAGTGTTTCTTAGGCCGAGTCATGCATTACGTTTTGTAAGGCAGAGCATGCCGATTCAACTTCATTACCTACATCAAGTGATGAAAGTTTTGAGTCACACAATGTTTGGAAAAAGTCTAATGTTTCCCTGTTTTTCATATTTGTAATGTCTAACTTCATTAGTAGTTTCACTCGATTGTTTTTAACATACACACACACACACACACACACACACACACACACACACATATATATATATATATATATATATATATATATATATATATATATATATATGTCATCGAACTGAGTTTGTCAATGTTGTCACGTCTACACATGGGAACGAAGAAAAGCGTCGCAAGCAATTTTAGTTTGCCATATTTTTCTAAATAACGTTTGTTGATATATAAAATACAAAATTATATAACATTATATATATATATATATATATATATATATATAATTTATCGCTCTGTTGATTGCATCGAACACATTTTTATTAATACTAGGATTCAGTGTGTGAATATATATATATATATATATATATATATAATATCGAACAGTACCTTTCCTATATCTGGCTGATTTGAAGCTTTCATTTAAGAAGCTTTGATATTGTCTACATATAATAAATAATGATAATGGAATCTCCCGTCGGTTTCGACGTATGAGTATCTGACAGCTTATTGATTCCGTTGTGAATGTTCGTGCGATGATCTTCAGTGGCATTTAAGACCCGCTAATGATTTACAAAGGA
>OZ010571.1:107298995-107303995 GCA_963932145.1 Acanthosepion lycidas
TTATTTATTAATCCGATATATATATATATTTTTTTTTCGAATCCTGCTGGAGGGCGAATTTATCTTTAATAATATTTCTCAGGCTAGTAGACGAAAATAAAATGCTGTATAAAACATAAACAGAAGTTCTACTAAAAAAAATGTAACCTGTAAAGATGAAAATATATGTGCGTCTGTAGTATAATAATTAATTCGCTTTTACTCTGACAGTCTGTCGCATATTCAATGCATTTTTCATCTAAACTATTGTTTCATACATGCTAAAAACTTTTGAGAAAATTTTGAATTGTGAAATTTTGACAAGTTATTGTTTACGCGGTTTCTGGCATTTCTGTATTTTGCTCAACGAAATACAAAGAGCTGCAGTAATTAATGTACACATGTTTGATTTAAATATATTCCAAATAAGGAGTAATATATTGTTAAAGGTCAAGAAATAATGCAAACCTTAGCTAAAGAAGAGATGTATGTATTATTTTCGTCTCTTTTTTATTTTATATCAGTGTTTTATATTTAAAGTTAAACATGTCATGTGATTATATATTTGATTGTTGAATGTCATTTCTTTATTTGAAATTCTAATCCCTGCCATAATTTTCATGCAAATTCTCATGGAATATTGCAGTAGAACAGTGACTTGTTCACACTAACTTCTTCTTTTAATATATACCGTGTACATTAAGTACTTTGGCGATCCCGTATTCTACATCTCCTTCTACTTTGCAAATCTTATCAAATATTATCTTTTTGTTATCAATACTTAACCTTGTTCTGCTATCCATGTAATCAAGCACATAATCATATATTGTCTTCTACTGACTCTCATGCCTTTATTTTGTCCTGTGAATATCAGATTTTGCTAGTTTCCATAATTATAAGTGTAGTTCCATGGTATTATTTGCGCCCTCTGCAAAACAAAAAACAAAACAAAAAAAACGCCTCTGTTGTGTCAAGTCTCTTCTTCTTCTGTGAGGACATTGTCCAGCATTCACTGCTGATAGATGGATGATAGTTGAACTGTTCAGCATTCACTGATATATAACAGGACTGATATTTAATCTTCATATTACTTAATATTATGTTTTAATCACAACTAAAATGCAATTTGTTATAATACATGTAAGCCTCATCTCTCTGGATGCTATGATAGTGCAATGGTTAAGGGCTCTGAGCTAGAATTCGGTGAGTGGAGTTTGAATTCCTATCGAGATTGTTGTATTCATTCTCGCAGAAATACCCTCCAAATCGATATCGTCAATTCTCCACCTCAGCTGTTTTAAATCTCAGTGATTAGCAACTAGTATAGGTAAGATTCCATAGCGTATGTAAGGATAGCTCAGACTAGTTGCAGTATAAATCATAGGTTGGCTCTGTGTGTGCAGCAGAAACAACAATGGGCGTTAGCAGTTTGGCACGCTGGGAAGCGAGAAGCCACGTTGAGACGAGAGGCCACAATCATTGACAGCCTACCGTTATGTCTAAACAAATCTGAGGTTGATCGTTTATGTTTTCAGTTTATCATCGGAAAGGACACCAATGCGTTTTTTTTCACTGTGAAAAACAATTACATCTTGGATATTTTTAATGCCCGTTGTATTTACTCTTATTCTGTTATGAAAATTACGTTCGACATACTTTAAATGTTAACGAATGTAACAGACGCATGTGTAAAGGCGGAAGATACAGCAGACTAAAAGTAGTTATAATGATAAGGCAGATGAGGTAATTTGCCTGAAATAACAATGTATAATATTAATAACGTTTCAGAAATTCAGCTAAAATAGGACATTTATGTATCAGAGTCTTTTTGACAAAGCATTAATCTAGTCATTATCTGTCGGCATTACTATGTTGCCAGCGCTTGTCAAATGTTCTTATAGTAAAATTGCTCAGTTTTTCTTTTACACTAAAGAAAAATCAAACCTTGTAAATATATATCAATGAAAGAAAAAGAAGAAAATAATAATCGATATCATGGAATGCAGATGCTTCACACACACACAGATAGAGTGGTAATGGATATAATTAGATGGATAGAAATTTAGATAGATACGTGTAGATATATATATATATATATATATATATATATGTCTATATATATATATATGTGTGTGTATGTATATGTGTGTATATATACATATATGTATGTATATATATATATATATGCACGTATACATATATATGTATATATGCATATATATATATATGCATAGATATATATATATGTATATATATATATATATATATCTATATATGCATATATATATATATATATATATGCATATATATATATACATACATATATATATATATATATATATATATATATATATATATATATATATATATATAGGCACTTGTCCAAGCACGTACATCTTAAACATATACTCCGTTTGATTTTTCACAAAATGCCGTGTTAACCAACCGATGTTAAGTTTTTGAGAATATATTTTAATAAAATTTACAAAATGTCAATGCAAGCTAAATACAACTTAGCGTCTAATTCACCACTAAAATCCAACAGTATATTATATATATATATATATATATATATATATATATATATATATATATATATATATATATATTATATATATATATATATACATATAATATTTTATAATATTTTATTAATAATTAATTTTTAATAGATTATATATAAATCATTACTATTCCTTTACATATACTTAAATAAAATGTTATTTTATTATTTATGATATAAGCAGAAGCTTTATAATTTCTATAGACTTCCTAAATTTCCATGATTTTTTTGATTTTATTAAATATCTCTTTTTTGACATTAATTCCTTGAGTTTTTATTGCTCCCTAGAAACCTTTATTTTCCTTTTCCATAATCCTCAACGTTGAATGATTCCAAAACAGCTATTTATAGGATGAATCGCTGGATAATATCGAGGCGATTCCACTAAGTTGGTCTCTTCTAAATTTTTCTTTGTAAAATTGTGTAATATTCCACGTTGTAGAAAGTGATTAGCTTGCGTGAAATAAGTCTTAGCATAAAGACTATTGGGTCTATCTCGATCCACGTTTTCCAAGAATTTAGAAAGATTATCTGGACTGATCTCGTCACCAGCATGAAACTACCCATTCGATTGTTTAAAAATATGATTGTTTAGAGACTAGTCCGAAACATTACACGACCTACTCAAATTGGTATGTTTTGTTGGTTAGCACAGCTCTACTATTTAAACTTTGATGTTGAAGAATAAGTTTTCTTGTACTTCTTCGTTTTGTCTACATGGTTCTCTTTGTGATATTTTATTAAAATTTGGTTGTTTTCATATCGTTATACAGTATGTATATTAAATAATTTCTCTCGGATAATATTTTCGGGCTGTGTGAGTAGTAGCTGATATCCGATGCTACACAATTGCTTTTTAGAATCCCGTTACATCCAACATGTGACCACAGACCTCCTGTTTTGAATCCTCTCAGCTATGACATCTGCGGTGTTGTCTTTCGGTAGAACATACAGCGGATTAAGAATGCCAAAAATTCTTCGAAGATCGCCATCAGAGTCGTGACGGTCAGCATAAAAGGGGACCAAATGATTTATCTTGTAAAGTTGCACTGAATCCGTCCATGAGTCAGACAAAATATTGATTAAATATTTTATTATTTTCCTGAGGTGAATATATGTAGAATTTTAAAAAAAATACACTATTTCCTAACAGATATTTTTATTTATTTATGTTCTATTTTGTTCGATTACCTGGATAAACCATATCTATACTACCTGTGCTTATTTTTTTTGTATATAATCGCATAACAGTACTGAATCTAATTACTCTTATATAATATATGTACCCGGAATTGTGGGTGAAATATTATCCACCATCTTGCAGCCATTATCCTACAGATGAAACGTTCAGTATTATATCACTACTGGTATAGAGCGCACAAATACTATTCAACATGTATTAATTTAATGTTCGGTTAATATTACATTGTAAGTGAAATTAAATCAAATAGGAGGATTATACTTCTTTTTTTAGGTTAATCCAAGTAAAGACCCAATGCCCACTTCAGATAAAAGGTTACTGATTGAGATTGAAGCGAAAGAGAACTGAGAATTAAGAAAGAATTATGAGGACAAGTAGGATAGACATCGATTGACTTTGGACCAGGAATGTATTTGTCAGGGATTCATTTTCCTGGGAGTATGCACCATAGGGTAACAGTTATGTGGAAGAAGCTGTTTGCATCATGGCATCGTGTGTGTCTACTGTAAAGGTCTGAACTACTGAAATTAAGTTTAGAAATCTGCTATACCAGTAGTAACATAATACTGAAAGTTACATCTGTGGAATAATGGCTGCAAGATGGTGAATAATATTTCACCCACAAGTTCGCATAGGCGGTTATGAACAGTCTCGGCTGGACAGAGAGGACTGAACAGAACCAGCAGCAATACTCTATATTGACTTGATCTGACTCTTGTAAAAATAGGGCATGGAAGTAGGAGTTCTGAAACGATATAATAATCAGAGAGTGATAAGACTTATAACAACAATGATGCGAAATAGTAAGCATGTAAATAATTTAAATTATACAGAAAGGTGAATGTTGTGGAAAACATTACATCGAAAGTGTTATCGGTGGATTAGAGGCTCACAGGATATATTGAATAGTGATAGAGGAAAAAAGCGTGTGTTCATGAATTACAGAATAATGAATTATTGGGAGGGTGAAAAGAAAAAACTTCATAACAGCTGCAAAGGAGAGAAATATTTTAGAGCTATGATCGCCGTAGTTCCCAACAGAAACAACAACAAGAAACCTTTGAATACACCGCGTATAAAAGCAACATTGACCAAACCGTGTAAAAGCATGGAATAATTGTCCATTCCACAAAATATTTTATATCTAAAAAAATACTAAACTAATTTGGTTTCTCTTTTTCAGGTTATTAGATAAGACGTTTATCCATCTTGATACCATTAATCGTAATAATCACTGGAAATCCTTTTGAATTATTC